>BLSH010377561.1:961466-1009309 GCA_018402905.1 Glandirana rugosa | reverse complement strand
TCTTCTGGTCGAGCACCTCCGGTTTCCCTTCTTGGTTTTCCATCTCGGACTCAAGGTGGATAACAAAGAAGGAGTACTATCGACCAGAAGACATTTTACCGTCGGCCGCTTCTGTTAAGTGGTTACGGTCGGTACCGCTTTTTAACCCTTTGGCGACTAAAGGACCCTGTGTCGTTCTAACCCTGTTTCCAGATTTATGGCCCTTACAGGGCCCTTTAAGCCGTACATGCACCTACATCGGTACGGGGGCATCCCCAACGACTTTCATCACCAAGTGGACAGTGGGACGGGTCGGCCTGTAGGTAGAGTTCGTAAGAGCAATGGACTGATCTATGTCTCTGAATGCTTGAGATGGATGTCCGGCTGGGCAGGGTGACAGGTGAACCACTACTTTCAGCAACCCCTACGGGGGCATGGCTACATCCACGTACATGCCGAATTTCCCGGGACATTCCCGGTATTTAGACCTTTGTCCCAATCTTGCTGTGTCCCAGGAAATCAGCGGTTTCCCAATTTTTCGCCATGGCTGGCATTGGTGAATTGTCTTCGCCGGCTGCCATTTTACAGAAGACCAGCTATCATGAGGAAGAAACAATAGGTGGAACTCAGGCTCTACCTTTTGGTTCTTCCCTTTGGCCTCCACGAGCTGGTCTTCTGTAAATGGCGCAGAGACCAAATCACCAGTGGCGTCGCTACCGAGTGCAGCCAGCACCTGGGTGAAGAGGGGTGAGAGTGTCTTCCCCAGCCAGAATTCTGGGACCCCCGAGTCCCCTCCCTGCTCCATGGGGGGACTCTGCTGGGGACACCTGATGGCATCTGTGATGTGACACGGTCAGGGCTCCCACTGTTTCTGCATTATGGGGAGTTGAATGATTTCATTTTATATTACAATGTAATAATAGAAATAATGCGCTTCAATCATCCTGACACCATACCAACCATGGTGCCGATAATTGAAGCGCTAACACCAGGTGTTAGTATCTTTATCTGCTGATTGTTAAACTTTCTGGAATACACCTATTGCTATTGTGGTGTAGGATATGGGCCTGCTGTCCCTCCATGCCTCTTTCTTTTCTTCTCTCTCCTTCCCTTCCTATTTTCTTTCTTTCTCTCTCTTCATCCCTTGTTCCTCTCAGACTCAAACCACAACCCCTTTGAGCCATTCCCCCTTTAAGCCACGCTCAAAATTTAGTTTAAACCACGCCCAGAAACGAATGCCCCACCCCTAATTATAATATGACTCCGCCTACAGACAAAAAAGTGTGCCTATACATTTTTTGACAATGTTGGCAACTATGCATCCATAATGCAAAGATGTACTCAGTACAGGACATCATAAAGACTACCAACATTCAGGGCTGCCATCAGGGGGTACAGGCAGTACTGTTGTAAGGGGCCCCAGTGTCTCAAGGGGTCCTTACAACAAAGACTTTAGCAGTCTTTAACATTGGAGTCTATGGGAGGGGGACACAGTTCTCCCGAACCAAAGCTGATAAAACCTGGGTCACATAGAGAGGGCCTCCTGGGCACCAATTGGTCCATGTTTGGGACCTCCAACACCTATGGTTTGGCCATACTGGGTCCTCAAATTGACCAGTCATTGACCGGCAATTGTCTGGTGAATTTCGGACTTAACATTGGAGTCTATGGGAGGGGGGCACCCAGTTTGGGGACACCATTCTCCCAAAACATAGGTGATAAAAATACCAAACTTGAATCACATGGAGAGGGCCCCCCTGGACCAAGTTTGGGACCTCCAGAACCTATGGTTCGGCTGTACCGGGTCCTCAAAGTGACCAGTCATTGACTGGCAATTGTCTGGTGAATTTTGGACTTAACATTGGAGTCTATTGGAGGGGGGGCACCCGGTTTGGGGACACCATTCTCCCAAAACATAGGTGATAAAAATACCAAACTGGGTCACATGGAGAGGGCCCCTTGGACCACAACTGGTCCAAGTTTGGGACCTCCAGCACCTATGGTTCGGCGCCAAGGTCTTATTGCAAGCATCGGGTGAGGCTGTGCTGCCTGTGCACTGTTGTTTTAACCCCTTGGATCCCACACTAGCATGCATTGCACACTTCACTTGAATGGGTTATGCTTGGCAGGCTACACCTGGTAAGTGTGACAGGCTGTGTACACCCCTGGCCAGTGGTGGGATGGCCAGTGGGCGGGCCCTAGGGAATGTTGGTGATCAGACGGGGGGGCCCAGGTATAAAGCTGTACCTTTTACCCAAATACACCTTTTCACACTGGTACTGGCGTGTATTCCAGTGTTTCTCTTCTCCCTCAATTTCTCTTCCTCATTCAGCTATAGTGACCACTGTGCTGATGGAGGGGGCAGGGGAGGAGTAAACAAGTATGCTATGCAGGGACCCAACAGCCTTCTTATGAACTGATAACGTCATTGGTTGTTAGGATGTCTGCAGCTAAAAAGTTATAATGGTGCACATGAAAACCTGTGGCTTTGTGCAACTAAAAGGCAGGCTTGATCCACTTGCTGTCACATATGAAAAAAGGGACCAACCTGGATCAACCACTGTATATTCATAGATATCAGGCTCCCACACCAAGGTTATAGCCTGGTGCAAGAATAAAGCACAAATAACCTCTCACCCAGCGATACTATTGCATTTGGTGCAGTCCTGTGACCAACCAACCACATAACAACAGGGAAAGTGAAAAAGGAACATTCCCCAAAGCGGCCACAATACGGACACTACGGTTAGTAAGTTAAAAAACCTTTATTGAAAAATTATTGCACAATACCACAAACTATCTTGGATTCACCTCCACCATTCACTAAAAACTACCTTGCCTTTTTAATGAATGGTGGAGGTGAATCCAAGATAGTTTGTGGTATTGAGCAATAATTTTTCAATAAAGGTTTTCATAACTTACTAACTGCAGTGTCTGTATTGTGGCTGCTTTGGGAAAAGTTTCACTTTCCTTGATCCACTTGCTGGTTTGTATACATTTTTTTTGGGCAATTTTAGGGCATTATTGCTAAGCTACCCCTGAAGAAACCTGAGGGCATCTTGGTTGAAAAAGGCTGAGTTAGAGGCAGCTGTAATTAGAACATTTTTCATTGACATTTCCATAACTTCAATGCAAGAAATGTAGTCCCTAGTCATTGCAACAAGTTTATTAATTTATCTTTTTTTATACTATTAATAAACTCTAGTCAATTTGTTTTTATATTCTTCCTTTATTCTGCCTACTCTTTTTTTGCACACCAATGTAAAAAGCCCCAGAGCAAATGCGTTAATAATTTATTTCTAGAAATAATGTTATCTTTGTTTAAAAAAGACCATTTAAACCTGTGGCTTTAATATGCACATTGAAGTATTTACATATTCTGCGCAAACAGTAAGTCCACTTTAAGGCTCCATGCACAATTGGATTGCTGAAAAACACACTGGATAAAAAAAGGCTAATCCTTGGCGTTTTTGAAGTGTTTAGGAGTGGTAGCGCTTTTGTTAAGGATTGGACATCTGCCAGCATCCTTGACAACCAGTAAATAGCTGGTTAATGAGAGGGCTGGGAAGCCAGCCTCTGCATCCTTAGCATCAGATGACTCATGAGCTGTCAGCCAGGTTCCCCACTGACCGCTGAATGTAAACAACAATTGCCAGCAAAAAAGTATTGAGGAAAAAAAAGCATGCCCCCCCTCAATTCATTCCAGGCCACTTTGGGTCTGGTATGGGATTTGATGAGGTTGATGAGGACAAGGGCCTCTTCCCCACAACCTTGGCCTGGTGGTTGTAGGGGTGCAGGGGGTGACTAAAGTCAAGGGGGACCCCAGATCCTGCCCCTCCCCATGTGAAGGTGTATGGGGTATATTGGATCCCTACTCATTCATGAAAAAAAAAGTATCAAAAAGTAAATACACACACACACATATAGTTTTTGACAAGTCCTTTGTTTCTTTTAAATAATGTCCCCCAGTGTAGATCCATCGTCAATCACAATGAATGCCAGCAGCCGACCCTAACAACCTGCTATATAAACTGGTTGTTAAAGACACTGGTGGGCCACTGGCTAGAAGAAAAAAAAAACACTGGAAACCGGTGCTTGGAATCCTGGCAGCATGCCAAGTCTTCTAATGTAAAGACAATGTAGGTTCAACTTAAATAGGACTAGGTTTAGCCTAGGTTCACATTGGTGCGGGAAGGAAACGGTGCAAGTTCAGGTGAACTCGCACCATTCCATTCCCACATGTCAGTCCCAACTTCAGGTGCGATTTCAGAGACATCTGTGCGTGTTGCTGCACAGATGTCTATGGAAATCGCACCTGAAATCACCAAAAGTAGTACAGAAACTACTTTTGGGAATCGGTGCAGTGCCGCAAATGCAGTGTCGCATTGATTTTGATGGTGCAATTGCCGCCGATTTGGCATGCAATTTGACATGTCAAATCGCATGCCAAATCGCACCAATGTGAACCAGGGGTAAAGGAGTGATTTCATGTACAGGAGCTTCTTTGGGACAGGATCACACATTTCTGGCCCCATAGACTTATTATGGGAATGCCTGAAAGATGCACTTCTGGGGGCGTGTCCGGATGTGAACGGAGAAGGGCGCGTGAGAGTGAGCTCCGTATAATCCTTCTAAAATCCTGCTCCTTCCTGTGTTCCTGAGCGTTGTAACGCCTCCATCACGCTGGGGTAGCCTGCTCCCAACACAGGTGAATGATCCCGGAGTTTATTGCTTAAGGAGGACCTAGTTTGTGGACTTCTGGCCTAGCTGGACCTAAAGCCGCGGCCTAGATTTGACGTCGGCCCGGAGCGGCAATGAGTATTCAGCAATCCTGCTCCATCTTGGGACCCTGAGAGCCTTACCGACTCCATCCTGCTAGGGAGGCCTGGGCCGGGCACGGGGGTCCTCTCCTGGATGATATTTTGAAGTGGACTGGCTTCTCCGAGTTCCGGCCTAGCTGGGTCTAAAGCCGCGGCCTGGATTTGACAGCGGCACGGAGCGGAAACGAGCGGTTCCCCGGGGTCGGAGAGCCCCGGCCCTCAGGCGCATAGTACCGGCCACGGACTGGCCTGCCATTCTGCATCCAGCGGCCCTGGGGCTCTGAGGCTGGGAATTGTGGACAGAGCCTGTTCGGAGGGACTCGGAGCGGCGTGGCCTTGGTGAGTCTCTTGCCTTCCTCTACCTCTGGGATTTCTAACCTGGTGGGGACCACCCCTGATTGACCCCTCTTAACACCAGAGACTGTTGATCCTTGCTCCTGGGTGCCTGTGTGGGCTCTGTGTGCACTTCAGTGATTTTGGTGCCTTTCACTGGTGCACAGTGTGGGTGCTCCCTATTCCATTTGGACGACTTCTTCCTGTCTTGGAATTTCCATTCCATGGGCTCCAAGGGTAAGGCCAGAAAATCCTGTGCCCCTGCCCATCCTTCTCCATCCCAAGGGGCCCTTCCCAAGGCCTCGCTAGTGGGTAAGCTTCAAGAATTGCTGACTAAACTGACCATGGAGCCTGGTTCATCCACAGGGGGCCCTCAATCCCCCCTCTACCCCAGGACAGCACTGCAGTTATGCTCGCTGCTATCTAACAAGCAGCTCCGCTATGTTGGTCAGAATAGATAATCTGGCAGAGGAGTGCAACCCTTATAAGGAATGATCTTGATAAAATCAGGGGCAGGCTGTCTGAATCCGAAGCCAGAATCTCAGCCACTGAAGATCTCACGGCCTCTCATACGCACATTATCGCTGACCTGCAACACACGGTCCAAATGCTTGTCTCCAAATTGGATGATGCCGAAAACAGAGCCAGGCGCAATAACATCCGAGTCCTGGGCCTCCCAGAGGGAGAGGAAGGGGACAGCCCAGCACTATTTGCTGAGGATTTTGTTAAAAACCTACTGGGCCTTACGGATCTCCCAACAACATATGTGGTCGAACGCGCCCATCGGGTGCCCACAGGCCGAGCCATCCCGGGTGCAAATCTGAGGCCTTTCCTGGTCCACTTTCTTAATTTTAGGGACCGGGATAAAATCCTTTCCGAAGCACGTAAGCACCCTACTCTTACCCATGGCAGCTCCACAGTTATGCTTTTCCCGGATTTTTCGGCAGAATTACAGAGCAAGAGGAAGACGTTCAACGAGGTCCGCAGGCGCCTTCGCAAGAAAGGCATAAAATACAGTATGCTGTATCCTAGCCGCCTTAGGGTCCCGCATAATGGTTCGGTCCGTTTCTTTGATACTCCATCCAAAGCGGACGACTGGCTGAACACTGTGAAATAACTACCAATCTTGGCGTTAGCTTCGCACTCCCCCTGGAGTGTATTGGCACTCTCAGGCACAACTTTGTCTTTATCCCATAGGATTTATCCTTATAATGGAGCTACGAAGTGATTTTCATTTTTCGGTTACACCTGTTTTCCCCCAGGCAGCTGCAGGAGAATCCCTCATGTTTTTTTCCCTCAACTTCTCCACCAAGAAGTGACTATGGTCTCCCAAGTGGATCGGCAGCCTGGAGGTCCTACAAAGGGAACAACGGTTGATTCTTCTTCATTCTGGGTTGTTTTGTAGTATTAAGACTGATAACCTCTAGCCGCATCTTGTTGGGGGGGAGGGGGGGGGTTTGGCTAGTTAGAAGAAGTTTCCCCTGTACTACTTTACTTAGCTGGTGAGGGTTGGTATCCACTCTGGGTTCCATTGCACGTAGTCTCTCACGCAAGTGACAGGTTTGACCTGTTTGGGACTAAAACTGCCATGGCAAAAGTTGGGGTTTGGCCGAGCAGTAGGGAGTTTTTCGTTTTGTTACTGAACCAGTGTTGTATGCTCAGAATCTGCCATCCTAGTTCATTGATGTGTTCTGTCCCCTCCAAGTGCTCTGGGCCTCTGAATGGAGTCCTGGGGCTGGGTCGTCTAACCCTTGGCTGGCCCCCCTGGTTGGGGCTGATTGAAAATTTGGAGTTTTACCTTGCTACCACCTGGCAATGGAGGGTACGGTAAAGCTGCTCTCATGGAACATTAGAGGGGTGAATGATAAGTTTAAAAGGTCTCTGTTATTTAAATATTTGCAAAACCACAAACCTTATATCTTGTTTCTCCAGGAGACTCACCTGACAGGCAACAAAATTCTTGCCCTCAGGAGAGCCCGGATTAGGCAGGGGTTCCACGCCACATATTCTTCCAATGCTAGGGGGGTATCCATACTGCTGAACAAATCCCTCCCATGTAGGGTCGAACAGGTGATGTCGGACCTGGGGGGGAGATATATTAACTTGGTACTGGAAATGTATGCACAAAAATGGGCTTTGGTTAACGTCTATGTCCCTCCTCCGTTTGATCACAACATCCTGTATACTATTGCTACGAAATTGGCCCCGTTACAACCACTAAAAATAATAGTTGGTGGTGACTTTAATGCAATCCTAGACCCTGATCTAGACTCCTCTAATCCACTCAGGGCGTCCCCACCAGATTTTTTTCTCTGGGTGGATGCCTTGGGCTTGACTGAGTGTTGGCGAAGGAAGCACCCGAAGGGCAGGACTTACTCGCATTATTCCACTTCTCACAGGTCGGGGTCTAGAATAGATATGGTATTTGGGAATGCCTCAGTACTAGCACAAGTGGGCTCAGTCTCCTATCTCCCCTCTGGCCTTTCAGACCATTCTCCACTTGAACTCTGCCTGTTGGCAGGGGCGGGCCGAGACCCCGGCTGCTGGCGGCTGGCCTCGAGGTGGATATCAGACCCTAGAGTTCAGGAGCAGGTGTCCCCGAAAGTCTGAGTACTGGACCTTCAATGAAAATACCTCTTCTCCTGAAATGTTTGGGAGGCTGCTAAGGCCCACACCAGGGGGGTATACGTTTCTACTACTAAGGCCGTGCGTGCAGAGTATTCCTCACAAACTACTCAGTTGGAGATGGAAGTGGTTGAGGCACAGGAAGCATTTGATCTGGTTCCAACTCCTGAACATTATGCTAGGGCGGCCCAGGCGCGAAGGGATCTGAATCTCCACTATATGGATCTCGTGCGCTCCGAGACTGACGGTCTCTGGGCGCGCCTGTTTGAATCGGGTGACAAAAACGGGAGACTCCTGGCCAACTTGGTGGCCGAGCAGGTCGCCCAGACTGTGATTCCCAGAATTCGTTCCCCCTTGGACGGGCTGCTGACGGACCCTATAGACATCCTAAAAGAATTTAGATGCTTTTATGAAAGACTCTACACTGACCCTGACCCAGAATTGGATGGGGCCGGGGTGGAGGAATTTGGGGACTTGGGCCTCCCGACCTTGTCTGAGGAGGACAGAGACTCCCTCGACAGACCCATTACATGTGAGGAGGTAGAGGACGCTATTTATTCCCTGCCCAACGGGAAAGCCCGGGTCCTGATGGCCTACCCGGTGACTGGTACAAAGCGCATGCGGCTTTACTAGCCCCTAAATTGACTACCTTGTTCTCCCACTGCCTCGACTTAGGTAATCTCCAAGATAGCATTTATCCGGCCCACATAATTCTGTTACTGAAACCCGACAAGGACCCGACTAGTTGCGCTTCTTATAGAGCTATTTCCCTGCTAAATTGCAACGTAAAGATTCTAACCAAGGTGTTAGCTTCTAGACTCATGAGACTGCTACCCTCCATAATTAATAGTGACCAGACAGGATTTATGCCGGGTAAATCGACAGACATCAATCTGCGTCGGGCCTTCGCCCATCTACAGCTCCCGGGACTGGGGAGGCCTCGAGGGTGATGGTCACCCTTGATATCGAAAAGGCGTTTGACACGGTTAGATGGTCCTATATGCAGAAGGTGCTGGAAGCGTTTGGTTTTGGCCCCAACTTTAGAAGCTGGATTAAAATATTGTACTTAGCCCCGAGCGCACGCATTAAGATAGGTGGACATCTCTCCTCGTCCTTTCCGATTGGTAGGGGGACAAGACCGGGGTGCCCACTCTCCCCTGCCTTGTTTGCCCTGGCGATGGAGCCCCTGGCGGAGATGCTAAGGCGATCCGAGGAGGTTGGTGGTATTCAGGTGGGCCGGATTGTTGAAAAGCTGGCCCTCTACGCTGATGACCTCCTCTTGTTTTTGAAGGATCCCGGCCCGTCATTGTCGGCTGCACTGGGGATCCTGGATCGCTTTGCCTCTCTGTCCAGTCTCCGCACCAATTGGGGGAAGTCGCAGATTCTGCCAATTGACTCTGACTCTGGTGCCAGTCGGCTGGGTGACCCTGATTCCCCTTTACAATGGACAGAGAGTATAAAATATCTTGGTATTCAGATCTAGACGAGCCCCGGTGACTTTGTCAAAGACAATTTGCTTCCCACCCTTCAGTGGTGCAAACAGAAACTTAAGGCCTGGGCCAATCTCCCGTTATCCTTAATTGGCAGGGTTAACTTAATAAAAATGAAGATTCTCCCAGTCCTTCTATAAAAACTGAGGCATGCCCCCACCTGGATCCCAAAATCCTTTTTTAGACAGCTCGACTCAGCTGTCTCCCAATTTATCTGGCAATCACGAGCGGCGAGATTTAGCAAACAGACTTTGTGTCGCCCATGGAAGCAGGGAGGCTTGTCATGCCCTGACTTCTATTCCTATTATCTGGCTGCCCTCCTCACCCATGCCCACAACTGGCTGGTGTCGGATGACACCAACTCCTCAGTAGTTTTGGTGGCAGCATACATCGGATCATATGAGGCCCTTCATAATGTGCTTAACAGAGGCATAGGGGCCCTCTGGCCCCCCCTTGACTGCAGGAATGAAAATGGTAATAAGAGCATGGCAGACGGTGATATTTAAACCCAGTTTGGTGAGGTCTAAATGGTCCCCACATACACCACTCTGGCTTAACCTGAGACTCCAGGAGTTTCACTCCATTCCGGATCCTAACCTCTGGACTCAAAGGGGCATCCGTTACTTACAAGACATATGTGACGGATCTGGGATATTCTCTTTTGATAGGCTTAAAAACAAACTTCAATTAACGAACGCATATTTTTTCAGATATCTGCAACTCCGACATGCCTACGAGTCACAGTTTGACTCTGCCCCATTTAGATTGGAACAGGACGACTTAGAGTCCCTTCTAAGGGACACTGGGTTGCGTAAACCCCTATCTCAAATTTATAAAGCAATGATGCCCTCAATACAAAGTGGATTGGGAGGTCTTCGGGGGGCGTGGCAGTCGGATGTGCAGAGTCTGGATGCTGAAGACTGGGAGGATGTGTGGGACACTCCATTCCAGGTGCTGATCGCCAGTAGGGACAAGCTCATACAATTTAAACTCCTACATAGAGTTTACCCCAAAGGCTAAATCGCATATATCCCTCAGCTCAGGCTGGGTGCTGGAGATGCTCAGGGGTCCCTGCTGGCTTCCTTCACATATTTTGGGAATGTCAGTGGATCCAAGGATTTTGGCATGAGGTCACAGGCCTTATTCAAAGCGTTACAACAATTAATATCCCAATGGAGATAGGGGTTTGTCTCCTGGGCCTGGTGGACCAATTGGTGGTCTCTAGGGCCATGAAGACGCTTTTAAATATCCTCCTGTTTTACGCTAGAAAGTCCATAGTCCTTAGAAAATGTAGGGGGCTCCCTAGATTTCCATCGTTCTGGAGATGTTTAGTTGATAAGGTGATTCCCTTATATAAGGCCACCTGCCAGTCCAGAGGCTGCCCAACAAAATTTGAACGGGTATGGCACCTGTGGATTGAATCAGAGCAGACGGTGGTAGACCAAGAATAACCTTCTAACCCCATGACAGTTGGCATTTGGTATCCTGGGGCTGCCTGTCAGTGGGGCCTCCTTCACCCCTCCCGCCTCCTCACAATGGTACGCAGCGGGGAGACAACCCTGGGGATGGAACTATGGATCGTACACATCTAGTGTTAAAGTCTGGTATGAGATACTCTCCTGTAAGGCAGACTTGAGCAACTAAGGTTCTATTGCAAGTGGTTAGTTGTTTTTTGTATAGTTGATGCACTGTCAGCCAGGGTATGCCCGATTGGCTGTGTTTTGTACCCTGCTATCTTAAAAATTGTCAATAAAAAGAAGTTTTTTTAAAAAAAACAGATGCACTTCTATTTCTGCACATTTTTTGTCAGGCGTTTTCACTGAAGCATATAGGGTCAAAAATCTACCTCAAAAGAAGTTTCTGTACATTTTTGAGTGACAGGCACATTTAAAATAATGGCACTTTCTAATGTTGAGTGTTTTGTAGCTTTTAGCTAAAAAATGCTCAGGTGTGAATGTGGCCTTGGAGCATTTGTTGTGACCTTTAAGAATGAATTAAGTCACGGTGCATGCCATTACAGAAGTCAGTGGTGGCTTTGTGCCAATAAGGCATCTTTAATGATGTGATCCAACAAGTGGCTGCTGCTTCTCTCATTAAAAAAATATTACTTACATGCAGCCTATGATGAGGTTACCACTGAAGTTTCAGGGGTGAAACTGACAGTTGAGGCTAAAGCACAGGTCCCTTGCTGTGCAGCTCCTCCATTCTTCAAAGAATACAAGGCATTCTGTGATTGGGCCGACTGATGCAACTCGTGGTTGCAGGAAAGACATTCACACAGTCTATGGCCTGCTTAAATCAACTCCCTTGCTGGAAACAAAGGCAGGTACAGAACTGCCTATGCACACTGACACTGCCTAAAGTCATGTATTTTAGAGGCCTCAGCCAATTTGCAGACTTGGAACACACATAGTAAGAATACAGCTCTTGTTCCAAGACAAAAAAAAGGAAAGATTATAGACTTTCTAGCATGTTGGAAAATCTGTTTAATAATGAGCATCTCTGATCTCATTCCAGAGTTGCTGTCTACTTGCCCTGACTTTAACAAGTGAAGCTTGATTCCATAGTGTTGCCAAAATATCAGGCTACGTATTGCAGTTTACCAAAGTTGCCCTTCTGATCAGACAAGAAACTGTACGAAATGTTAGATCTTTCCAAAGACCAATTGACCTATAAAGTGGACCTCCTCCAGTGCGTCTATTTTTGATCCTTCTAATTGAAGGGAGAGTCTGGAACTTGTCCATTGATACATCTCTTCCAGACTCTGCCATTTATGTGCAGTAGAGCTCCTGATAGCGTTACTTGTACTGTACGATGTTAAGTGCTCTCGGAAGGTTAAGGCGGCCTCTCTGGGGGTACAGAAGGAATTGAATTCCTCACCATCTCTGCTACCCACTCACCACTCGCAGAACCCATTCACCTTTTGTAAGGAGCTTTTGTATTCTTGAAGGCTTCTGGGATAAAGTCTTAGATTGTTCATTTTCTTTCCCTATTGTCTGATGAATGCTTCTTTCACGGACGCCCTGTCTTAATCCACCTTTAGCACACAATGTATAAATTAGGACCCCGCTGAGCAATTTCTCATATTCTTTCTTTAGAGAAGGTTTTTTTTTTTTACCCTAAAGTTCATTTGATGTTTGTCACAAGAACGCTGTTGACTCCAAAGTATTTTTTTCTTATTCTTCATTTTTCTGTAGTATGAAAAAGCCTTTTTTTTTTTTTCCTCCACAAAATTGTATGAGCAAGTGTTTAACAGGGATTTGTGTGTTTTGTCTGCATGTTATAATAGGTTGGTATGTAAAAATAAAGCAAACAAATTTGATATGTCTTTGGTACTACATATTCCTTTTTCTTATTAATTTGACTGCCTAGTCATTAAACCATAGGAAATGGCATACATTTTGTTTTGTATAAATATACTATGCATTCCTATGGCGCAGATAGGGTATAGTGCTGAGATTGTATTAGATATGCTGTATTAAGTTGTTAATCCTTATATGTTGTAGACCATTTTCTAGAAGGCTCATGTGAAACTAGTGATTCATGACCTTTAAAGTGATAATAAAGGTTTACGTTTTTTTTTTAAATAACAAACATGTCATACTTACCTGCTCTGTGCAAGAGTTTTGCACAGAGCGGCCCCGATCCTCCTTTTCTGGTGTCTCCTGGCTCCTTCTCTTCTCGAGTGCCCCCTTGGAGAAGCACTTTCCATGGGGCACCCATGTTGGCGTGTTCCTGAGTCCAGCTGCTACGTTCATTGCCACAGACAGCAGGACTCTGCCCCACCCCCTCCCGTGTCACTGGATTTGACTGACAGCAGCGGGAGATAATGGCTCCTGCTGCCATCAATATATCCAATGGGGACCTGAGCCAGCGGCTGGAGCTGCTTGACTCGTCCTTGATGCTGGAACGATTGGGTTCTGGTAAGTAGAAGGGGGGCAGCTGCATTACAGGAGGTTTTTCACCTTAATACATAGGATGCATTAAGGTGAAAAACCTCAAGACTTTACAACCCCTTTAAAAAGGCTAGTTAACACAGTGAGTAGATAATGCTATCTGCAGTAAATAATGCTATCCCATACAATGTAGACTGCAGTGTGGAGCCTGTGGTGTCCTCCGAGTGTCCTGTGCATGACGTTACACAGTAAACTCTATAACGGGAGAAGAGCTTGGTCATGTGAACAGGCTCTCCACTTTCCCAGCATTTCCAACCTCCCGCTCCCCCCCATTCATTAAAGCGGATCTTCACCCATTTTTTTTTTTTTAACTATTTGAAATATATATATTTTTTTATTTTATGGCACTTCTGGTGCCGGCTGCCTAGACGAGTGATGTCATTAGGCTATCTCAATGACTCCTGGCATATTGGCGTCATTGATCCCAGGAGTATTCAGGCATCCTAAGTGTCTAATATCACGGTATTTCCATACCGGAAATGATGTGATCGGGAGGAGTTGCTATGGCAACTTGTATACAATCGGGTTCCCACGCTGTGTGCTTGCTGACCATACACGAGAATCTTATGTACGTGCTAGGTTAGCCGGATGCACACATTCCAGGAAGTAAGCGGTATCGATTTTGACTCCCCTTAGTTATCATGGACCCTGGCATACTGCAGGCATGTGCTAATTAGTATACAGATAAACATGAAAACATTGCACTTTACTGTAAATGAAGTGCCTAATAACACAGATCGCTCTATACTTTTAATGAGAGTGTTCAAAAGCACGCAAAATGCATATTTGTGAAGCACACTGCTATGTTTTTTGTATGACAGCGGTAAGGTCACTGCTTTATAAATGATCCCTAAGAGTACATTTATCCTCCACTATGGTGCCATTTATGGACTTGCTGAACCATTAAGACGTCATGAGATTCTGCAGCGTTTAAGCCAGCAAGGGAACAATTTCCACTGAACAGAGTGACAGCTGCACATTAATCTACCACTGAGCATGGACCACCAGTGTGACGTTGGCCTAAAGATGGCTCCAGGTGAGCCAAGTCAGACGCTCTCAACTGCTATAATCTTTTCCCTGACTCTGTTGGAAGCAAGGAGAAAATGGGATGAATTAAAGTAGAAGTTCAGCTTAAAACTAACTCTAAATCAACTCGCAGCAACATTCTAACTTGACTAACCTATGTAGACCTGTAAAGAAGATATCGCTATACATACCTTTTCTGAAGCCGTGCCGGTCTGGTCCCACACTGAGCTGTCAGCGGCAGCTTCTCTATGTAGGCGGGTGCAGAAGAGGCAGCATCAACAGAAGCCCCATAGTAACTCTATGGGTGATGTCGCTTCCCAGCTGTTTTCGGCTGTCTCTTCCACACAGCATCTGCCACTGGAGGCTGAGTTGGCTTCAGAAAAGGTATGTATAGCGATTGTTGCATTATAAGGTTAGATTGGTTAGTCTTAGAATGTGGCTGTGAGTATTTTTATAGATAGTTTTAGGCTGATATGCTACTTTAAGGCCAGTTGCTAATATTCTTCAGCATTCTGGAAAGTGAAGAGTGCTTCTAATGGCCTCAAGTGCATGCAGTTACCGAAGTAGCACTTGCATTATAATTCCAATAACTCGATCAGTGTGTCATATGAATCTGCTAGAGTCAGTTCTAGTTAAATTACATCACTTCTATCAAGCACTGTACTGGAGAACTCAGAGAACAATGGAGTGGCCCCTAGAAGTCGCAGATCTAGGTGTTTTGGAATGGTGAGTAGAGTGGCAACCTCAGCCTGGACTCCAACCAGGCTATGCCCCAACATGTTTCACTCCGCCCCCCCAGAGCTTAGTCATGGAGCGAGCCTGAGCGGCGCACACACATTTCCTAGGTCACTGTACTGGATACCATGCCAAACACAAAATGAGAATAAGGTATAAATCAGGAGCGGCCAGTCCATTAGGGGTGCCGCCCCCCTAATTTGCATGCAGGATGCTGGACTCATAAGTTTTTTTGTTTTTTTTTTCAAACCACGTGATTAGAGCCTGAGGCTCTAATTGGCTTGAAAAAGGTTGGGATCGGGGCACAGAGCACTGCGCCCCAAACCCACCCACTTGTGACCCTAGTGAATCAATATTGTCTTCCTGCTTCTCCTCCCGGCCACTCAGGACAAGAGGCGGATCGGGTGGCTGGGAGAATCTGAGGGAGCCATGGAGGGGCTGAGTGAGGGGGGACCGTGCTAAGGAGGGGTGAGTGCCAGGGGACCATGCTGTGGTGGGGTGAGTGCAGACCTGGGGGGGGTGTTTGTTTGCCACCCCCCCAAATGTTTAGCACCAGCCACCACTGGTATAAATAGTGCAAAGTGTAGTTTTGTGCTTTACCTACAACCGGCTATTCTAACTGTCACTTCTTTCTTAGCAGAAGACCCTAGTGGCTGCTTTTCACAATCCCCATCTGCTCGATTTACAGGGACATTAAATGATGCCATGCAGAAATAAAAAACATTTATCCAAAGCTAAAAAGAGAACTTATGCTTTAGAGTTGTGAACGGTTAAAACGTCTGCAGTTCCTTATATCATCTTTGCATTGTGTCATATTTAGGGAGATTTCACTTCACTTTCTGTCCTGCCACCAGTTATCTTCCCGTGCTGTGGGGATTAATATGTGCCAAGGTACCTGCCATGCACTCACTCATCAAGCATGCCACGGTTATGCCTGCGCTTTCCACCCAATCCTCCATTCATAGAAACTGTATGATTACCACTACAGGGCTAGGGGGCAATCAGAGGACTGAAGATTTTAACTAAATACACAGCAAGCAGCACAAGGGACACATCACATTGATTGTTTTTTTTTTTATATTTTGACTACATTTAGACCTAAAGGAAATCACAGTTGCCGAAACGGTTGAAGGTTTTTTCCCTTCACCTCTTGTTCTGGTTACAACTATAACATTTTGTAATTCCTATTACTTTCTCTCCCAATCACAATGTTCCTTGGGGCAAATAGTGTAGGTGGAACTCCCCAGTGGGGAGATACACAGTAATAAAGTGTGTAATAGGCCAAAGACAGATTCAGACGAAAGATCCTCAGGAGACCAGAGTCTTTATTGTTCAACAGGGCTGGGTGAAATGGCAGAATGGTGAATGGACTCAAAAGTACTCCTAAACAGACCAATCTAAATGCAGAGAATGTTATAGACAACAATCAGTGCTGTTGTTCACCGTAGAAGTAGCAAGCCTGTCTGTTGTATATAATATCTTCTGTCTGCAGATTAATTTAGATTAGTCTGCTTAGGAGTACTTTTGGGTTCATTTAACATTTTGCCATTTCACCCAGCCCTGATGAAGGGGGATTGTGTGGCCCCTGAAACATGTTGGCTGTCCTTGGCCCCATTTGTTGGAACCACTTGAACAACAAAGACTTTGGATTCCCAAGGATCTTTCATTTGGTGCTCATTTTGACCTATTGCACTTGGATTTCTCAACTCAGTTGAATGTCCTCTCCTGGTCAAGCCCTGTCTTTGTGGTAAGCTGCCAAATAGAGGCCAACTGTCCACATTTTGGTAACCTGTTCAAATTGGTGTCCCTCTACCACTACCTCTTGGAGTAATAAAAAGCTGGCAGAGGTTCAAAAATGTTCCTACATAAAGATATGCCTTTAGATACACTTTAGCATGATGGCCATGTTGAAAAAAGTCTGCAACCATTTATTGATCTTTCTTATGGATTTGCAAATCCATCTTATTTAGAGCGAGTAGACAGAGTTCAGTCTGTCACAGAAAAGGGAGCTAAAAGTGTTCTATGCAAACTCTAATATATTTAAACAACACTAAGATGCACGCCTATCTATAGTACTGCAATCTATGAACAATGTTTTTCAAGTGCTGTCTGTACATCCTCTTTAATTTGCTATCAGATTCCACTAAATCAGCAGATTCTGTATTTTGACACTTAACAAATTGCAGCACCAGGAGCTGTCTACTGCATGTTAATAGCTACAGCTGGAATTTTCCCCATAGCAATGGAAAGCTTTAGAGCAGGGCCCGGCGGTATAGATCCTGGGATTGCTGGGCCGTGTTCCCCTGAGGCAGATTGCAAAAGCCGTTTCTTCGTGCTTTGTGAGACAGTACTTCAATTAACGCACCATTGGACCTCTTTTAAGAGAAATTCAAATCATTTCTGCAATGCCCGTTTTCTTTAGTAATAGCCACCATAGTCGTTCCTCTCTTTGTTCATTACAAGATAGCTAATTGCACAATACTCTGACAGTGTCACACAAAAACATCATAACCATTTGTATAGAGGCTGAACCCTGCTTGCAGAAAGTTCCTTTATTGGCTGTGTACAGATTCCACTTAACCCTATGAGCAAGGCTCCCGCTATATGCATTTTCTAATAGAATGCCTGCTAGCTGCTTGGTAACATGACATCCAGTACTACCATTGTGAGATATTTGTACACAACTTCCTTTATATAGCTTTTATCTTCCTTTATTCCTTATTCCTCTGTTGGATGATTTTTTTCCCTGGCTGTGTCCCATTGGGGAAATCTCCCTATACTTCCTGTCAACAGGAAATCTCTAACATAAGTGGTTGTGACCTGAACAGGCGTGCCCACTGGACAGTTTACCCTCACTTCTTGTTATGGTGATGACGAACATTTTGGATATGCTTTTCTTCATGGCCACAACAAAAATGATAATCCCTGCCACATTCTTCAGGCAGTACAAATGCTAAAGTAAATGGGGCAGCGCCACATCAGCATGTAATGTGCACAGAAGTGGTGTGGGGGCTAAAACAGGTGACATCACCTCCCGACTAAAGATGTAAAAACACCTCGCAATACATATGTAGCCAGGAGCTGGCTAAATTACCTGCAGTGACAGGGGACACTTAAAAATATTTGCCATAGGGAGATTGTTTCCCCTAGTGCGCAGCATAGACTCTGTTGCGGATCCTGAATGCAGAGTGAGTAAGACTTGCAAGTGGAGAGCAAAGGATATTGGGATGTGTAGTCTGGTAAGCTGATTTTGCATGGGAGCCGGACCATTGTGGACTACAAGTTCCAGTCAGCTGGAGGGAGAAGACAGAATGCTTGGAGAGAAGATAAACAGCCTGGGGAGAGGAGTTGTTGGTCTCTTGGGACCACGGCCTGGAAAAGCAGTGACTCGGATAGTTGGGAAATCATGGCTGTGCTGCGGCCTATGCAGAGAGAGCGCATCACCGCGAGCAGGTAGGGGCACACCTGCTGTCAGCAACATCCGTTCATCGGGTGACAGCCAGGAAGTCACCCTCATCACCTACATCTCAGAACCAGATGGACTGCATTGCAGAGCAAAGCGGCACGGGGGTCGAGAGCAGTCCCTTGAGCCCTGGTTCTGCATAGGCCTACTGCAGAATCCCCATGCCATTTCTCTTGATCGGGATATCGCTGGGATTGGTGAACGGGCACTAGCCCACTCTGTTTATACCCAAGGACACCTCATGCAGACACCATTGCCTTATTCACTTTACCAAGCCATGTAAGGAGACACTTACAACCATTTGTTTCTACATTGATGGAATGTTGCATTCACCAAACTTGCCAAGTCACATTGGGCCCGTTTAACCACTTCAATACTGGGCACTTTTACCCCCTTCCTGCCCAGGTCGCACTTTCCAATGACAATTGCGTGGTCATGCAACGATGTACCCAAAGTAAATTTTTATCATTTTTTGAGACCAATCAAGCTTTCTTTTGGTGGTATTCAATCGCCACTGTTTTTTTTATTTTTTGCTAAAAAAACGAAAGAAAAATTTTGAAAAAAAAAATGTTTTTCTTAGTTTCTGGTAGAACATTTTGTAAACCAGTATTATTTTTCTCCTTTACTGATGGTCACTGATGAGGTGGCAATGATGAGGAGGCACTGATAAGCAGCACTGATAGGTGGCACTGATATGCAGCACTGATGGGCACTGACTGGCATCACTGATGGGCACTGACTGGTGTCACTGCACTGACCTCCAGGGTAATGATGATCAGTGCCCTGATTACTGTGCAGGTCTCCCCTGTGAGGAAATGCCGCTGACTGGCTCTCCTCTCACGCTGTCAGTGTGAGACGAGGAGATCTGATAACTGGCATTTCCTTGTTTACATGTGATTGGACATGGCTGATCACATGGGTAAAGAGCTGCGTCATCAGCTCTTTACCAAGATCAGGGATGCGCCATGTCCCACGGGCGCACAAGCGCTTTGAGAGTGGGATAACGCCATATAACAATAGTGCCACCCCGCAGCCCTCATTTCCCTATACGGCGGGCGGTAGGTGGTTAAAAGAGCTAGCTGAAGACACAAGACTTCTACCTCAAAGGACTACTATATCCCCCCCACCCCTGCAAGGGACAGGAACATTTTGATGCCTATCTAGGCCTGTAACAACCAGGAACTCTCTCTATTGGAGACCAGGGTCAAAGACTCTAAGTTGCTTATTTGAATTGCGTTTAGTGTTTGTGCTATTACTGGGGCTGTGGCGGCAGGAGGCTAAAGGGAGTAGTCTGACTCGAACTTGGTCATTCTTCTACCCTTTTTGGGCCTGCCATCATAGACCCCGAATACGTTGAACTTTGCTGGTTACATACCGCTAAGGGATTTCAGTGGGCTATCCATGTAACTGTGCTTAACAAAGGGGTAACAATTACTGTATCTCTTGCTGCTGCATTTTCTTTACTGTTGATCTTATTTACAGCAATAATGGTTTACTGTGAATTATCGTTTGTTTGCATTTAAGTTTCTTTGCCTACAGAAAAATGTATGAACCCAGAGTGTCAGTGGTGTCAGAAGACTTGCAAGGTCAGGGCAATCATTGGGGTGCAGCATCTTTAAGCGGCCCTCACAGGGGTACCGCTACACATATAAAATCAGTCCATTCTATATTAAATGTAAAGTTCAAAACGTCCATCCACTAGAGCAGTGGTTCTGAATTCCTGTCCTCAGGACCCACTAACAGGTCCAATTTTAAGTATTACCTTGGGGAGATGCAGACTAGAATACTGCAATCACTGAGCATCAAATATCACCTGTGATGTATTTCAGTTATCCTGCAAACCTGGCCTGTTGGTGGGTCCTGAGGACAGGAGTTAAGGACCACTGCACTAGAGCAAGCTGATTCAATGAGTAGAATCAGACTCTGTATGCAAGGATCAAAACAAGGAAAGGAAAAGTACCTCTTAGTCTAGACTTTGATATACTTCTAGAACATGGAATAAAAGGTCAATAAAAGGAGCTTAATGAAGGAGGGCACATGTCTGAACTTAGTATACCTCATGCTCGGAAATGCGTCACTCTTCAGCCCCCTTCCCGATTACATCAATCTGCAGACGCTACAATTCATGCTGCACTCTAACTACCATCTTGCGATACTCCCGCCGGCTTTCCTGTATACTTACAGTGACAGCGGACCTTAACGTTTTGGTTGCAGATGGTATTTCCTGTATCCTGGGCACATTACAGATGATCTTTTATATCAATATTCAATAAAGTATATCAAAACCAGCACCTCCCGGCTGCCTGTTAACCACCCTCTGAAAAGTGATCTGTGGAACGTTTCTCAGAAGGGCCACAAGGACTGCCGCACGTGTGAATGAGCCCTAAAAGCGTTCTGTACAAACCCGCTCTTATAGAAGCTGAAGCCCATGGGTACAAGGCCTGAACTGATTCATAAAGGTAGTCCTGTAAATTGTCCCTTATTTAGCCACAGACAGGACAATTTTTAATTACCTAGAGAATGAGATACTGATGATCATAAAAATCCTAATAAAGCTGAAAATGCAAATGACCACATTCAAAAACTGGACAATTTTCCTGTAAATCGGTCATTAAAATTTTAAGTGCTATAGCGGATTTCTACATCATTTTTTACAGATGTCACAGCAATTCTGCCGTCTACCACCCCATGTGCTCATTCACATTAATAGCATCTCTTGTTAACAACCATCTGTCACACTGGAAAATCAGTCCATTCAATGTCTGTCAGTTTATCAGTCATTTCCAATCTTTTTAGAGAGAAAAAATAACCCAAAATGTCATTTTTCTCTTTTGTGAGTGTGTCAAGGGTCCAAGTGAAATCACAACTAGAACACAATTAGCTGCTGTGGGCAACATTTACAGAATACTTTCATGTCATTGCTTAGAGTAACCCTGTTGTCCATTACAAAGTGGGTCAACCAGTAGTGTTGCACCGATACCAGTATCGGTGCTGATACTAAACATTTGCATGAGTATTGGTGCAAATGCTCCGATACCTAAAACTGATACCTTTTTAGTGGGGTAAGTCGTGATTTGAGCCCATACAGAATAAATGGGCTCAATTTGCACTGCAAAGTATCGCATGCGATTTTAACAGAAATGCGTAGCAATTCTTGTCCAAATCACATGCAGTTTCCCGTAACGCTCCTGTGTAAACCAAGGCTTGTCATAGTGACTTCAGCCTGCCTTCAGATAGCAGCGGTGCGGGAAACCACAAGTGATTTGGACATGAATTGCTCCGCATTCAAACCACATGAGATTCTTTACGGTGTAATTTGAGCCCATTCATTTTGTATAGGCTCAAATCGCACCACACCGCACAAAAAAAAAAAAAAAAAAAATAGGTATCGATAATTGGTATCAGTGAGTACTCAAGAAAACAGTACCGATACTCGCTCTGAAAAACTGGTATCGGCACATCCCTAGTTACAGGTACACTTTACTATAGCAACCTCATGAAGCATACATTTACTATCCCTGCACTCCACCTACCTCTACCTCTGAGCTTGGGAAAAATTACCTTGTACTTGTACACACCTCCTGCCTCCCTACGATGCAGCACTTGGTACCTAAGTGGCCAATCACCAGGGGGTGTGCGCAGCCTGGCTTAGCAAGTTTAAACACTTGCTTACTGGGCACTTATACCCCCCTCCTGCCCAGGACAATTTCCCACTTTCAGCGCTGTCGCACTTTGAATGACAATTGCGCGGTCATACAACTCTGTACCCAAATGAAATTTTTACAATTTTTTTCACACAAATAGAGCTTTCTTTTGGTGGTATTTAATCACCACTGGGTTTTTAATTTTTTGGTAAACAAAAAAGAACATTTTGAAAAAAAAACCAAAGGTTTTCATATTTTGTTATATAATTTATAGGTGCACTGATGAAGCGGCACTGGTGGGCACTGATCAGGAGGCACTGATGGGCAGCACTGATGGGCACAGAGGTGGCATGGAGAGGCGGCACTAATGGGCAGGCACTGATTTGCAGCACTGATAGGTGGCACTGACTAGCCACACTAGTGGGCATGGATTAGCAGCACTGGTTGGCACGTAGGTAACCGATGTCCCTGTAACAGTAGACTGTTTCCGGCTTTATTATTTTATTCCATAACCGGCTTCTGTTTACTTCCGTGATCAGCTGTCATTGGCTGACAGCTGATCACATGCTAAAGGGCCTGCTGTGATTGGTCCTTTTACCATGCTCTGTGATCAGCCGCGATAATGAGAGGATGTCCATGGATGCCCTCCCGGAATTTGAGGCCTATGCTGTAGCCATCTTTCGGTTTATAGTGCGGATGTCAAGTGGTTAAACCTTTATACAGAAATCTTAAGAGGCCTGGTAGTGGATTGGGATGACAGTGTATCACAGGGAAGGTCTCTTAAGTAAAGTAAGCCCATTACTTTGCCCACAATTGTTAAAGTACAGATTTTACTTAAAGTGGATGTAAACCCACCACTCACCCAGTATAAACTAATGGCACAGTATTAATGTATATACACATGCAAGCCTCCTGCATGTATCTCTATCTTGCAAATGTCACTCCGTTCAGCAGTAGCAACTCTGTAAAACACTGAAATTAGTGGGTGACTCTGTTTGCTGGAGCTCGGTGGGTGGAGTTGTGATGTCGCAAGACTCTATACCGAGAACTGGAGAAGATGGGAGGGGGGGGAGTGTGAGGCTCTCAATGCTCCATGCAGAAGATAAGTTAGTGACCTGTCACTCAACCCAGATTGTCTCCTTTTTCTCCCTCAATTGGTCTCTTACTGTTTTTTTTTTCGGGTTTACATACACTTTAAAGTAGAACTCCAGCAGATATAAAATACACAAATGAATGCAAATCTGTAAACATGAACACATGCCTAAATGTGTGTGATCCCTTAACCTCTTCCTGCCCAACCCTGGCATCCCTTTAAGTGGCTTTTTACACTTGGGGGGTGTTACAGACTTACTGATCATATGACGACTGATTGGCTGTCAATCTGTGCCTGTGCTGCCAACTCCTGGTCATGACTAGAGGCCGAGAATGGTCTATGGCAGCCCAGTCATTGTGATGGGAGTTTGGAGTGGGCATGCACTTAGACCAGAAACCTTGCTTGACCATGGATGCATAGGTGCAGCATGTGGACGTTAAAGCCCACCCTCTTCGTTGCCACACAAATGTGTTTTGTAGCCGGCAAAAGTTTATTATGACCCGTTATCAAGCTTATTGCAGTTCCGTTACAGTACAGCTCAGAGAGGGGGAAAGAGAAATTGCAAAAAATATCAGTCAGGATGGTTGCAGTGCAAGGAGCATATATAAGAGGACAGAGTAAGGAAGCAAGATTAGCTTACCAATGTACCCCTTCTCCTTTCACTGTTGAGTCACAGGGTGGGAAGGAGACCTACAAGTGAAAGTGAAACTGCAGCAGAGAAAGATTAAGCCCCTCCCCTACCACACAACGTGTGGTAGAGCTTTGCAAAACTCAGGACTAGATGGACAAAAATACAAATCCCTTTGGCAGAATTATTAGCTCTTGTATATGTATTAAATCTGTGTATTTATTTGCCAGGAATACAGCTTTAAAAAAAAAATGAATATTTGGGAAAAAAGGACAATTTTTTTGGTCTTCGACAGCAAATTAAGTGTCTGCTTTTTTATTTTCTGCTGTAGAAGAGTTACAGATTCAGGTTCAGATTGGTTGTAACATGCACCATAGAGGTGTTTCTTTCCCAGTCTTATGATTCAACCCCTCTGTATCCTATAAAAAATCATTATAGAAGTTAAAGGCTTTATGTAAACAGATCACTTGCCTTAATTAAGCTCATGTTCACGTTTAAGCCTCTTTCAAATTATTCCTAGATATTGTGCAGCATGACTTAATTAGCAAAACACTTTGCAAACCAATTTAAACAACCAGTGCATTATGCAGAAATGATTAATTGCAACATCTATTATTCTAAATGATTGTGTGCAAATTTACAGGGGCCCCTGGATATTACTATAGATTTGTTTAATTTTATTATGGAGTCTTTTCTGGCAGCATCAAAGATTTTGGAAGAATGTCAATAGATTTCTATGCAGCATCTAATTTAGTTTAAATTGTGAATCTCTACAGCGGAATGTAATTTAACACATTTCAAGACGCACCTAAACGTAATTTCTGTGCCGCTTCGATTTTTTCCAAATAGTATTTATATTATCAGGAACTTAACTACATTTTATCCATCTAAAAGAACTCTTTGTTTCAACCTAATTGGCGGCCTATGTCCCATTAAAGCAGATTGTGCATCCATTTTTGATGATGTACTTTTATTTATATATGATGTGCTTTTGTTTATTTATGATATTCCATTATATATGTTATATACTGTAGATACCCCTTTATATAGTACTAATTGTAAGAATGTACTTTAGGGCCTGTTTTGATGGACTTTAAGCTTGTGTTTATGGCATCAATTTGAGATGCTCCTAAAATTAAAGGACATCTCCTAACTCTTACTCATTTTTCCTGTGGGCCTTGCAGCTGCTTGCTCCTCCACAGCCAGTGGGGGGTACCTGGCACCTCTGGGTATGGGGCAGCAGGTACCCTGCCTAACTGTGATGGTGCCTAACTCAAGTACCCAATCACTAGTTCTAAGTCATATGACTGGGAGAATGTTGTCCCTGCTCCCCTGGGCTGCAAACATGATCAACGCCAGCTACAGAGGAGCAAGGAGCTTATAGGGGGGCACAGGTAAAGTGATTATATGGGAACTGGAAGGTGCCCTTTGCAGAGATACTGTGCACCATGGCCAAGGTGACTGTCTCTTTAAGAACTATGGGGGATCCATATATTTATTTTTTTCCCCAAGCTTGAATTGGGGTTTAAATATACGTGAAATAAATCAGACCTGATTTATATCATTTGTCAACTAAAGAATACAAAAAAGGTAAGGCGCTTGGCATCAACCAAATAATAGCGTACAACTGTATATATTCAGATAGTCTATAATTGTAATGCGTTCATAAAACATCCTACAACCAACTAGTAGTGTACTTTTATGTAATCTGTAGAATATTCACAGCTTCCTGAGGACAATGTTCTGGCAAAACGCATTGAGACGGGACTAGAGCCGCCACTTCGTTTTTTGCTGACATTACATCCAGGCTACAACATCAGGGTTTTGGAACACATGCCCACTCCGGCTTTCCATTCTGTGCAAGATATGTGTAAAGTGAGAAAGAAGCACACTGCCTCTAAGTGTAGCAGTTTAACACATTTTATTAAAATCACAATAAAATCTACTCACAAACTGGTAGAAACAGTAGGCATTGTAGTGTGAGTCACTGCGGACTGGGTATGGAGGAAAAACATCCTGGCTTATTGCTGCGTCCCTGGGCTGGGTGTCGTCGGTGGTTTCCGGCGCTTCCCAGTTCCTGGAGATGCATAGACCAGCACTGGTGACGTGCCCTCTGGCAGCAGGCAACCGTTCATTCGTGGCGGCGGGCAGCCGCTCGTACGTGGAGGCGGGCGGTGGTGACGTGTTGTCGGAGCTGCGCTCCTTCCTCAGACCATCGGTCTGACAGTGGTAATTGTCACTTTTGGCAGTGCGGGCAGGTGCCAAGTCCAGCTGGAAAATGAAATCAGCATCCCCATAGAGCTCACCTGCGGAAGGAAGCATGAAGTGCTCCAAAATCTCCTGGTAGACGGCTGCGTTGACCCTGGACTTAATGAAGCACAGTGGACCAACACCAGCAGATGACATGGCTCCCCAAAGCAACACAGACTGTGGAAACTTCGCACTGGACTTCAAGCATCTTGCAGTGTGTGCCTCTCCATTCTTCCTCCATTCTCTGGGTCCTTGGTTTCCAAATGAGATGCAAAATTTGCTCTCATCAGAAAAGAGGACTTTGGACCACTGAGTTACAGACCAGGTCTGTTTTTCTTTAGCCCAGGTAAGACGCTTCTGACATTGTTTGTTGTTCAGGAGCGGCTTGACAAGAGGAATATGACATTTGTGTGTGTGGTGGCTCTTGATGCACTGACTCCAGCCTCAGCCCACTCCTTGTGAAAGTCCCCAACACCTTTGAATGGCCTTTTCCTGACAATCCTCTCCAGGCTGCGGTCATCCCTGCTGCTTGTGCACCTTTTCCTTCCACATAACTTTCTATTAATGTGCTTTGATACAGCACTTTGGGAACATCCAACTTCTTTTGCAATTACCTTTTGAGGCTTTCCCTCCTTATGGAGGGTGTCAATTAATGGTTTTCTGCACAACTGTCAGGTCAGCAGTCTTTCCCATGATTGTGATTCCTACTGAACCAGACTGAGACCATTTAAAGGCTCAGGAACCCTTTGCAGGTGTTATGGCTTAATTAGATGATTCGAGTGGGACACTTTGAGCCTAGAATATTGCCCCTTTTCACAATATTCTAATTTTTTGAGATTGTGGATTTGGGGTTTTCATGAGCTGTTCATAATCCTCACAATTATGACAAATCACGGCTTGAACTATCTTGCTTTGCATGTAATGAGTCTATCTCATATATTCGTTTCACCTTTTAAGTTGCATTACTGAAATAAATGAACTTTTGCACGATATTCAAATTTTTCGAGTATCACCTGTATATCCTATATAAAATAATCCTATATATTGAATATTGGTTACTAATAAAACAGTTAAATTCTAGATCAACAGTCAGACCCTTAGGAATCAAGGTACATCCGACTGATTATATTCAGAAACGTACAGTATATGAACAAATAGGAGGGTGATCAGGTACATTTCCAGGTGACAGCTAAAAATGGACACTGCTCCTGGAAATCAGGATTGGTCCTAACAGCTGGAATATCTGGATATACACTCATGTATCTGCAGCTACCTTGACTAATCTCTTTATCAAGAGGTGCCACTCTGTTTCTTTTTCCTAAGAACCTGGCTTTCAGGATCTTTGACCGCTCCTAACAATCTGCCATTGGCAAATTTGTCTGGACAGGCAAATGCAATTTTGTGTCTGGATACATTTAGCATTTATTAACTGCAAAAGCTTTCACAAGTTAGACTGGTCTTGTCTAGGCCCTGCCACGGTGTGAGTATAGGAAAAGGGCAGGCAGTATTTACACCAATGCAGACTGTGGGGCTCCGGAGTTTTTGTAGAGAGTGGAGAAAACTGGGAATTTGTTTTTTCCTGGGTTTTATAATCCCAGATCAGGGTCTGGAGCTGGAAGCTCTTTCAAGTGTCAATTCTGTGTCCTGGTCTTTTTGAAGACCTGCAGGCTGCCTTCAATTCTATGTCATATTGGAGACCTGCGGGCTTTGTGGCTGTGCAGGTGAGTACACTCATGTTATAAGCAATAGCATGGCCAAGGGTCAGGTCTCCCAGTAGAAGGCAAGTTGCTATTTGGAAAGAAATGTGAGTTCATGCCAGAAAACCGAGGTCCTCTTGAGACTGCAGTCCATGTTGGTGGGATTCTATATCTATCAATCTGAGAGAGTTCAGGCTGCTAAGAGAGTCTGGGAGACTGAGAAAGTCAGGACAACTAGGCAAGTCCAAGGGACTGAGGGAATCCATAAGTCTCAGGGGAGTGAGAGTCCAAGGTGTCAGGAGAACACCTACTGAGAGGCCAGGAGTGAGCCCATACAGCTGGGAGCTGTGTCTACTGGCTGAGAGAGCCAGGAGAAACTGGGTGAGAGAGCCCAGACAAGAGCAGGGGTGCTGCTTAAAAGAGAGCCAGGTGACTTGGTATTTTTATTATTCATTTTGCTGTGTGAAACTGAATCCCCTGCAAGCCCTAAAAACTACAGTTCATACTGGTGTGAGCTTGCTAAAAAAAAAAACACGTCTGCCACTGAGCTAACAATCCCCCCATATTAAAATATTTATATATTACATACATGCATGCATTATACAGTATATGTGTATAGGTTTATATATTATACACATGCAGTATGTATATACATGTAAAAAAATTTCTCAACCTAGCCCCCCATTCTGAAGCAGACATGTGGTATTCCTGTTCTTCTAGGAACACCTTGGTTTTCCTTCCATTTCCACTTAAAACATTAATTTATCAGGGAAAACAGGTTAAATGAAAGTCTATCAGACTGTACTGTGATACTACAGTAGCAGGCAGCCAAGTGTAATCTGATAGTGTTTATTAGAAATTGGGACTAATTAATGGCTCCGTTCCATTTCGCTTATGAAAATGGAACAGGAAATAAAAAGGCTTTTATCCTAGTTTTTGAGCAGATGTTGTTTTTAGCCTGCCTGTAAATTCCTATTTATCACACTTTGATGAGCCGCCAGTTCTGTTAACATGTTAATGCTACTAACAAAGCCAAACGTCCTGTGTATTCCCTGGACGTCATTCATAGATGGTTGGTCCAATTACAAGGACTTCACAGTTTATTCACAGGAGCTGAAGAGGTTTTCTACTTTACCAGCAGATTTGTCCCGTTACCACTTCATGGTTAAAAGATAAAGGTTCTAGGCCTTCACGCTGTCACTCACTCTTAACTGGAGCCCAATTTCACTTCCTAAATTTATCAGCTTGCATGTTGATAGGCAGACAAATCAAGCAAAGGAAACCTGTACTGAGAAGAACCTGGTGCCTGTTTTACTGAATCCTTGTACAATGCATCAAAGTCAGGCTTGGTAACAAGTGTAGCACCACCCTTGACTAGGGCCACTGGTTTAAAGTCTCAGGTTATATTCCCACTTGTGCAACAGCCAGGCAAACAGCATCTTCACACACTGGCTCAGGAAATACAGTCCATAAGGGATGCCTTTTTACCATTTTATTGCCACAGCAACTTGGATAGGGTTCAGGTAGCTGTGGGATACTCAACATTACTAACTGGAACAATGAGGACACCCTTCCTTGTAGTAACTGCTGAACAGTCCCTTAAGGAATGGGACAATAAGTGGACAGCACTGGGACACTGGGTGTCCCTCCAACATAAAATGCAACTCTGATTCCAGCAGACAGGCTCTCCGTGTGTACTTCCAAGGCAGGTATTTAGTGGCACCTCTCTTGGTCCCTGAAAGGGTTTGCAGCTGAGCAGACCCTCAACAATGGTTGGGACCCTGATGAGCAGGGTAGGCCTTTAGCAATACAGCCAGGAAGGCAGGCGGCCCTCCCTGGCTGGAACTTCTCCTTCTGGACAAGAACCCTGGGCACGAAACTATTTATACACCCTTCAGCCACCATCTGGACACACCTCTCCAGGGATTGGCTAGGGTTGCCTAAATATTCAGACTGCCTATCTGGGCCTCCCCCACCCACTATGTTCTAGAAAGCTCCAGAAAACAGGAGGAAGCAGCCAGACTAATAGCTTGTGGAACACAGAGCAAGCTACAACAATTTCATGCACAGTCAGCTGATCAGCTGTGGTCAATCATATACTGAGTTCTGTGTTTACAAAAACACATAACTCTGTGTACTGTGAATAGCGATCTGACTTTCTTCTCCCTGCAAAGCAAGGAGAAAAAAAACAGCCAGTTAAGTAAAATCAGCACACATTACACATTGTTAGGCACACCATTAACCCTTTACCCCCAGAGATTAATCCCTTCCCAGCCTATGCCATTAGTACAGTGACAGTATACAGCAGGGGTGGCGAACAAGTTAGACACAAAGAGCCAAAATTTTAAACTGTGAGAGTCAGAGAGCCACACCACGCAGTGACCTGCCAAAACAGACAAACACTCACACAGAAGCGGCGCGGCGCGAATCGGCACGATGCGGCGCGAAGCGGCGCTCGAGGCGATCTCAAGGCGGCTTGCGAGGAGACTTCTATCATAGAAGTCAATGCAAGCTGCCTGAGATCGCCCTGAGAGAAACATGAAACTTGGCAAAGAGCCACAGTATATACAAAATATAATAAGAGGCAAAGAGCCGCATTCATTATGGCCGGGAGCCGCATGCGGCTCGAGAGCCGCGTGTTCGCCACCCCTGGTATACAGTATTAGCATTGATCACTGTATTGGTTTCACTATTGATGTCAGGGTCGGTTAGTATACTTCCCAGCCAGTGTCAACTAGCACCAGATTGCCCGCCACACTATCACAGTCCCACTGTCGCTGATCACCGCCGATTACCAGTATAGTGTCATAGCTGCATAAATTCCAGTATATAAATATATCAATTCCAGTATATATACACCATAGTTTGTAAACATTATAACTTTTGCACAAATTAATAAACACTTATTGCAATTTTTTTTACCAAAGACATATAGCAGAATACATGTTGGCCTAAATGTATGAAGAAATGTTATTTTTTACATTTTTATTGGCTATGTTTTATAAAGTAGAAAATATTGGGGGTTTTTTCAAAAATGTTGGTCTTTTTTATATCGCAAAAAATAAACCCAGTGGTGATCAAATATCAAGCCAGGTCCAGGTAGCCATATTGCATTTTCAGAAAATTACAGTGCTGCAGATTGAAAAGGAAAGGTAATTTTAATAACATTAAATTACAATATGACTTGTGTCACAATTGTATACGCTATATTATTTTTTTCCCCACAAAGTGGTTTTAAAGCCTCAAGGTTTTTCACCTTAATGCATAATGCATTAAGGTGAAAAACCTTGTGTTGCATATTCCCCCAACCTACCCCCCCACTTTTTCTTAACTGAGCCCGATCCAGCGATGCGCTTGAGTGCAGCGGCTCCAACCGCTGTTGCTCTCGTCATTGAACAGATTGATAGCAGCAGGAGCCATTGGTTCCCACTGTTGTCAATCAAATCCAGGGACACGGGAACAGGGGCAGGGCCGAGTCCCGCTGTCTGTGTCAATGGACGCAGCAGAGGGACTCGGGAGCGAGCCTGCATGGGTGCCCTTAGGGAAATCGGCTTCCCGTGGGGGCACCTGATAAGGGGCTTGGAGTGCCCCAGAAGAAGAGGATGGGGGCTGCTCTGTGCAAAACCATTGCAGAGAGCAGGTAAGTATAGGCATGTTTGTAATTTTTATTTTTAAAAAAATGAGGGTTTACAACCCCTTTAAGAATTCACACTCTATTTATTGAGAAATTCCATGTTTTACTCCCTGTTGTAAGCACTCTGAATATGTTTTTGCACCTTCTTGCATTTGCTTTGGACACTTTCAAGTTTTCCCTGAGGAATCACACTGGCACGGTGCTAAAATGTGAAGATGTGTTGTGCTGCTACCCCAGGCAGAGCTGTCTGAATTCATAAGCAACTCCACTGCGTGGCTGGCTGACCGTTCTGATGGAGAGAAGTACAGCCCCGGGCAATGTAATAATGTAATACAGGGAAACTTGTATTGGTCCTAGACAGGTTAGGTGTTGAGGATGATCACTGGCACAGAAGAATGCAAGGGGTTTCACCCATATATTTGAAGAGAACCAGGCTTATCTGAATATCTATGATATTAAATTCTATTTCAGATACAAGTCAGATACAAAGAACATAAAGCTAAATAGGATGAAATTACCCATTTTTCATAAGTAAAGCCATGCAAACAATACGTTTAATACTGAATATCTAAACCTTTACATAATCCCATATGTGACTGATTAACTTTATAGTAGGTAGTAGTTTCTACTTAAAAGAGACGTATGGGTTTCCTAGAAGAGATAAATGTATACTTACCTAGGTGGATGCAGCATTGATTTGATGCTGCAACTGTCCACTGCTGCCTCTACACCAAGAACTGAGTGATCAAGCACTGCTGATCGTTCATTTCTCCCCTCCCTGTCAGTCACCAGCTCTCTGCTCTGCAACTCCAGTGCTCACTGGAGTGCTGGGCTGTGGAGGAGGAGGGGGAGGGAGCGGCTGGCTCTGCCTCCCAGCGGCTCCTTAAGAGACTGAGGCAGCTGCCGGTCCAGGCTGTTGTAAAGTCGGAATCAGTACAGTGCCTGGATCGGCTGAGCGATGTCAGCCGACAGTGGGCTTTAGCAGAACAAACTGCACTCCTGTGATCCATAGGAGAAGTAGGGCCGAAAAAGCGGTATTAAACCCAAAACCAAAAATAATATATTGAAGCATACCAATCATTAGATGTGGTGGCTGCTTTCTTTTTAATTTTTTAGCTTTTATCCCTGGGTTTTATACACCTTCTGTATTGTGCCTCCACTCTGGATGAAGGAGCACAGGGGGAACCTTTGGACAGCAGCACTGTCTGGGGGAGGGGAGCATTAGATGTATTCACAGATTTAAATACACTAACAAACTGAAGCCACACTCCAGCTGCAGTTACAGCAACATTTTTTCTAAAAATTGGTAAACTGCAAAATAATAAATGTTTGCTTTTCACTTTAATTGTTTTTCCTGTAAATGATTGTTATTAGCACTGGCACGCCTAGACGATTCACAGATGGATAGTGAGTAATCCTGAACAATGAAAATCTTGACCTCCTAAAGAAATTCTTCCAACCCCTCAACAAAAACCCAGCCTGTCAATTATTAGCAGAATTCAGTTTCTGAAGGTCAAGGTCAAATTCTGTAAAGCTCACAGTCTCAGCCATGACTGACCTTTGTGCAGACTGCATTTCCAAATGCTCTGCAGTGCGTGTACTGTTGGCATTGCACTTATATCATATTTGTTACTTTTATACACCTCCAGATTTTGCTGCCTTGTCCTTTCGAGCTCATGGAAATCCATACAGGACCTGAACAGCAACTGTAACAGTAACCCCTTAACCACAATCATTTCCCGGTACACACCAACCCTTTTTAGAGTGGGGTTCCCCTTAAAATCTGTACCAGATCCGAAGGGCCTGGTATGGATTGGGGGGGTGGCCCCCAAGCTTTTTTTTCCCTGAGTTTTTATTTGCCAACATTCTTATGCTTATATTTCAGCTGTCAGTGCGGAAACCCCGACAGCTGAGGAGTCATTGGTTGTTAAAGTGGTTGTCAACCCGTGACAACCACTTTAACCTACAGGTAAGCCTATAATAAGGTTTAACTGTAGGTTCCCTGCATATCTCCCAAACCTGCACGGTTTAGGAGATTTACAGTGTACTTGCATGTGCCCACATCATTGGGCACATGCACAGTGAAGAAACGGCCTCTGTGCCATTCCTTCACTGAGAACGTGGCGTGACTGGCGGCTCCCACGCAACTCCGGCCAATCAGAGCTGGAGATCGCGGCCCCAGAAGGAAGAGGGGCAGAAGATGGACGCGGCCTGGACCGGGGACATTGCGGGCTTCCAATGCAGGTAAGTGGCACATAACGGGCTAATATGCGATGCATACTAGCCCATTATGCTTTCACATTGCAGGGTAACATAGAGGAAGTAAACCCCATCAGGATTTACTTCCTCTTTAAGGATGTGGCAGGAATCAATGGGAGTTGCAGGAGGAGGAAAATCGAACGAAAGGAGCTGGATTTGCATTAATGTGAAAACAGGGCAATCCGGTCCCATTGAAGTCCATGTAGATGACTTTCGCACAGCAGTAAACTCACACAGCACCCTTTTTTTTAACTGGATTAGAATCGCACCGAATGTGATCTTAATTGAAAACCATGTTTTTTCAGATGACATGCGAATCTATCCCTTTCGAATTGCATGTGAGCCACATAGAATTTACATCTGTGTGAACCGGGACTAAAGTTAACCTGTGGCCAGGCTATAGACAAAGTATTTACATATTCTTGTCGAGCAATACATTGCCTTTAAAACAAGCCCTTGCTGACCTCTGAAACCTGAGGCACACCATGTTGAAAAATCATGCTCAAAAATCACAACAGAAACCTCAAGTCATTTGCTTTTTCAGCAGCTCAACTATCCCTTCTAGAGCTGGTGTTATGGGTTTACATAAGATATTGGAAGGCTGCATTGTCACTGCTGGGAGGGGGAAGCAGTGTAAGATGAGTTGATCTGCAATAACACATGTGCTTTTGTTGTGAAATTTGAGGGTGAATTGCTCTAAAGTGCATGCAACTACAGAGGTCAGAGAATATGTGTTTTAAAACGAATTGACTGAATGTGCAGAATATGTAAACTTGAAAGTTCATAGCCTGACCACAGGTTCTCTTTAAGTATTCCTTAAACATAATTTCCTGGACTGAAAAACACCTAGTCTAATAATCTGAACCCTGATGAGCAACTTGATACAGTATGGGCGTGGAGCAGGCCCGGTCTTTAAACTTTCTAAACAAAGGGCCAGTTTACTGTCCTTCAGACTTTAGGGGGCCAGACTGTGGCTAATGAGAATAGGAAACATCCCAATGTTGGTGGGAAAAAACAATGCCCCATCTTTGATGTCAGTGGAAAGAATTGTGCCTCATCGTTGGTGTCACTGGGCCCCATTGTTGGTGTCATTGGGAGGAATTGTGCCCCTTCATTGGTGTCAATGGGGGAATTATGCCCCATTGTTGGTATCATTAGATGAAATAGTGCCCCAAGGGCCCGATAAAAGCAAGCAAAGGGTCGCAGTTTGGAGACCACTGGTGTAGAGGATAGTATGTCCTAACATACACTATAGTCACAAATGACATGCACAAATGTACTGCTGCTTGTTTTGATAGGAAACTTCTGCTATGTTTGAGGTATGCCATAACAGTGACCTGTTCTGGCAATGCAAATTCCAAGAGATTGAGTTGTGACATTGCTCTGTGTAGATGGAGGCACATTTCTTTCTTTTTTTCTATTGTTTAGTATATTTCTGATGTTTATATAGGCACATGTTTGCCAGTATGCACTACAACATGGCAGTTATGGTATGGCTAGTCTGCAACTGTCTTAGCTCCTACCTCACTGACAACCAATCTTGACCCCTTACAGTCTGGCTTTTGCTTACTACACTTCACTGAAACTGCCCTACTGAAACTCAATGATCAAATAACTGCTAAAACCAATGGCCACCACTCCATACTCATACTACTCGACCTCTCTGCAGCCTTTGATACTGTTGACCATCCCCTCCTCAAAAATTCCACTCTCTTGGCCTTCAAGACTCTGCTCTCTCCTGGTTCTCCCCCTACCTATCACAGCACTCCTTCAGTGTTACCTATAACTGTTTCCTCCTCTCCAGTTCCTCTTTCTATAGGGGTACCTCAAGGTTCTGTCCTCAGACCCTTTCTTTTCTCCATCTAGACCTCCTCCAGTTAATAAACTCCCATGGCTTCCAGTACCACCTCTATGCTGACGACACACAAATCTATCTCTCTACTCCTCACCATCACTCCTTCAATCTCCTCTCCCATTACTAACTTGCATACCAGCATGTATGTCACACCACTTCTCAAACTCAATCTTTCTAAAACTGAACTTATAATTTTTCCTCCAGCCCGTGCCCCCCACCCCCGACTTCTCCATCAAGGTCAATAAAACCATCAGTTCCTCCCCTCATGCCAGGGTACTAGGTGTAATCCTTGACTCTGACCTGTTATTTCAGCCCCAAATCCAATCACTGTCCAAATCTTGCAGACTTCACCTCCGAAACATCTGCAATATACACCCCTTTCTAACGGCTGACACGACTAAGCAACTTATCCACTCCCTTGTTATCTCTCACCTTGACTATTGTAACTCCCTCCTCATTGGCCTACCTCTCTGCAAGCCATCCCCTCTTCAGTCTATCATGATTGCTGCTGCCAGACTCATCCACCTTACCAACTGTTCAGTGTCCACCACTCCTCTCTGCCAATCCCTCCACTGGCTTCCCATTGCCCAACAAATAAAATTCAAAACAGTAATATTCAAAGCCATTTACACCTCTGCCCCGAGCTACATCACCAATCTTATCTCCAAGTATCACCCAAACTGTCCTCTCCGCTCCTCCCAACACCTTCTGCTCTCTAGCTCCCTTGTCTCCTCCTCCCATGCTCATTTCCAGGACTTCTCCAGAGCCTCTTCCATCCTCTGGAAATCACTACCTCAATCTTTCTGGTTATCTCCTACTCTGTCCACTTTTAGGCGATCCCTGAAAACTCATTTCTTCAGGGAGGCCTATCCTGCCTCCCCCTAACAACCAAATCTCCTACTTCCCTCATTAGTTCATCTGTCACAGTTACTACCTTTTTGTTTCACCAGCCCCTCCCTTTTAGATTGTAAGCTCTCAGGAGCAGGGCCCTTTTAACCCTTTTGTATTGAATTGTATTGTTGGTGTATTGTCTCCCTTTCTATTGTAAAGTGCTGAGCGAAATGTTGGGGCTGTATAAATCCTGTATAATAGCAATACAACTGGGTACAAACTAGAATTCCCTTTTAAATAAATAACTCAGAAGCAACAGTCAATGCAACTGAGCATCTCAGTAATCACTGATCTGCTTTTTGGACCGGAAGCCAGTCTCAGGATATTCCTCCTGTCTTATGTAATTATGCAGTTAATGTTGTTGAAAAGATGCATCCATCAAGCTGAGCCTTTCATAATTTGTAACTATCGATTCAGAGAGAGTTGAAAACAAAAGCCGCAATGAGGCAGGCGCCAAAATCCTTACTAAACAAATAATGGTGATTGTAGTTTTACTTGACAGTAACATGCAGAGAGGTTAGACAGATTTCTTACACAGAGAGCATTGTCATTGTTTTTAAGGATCAACCCAAGACAAATGGCTAAATGCACATTTTAAATGGGTGTAAATACAGTATGTAAGCCGTTTAACCTGTCAGAGGATTGGTAATTTTGTTTAACAAGTCCATACTCCTCTGGCAGCCAGCATAGTCAGGTCCTTAAAACACCCCCTTCCAATAAATATATCCAGGTCCTGATATTAAATGCAATAACGGAGCCTGGATTACTACCCACCCCACTTTTAACTAGCCTAAGGTGATGCCCATCCCTATCCTATAGCTAAATACCGCTATGGATTTTTTTATGAGACTGATATTATAGACTCGGATACTTTACAGTTAGAAAAGAAAATATTTAAAGCATCCTTAGAAGGCAGTAAAGCCTGATTGACCATAAGTGCTGCCCCCTTCCTCTCCTTGTCTGTATACTGATATGCAGGGGAATACAGAACATTAGAATATTGGCAGACTATGGTGCTATATAAACATGCATTTTATTCCTTAATGAGTAACTCAATTCAATAGCAGTCTTTTAAATCTGCTTATACTTAATCCCAAGACCTAATGCATACTGTATGCAAACCTAATCCGTAAAATGGAAGCAACCACAAAAGTATTTTTTATTAAATTTAAATATGCAGCTTTTATTAAAATAACATCTGGTGATCCTGCCATGAGGGTTCTTGTCCAGATACTTCCTGTTATAGGGTGAAACAGCTTTTTAATAACATCCTTTATCCCTAAACCTAACACTTAATGTATATGTAAACTCAAAACCACACTAAAATGTCATTAAAGAGGAAGTAAACCCTGATGGGTTCTACTTCCTCTTTGTTTCTACTGATAACCAACATAAAAGCATAATAGACTAGTATGCATTGCATACTAGTCTAATATGTGACACTTAGCTGCCATGGAAACCCGCGATGTCCCCGCTCCAGGAAGCGCCCATCTTCGCCCCTCTTTTTTCCGGGGGGCTGCGGACTCCGGCTCTGCGATTTGCAGAGGCCGAGTGACGTCATGCGCAGGAGCCGCCAATTGCGGCACACTGTCAGTGAAGGAACGGTATGGAGGCCGTTTCTTCACTGCGCATGTGCCGATGGCGTGGGCACATCCCAGTACACTGCATATCTCCTGAACTGTGCAGGTTTGGGAGATATGCAAGCACCTACAGGTAAGCCTTATTATAGGCTTACCTGTAGGTTAAAGTGGTTGTCAAGACTTGACAACCACTTTAAGCTTTAACAATACAAAAGTAATCATCATCAGTTTTAAAGTGATTGTAAAGTCTATTTTTATATTATTGAAATAATACAGGGGTAGGCAACCTTAAAGAGATGAAGATCTACCTAAACAACATGGGAGAAATCAAAGATCACCGGGCACAGTTTCGCCTCCCCACACCTGATTTAAACCTCTAATTGCCATACTCCTGTGTCACAATTGCATGGTGAGGAGGCTTCACTTGTGAATGAGCCCTTTGTTGCATTCCACAATAAAACCCTTAGGGCTTGTCAGGGCTGGTGATACCCTAGGCAAAACCTCATTTTGCCATCCCCTTGGCTCCACTCAAATGGCGGTGACTCCTCCAGGCTCCACCTGTCTCCAAGCCCGGAGGCTCAACGGCAGGCGCCACACTATAGCCCGCTCGGCTGACATGCCAGGAGGATGCAGAGTGCCCGCCACATGGGGGTGGGGGGCGGTTATGGTGCTGGCCACTGACTGTCGTGACGTGCATAATGCACAATTCTCGACTGCACTGATGACATGATTGAGGCAGCTGCCAGCCACGGATATTCTCTCCGACGACGTGAATCAATGCAGAGCAGCCAGAGACAGATCAACAGTGGTCAGGCGCCCTAGGCAGCCGCCTACTCTGCCTAGTGGTAGAGACGACCCTAGGGCTGGTTCAAACGTAAAGTTGGGGGTGGTAAAACCCTGCAGTTGCGTTAATCACCCCCAATCCCTACCCCCCTTAAGCTGCTGAAGTAGCAGCCAAAGGTGTACACATGCTTCAGCAGGAATGATACCCCTTGTGACTTTCGATGAGCGCTACTGTCCGTCAACCGCGACCCATTCAAGTAAATGCGGCCACAACTGTGTGCTTCTGTGGGGTCCAAGGGGTAAAAGCAGCTAGTGAGGAGGCAATACAATGCCTCCTCACAGTCTGCTTTAACCCCTTGGTTGGTATACTGCACAAGGATGTAAGGCACTTGCAGAGCAGCCTCATTCACTTAAATAGGTCATGCTGGGCGAGGGCTACACCCAACAAGTGTGACAGGAGGCATCATTCATGCTGCGGCCGCAACATGTGTACATCCCTGGCTATTGCAGCTAAAGGGAGTGTGGTTAGGGGGGAGAGGTGGTAAAAACACGGCACAACTATGGGGTTTTACTGCCCCCCCCCCCAACTGCAAATAAGCCCTTACTGTCCTGAGCCCCCAAGAAGGTTGCTTTCACAATGATGCACCTGCGACTTTCCTGCGGGTCAGTTGAGCTTTGCCTTAGACTTCTATGTTATCCTGGTTAGTTTGGTGAGCTTTCTAAAACCCACAGGATATGGTGGAAGTCTATGGCGCAGCGAAAGCTGCCAGTACAGTGTGAAAGCTGCCTAATGGTTATTAGCTCTGCTATTGTGCCCATATAGCTACTGATGGTCCCATATAGCTGCTATTGTGCCCATATAGCTACTGGTGGTCCCATATAGCTGCTATTGTGCCTATATAGTGGCACAATAACAACTAAATGAGCACAACAGCAGCTACAGACAGGTCCATAAATATTGGGACATCAACACAATTCTAATCTTTTTGGCTCTATACACCACCATAATGGATTTGAAATGAAACAAACGAGATGTGCTTTAACTGCAGATTTTCAGCTTTAATTTGAGGGCATTTACATCCAAATCAGGTGAACGGTGTAGGAATTACAACAGTTTGTAAATGTGCCTCACACTTTTTAAGGGGCCAAAAGTAATGGGACAATTGGCTGCTCAGCTGTTCCATGGCCTGGTGTGTGTTATTCCCTCATTATCCCATTTACAAAGAGCAGACAAAAGGTCCAGAGTTCATTTCAAGTGTGATATTTGCATTTGGAATCTGTTCCTGTCAACTCTCAATAAGAGATCCAAAGAGCTGTCACCATCAGTGAAGCAAGCCATCATTAGGCTGAAAAAACAAAACAAACCCATCAGAGAGATAGCAAAAACATTAGGTGTGGCCAAATCAACTGTGTGGAACACTCTTAAAAAGAAGAACGTACCGGTGAGCTCAGCAACACCAAAAGACCCGGAAGACCATGGAAAACAACTGTGGTGGATGACCAAAGAATTCTTTCCCTGGTGAAGAAAAAACCCTTCACGACAGTTGGCCAGATCAAGAACACTCTCCAGGAGGTAGGTGTATGTATGTCAAAGTCAACAATCAAGAGAAGACTTCACTACAGTGAATACAAAGGGTTCACCACAAGATGTAAACCATTGGTGAGCTTCAAAAACAGGAAGGCCAGATTAGAGTTTGCCAAACAACATCTTAAAAAGCCTTCACAGTTCTGGAATAACATCCTATGGACAGATGAGACTAAGATCAACTTGTACCAGAGTGATGGGAAGAGAAGAGTATGGAGAAGGAAAGAAACTGCTCGTGATCCAAAGCATACCACCTCATCAGTGAAGTATGGTGGCGGTAGTGTCATGGCGTGGGCATGTATGGCTGCCAATGGAACTGGTTCTCTTGTATTTATTGATGATCTGACTGCTGACAAAAGCAGCAGGATGAATTCTGAAGTGTTTTGGGCAATATTATTATCTGCTCATATTCAGCCAAATGCTTCAGAACTCATTGGACGGCGCTTCACAGTGCAGATGGACAATGACCTGAAGCATACATGAAAGCAACCAAAGAGTTTTTTTAAGGGAAAGAAGTGGAATGTTATGCAATGGCCAAGTCAATCACCTGACCTGAATCCGATTGAGCATGCATTTCACTTGCTGAAGACAAAACTGAAGGGAAAATGCCCCAAGAACAAGCAGGCACTGAAGACAGTTGCAGCAGAGCCCTGGCAGAGCATCACCAGGGATGAAACCCAGCGTCTGGTGATGTCTATGCATTCCAGACTTCAGGCTGTAATTGACTGCAAAGGATTTGCAACCAAGTATTAAAAAGTGATAGTTTGAATTATGATTGTTAATCTGTTCCATTACTTTTGGTCCCTTAAAAAGGGGGAGGCACATATACAAACTGTTGTAATTCCTACACAGTTCACCTTATTTGGATGTAAATACCCTCAAATTAAAGCTGAAAGTCTGCAGTTAAAGCACATGTTGTTCGTTTCATTTCAAATCCATTGTGGTGGTTTATAGAGCCAAAAAGATTAGAATTGTGCCGATGTCCCAATATTTATGGACCTGACTGTATATGAGCAGAATAACTTCTTTATGCTGTGCCTATATATAAGAGTTGCACGATTCTGGCTAAAATGAGAATCACTATTTTTTTGTTTAGAATAAAGATCACGATTCACGCGTCGTAACATCATCTTTCTCATTATACAAAAAATTTGGTCTAACTTTACTGTTTAGTTTTTATTTTTTTAATCCATTGAAGTGTATTTTCCCCCAGAAAATTGCATTTGAAACATTGCTGCGCAAATAGTGTAACATAAATAATTGCAACAACTGCCATTTAATTCTCTAGGGTCTCTGCAAAAATTAGATCTATAAGGTTTGGGGGTCCAAAGTAATTTTCTAGAAGAAAATACTAATTTTAACTTGTAAGCAACAAGTGTCAGAAAAAGGCTTGGTCTTTGCGTGGTTAAACTGACCTTATTTACAGACAGAAATTCTTCCTATTGATCTATTCTAAAAGAACAAAATGATACAATGTATCTCTTCTCTTTATCTGCCAGTGCTGAGAAATGTTGATAAACATTCTGCAGTTTTTTGGGGGGTTTTTTGACAGCTCTGAACGGCTCTGCACTGTTTACATAGAATCAAGGAAATGTTGGATTATGATTGTGAGGGGGCTTGAGGGGGACTTTAGCAGAGGCATTGGCTTATGTGGCCAGCTGATGCCTCCGCGGAGCTGCTGACTCTGCGGCGCTGTATCTTCCGCTGCTTCCTCCGCGGCTGGCAGCATTATCCTGGAAGTAGTTACCCTCTCCAGCATGTTTGTCCAGGGCAGAATGTGTGTCAGCAGGTCGGCAAGCCCAGGCGATCTACCAGTCACCTTGCCACGATCGATTGGTAGATCGCGGTCCATGGGTTGCCGACCTGGGATATACAGGTTTATATTCATCTGCTCTGTGTAATCGTATTGCACAGAGCTGCCCCTTACCTCCTGTTCTGGGGTCCCCCGCTGGCGATCTTGGCTCCTCCTCTTGTGTCTAACCCATAGCAAGCCCCTATGGGGCAGACGTGTGGGCTCGTTCCTGAACCGGAACGTGCACTACTTTTAAAAAATGTGCCACACCAAATTGCATGGTACTGCTGTACTATGTGATTTGATTGCTGCAAACACACTGCTTTTGTGGTCTGTGCAGCGCCCCCATAGTGATAGGTGCTGTAAAGGTAGATTTTTTACTAGGAGAGGCAAATTTATTCAGGCCTGACTGTTGTGCAGGCCTGATTGTTTTGGTTCTGGGCTGAGAGTGGCTCAGGAAGGACTGGGTACTTCACAGATGGTGTCGCCAGGACCTCCCACTTCTTTCCAGAGGTGGGAGGGGAGGTGTAGCCATCTGGGGTGTTCTAAGGAGCCGTGACCAATCTCCAATGGATTGGCAGGGGGCAGGCCTTCTTAAATACCCTGGGTCAGCCCAGTCTGGGAGGAGAGTGTCGGGTGGAAGAGTGGAGATGTTGCAGAGGTTGTGGAGGTCTCATTTGGGACTGTGAGGGTGACCTTGAGGCTTGGGAGCTCGGTGCAGCCAGGAGGAGAGAGAGATCCTGGAGCAGCACAAGGGAGCAGGAGCGCAACAGAGAGGCTACAGGAAAAGGCTCTTTAAAAAAGAAAGTGGACTGGAGCAGGCTGGAAGGATACAGTGGACACTCTGGGGAGGTCAGGGGAGCCAGTCAGAGAAGTGGTGTCACTGGGCAGTGGAGCAGGCCGGAGCAGCCAGGAGGGCTGAGGTGACCTGGAACAGCATGGGCTGGGAGCAGTGGTGCATCAAACCCTCTTAGCACAATTGTACTCCGCTACACTTTGAGGGCCCTTGGCCCTTGCCTGTAATGGGTGGTCCAGAGGTCCTGCCATCAGGAATGCAGGCCTCACCATGTGCAAGCTACGGTGGAGTAAGGTGTAATGGAGGTTTGATAAATATCCCTTCAGCAAAGCTTTGTGCAGGAGAGAAGTGAAGGAGTGCAACTGTCAGCAAGTGTCATGCTGGAGGGTGGAAGGAGTGTATATACCAAGGTGCATATAGAAGGTCCCATGTTCTTTATCTACTGGGCATCCCACAGCCCCCCCTACTCCATCCAAGTTCTATCCCCTTAAATAAAAAAAAACGAAAACAAAGTACCGGCCTTTTCCGTCACTCCGAATGAAAAGAAATGTGTGCTTGAGGCAGAGTGACAGGTGGACCACTGCAACCAGCCACCCCTAAGGGGGACCTTGGCTACATTGGTGTGCTGTTAACAATAAATTGACACCCGCAAAATCAGTGTATTTTAAGCGTTGTGCAGGAAACTGGCACAGAATACGCCTTTCCCACACCTTGTTCTGATGTGAACTGGCCCTTAAACCTAGGTTTAGTCAAACTTCATTGAGAAGTGTCCCTTGTGCTGCTGTATTCCTTTAAATACAAAGATCTCTGATCCCGTCCCCCCATAAGCTGTGATCTTCGGTGCAGCAGGGGTGTATACAGCCAATGAAACCTGTCATAGGTACTCATCAAGAGTGCCCACTGTGCCCTCTCCTCTTCTTAGAAGCTGTACTATAGCTTCCATCAAAGAAAGATATGAATAGAGGACAGGCTGATAAATGAAAGTGACTTGCCACCTGTCATCCACCCACTCCACATGTTTTGCCCAAAAAGGCTTAATCATCAGTGATTTGGGCAAAACTTTTTTTTATCACATGATTGGTGTGCGGCCCTTTCCCTCCTTCGAGTTGCATTGCTGCAGAGCAAGAATGCACTGTGGGGTGGGTACCTGATGCAGACCAAATTACCGAAAAGGAGTTATACTAAACACATACTTTTTAATTTACATTATCCCCCCTCTTTCTGTATATGGATGATGACACTATAATTATTTTAATTGAAAAAAAAAATCTATGTACCTTTTTTTTCCCTCTAATCGATATACAGCTGTCATATGACCTAGCTCTTTCCCAGCCTATTTGTAGGGAAACATAAGCAGGAGGAGCTTCTAGTCCTCTGCTGTTGCTCACATGTTCAAAATAATAAAAATAAGCCCAAACCGCCTTTGGAATACAGAGTAAAAATAATATCAATATAATATAATAAATATTATGCTGGCACTTAGAACTACTGATCCAGATGCTTGGGGTGCAAGAGCCTCCACCTCCGCAACCCTGTTTCTTTGCCAAATCAAACTGTCTCTGCTTAATACATTTCTATAGAATATGTGAACTCTGGTTGCATATGTTAAATTCATCTAAAGTAGAGAAATGATCAACGAGAACAACACTCTCCAACAAGATTTTTATATAAATAAGATGAATGTGTAAAACGTAATAACTGGAGTAATTGATTCACTATAAAGAAACTGTACAAAGTGGCGCCAGGATGAGGGCCACAACCGAAGAGACTCGGCCTGCATCATCATTGGCCATTCAGAAGATAATGGCAGCAGCTATATACATTAGGTTGGGTTCTGCTGGTGGTGCAGCCAGCTGTATCGGATGAATGGCAGAAAGAAAATGAGAGGCACTCCGCAGGTAGCTGTGTCCGCTTAACATGTTAGAAGTGATTGAAATGTATCTTTAACTCGTTTGTTTCATTATGCCTTGTCAGCCTGCTGGAACATCTGCTGTACCCAGTGGAACCTGTTCAATGTTTGCTTGTAGCCATGCTGCCTTTCTACAGATAACAATAGAATGTTCTCAAGTACAGATTATGTCTCATTCTGTAGCGTACCTTCAGTGAGAATTGTTTGTGCTGCCCCATATATCCACATCTTGCATAGAAAGTATCCGATGCCAAACCTGTATAGGCGTCTTAATCTAATAGAGACATCTAACATCAATTTCAGTAATCCTTGGGAACAAATACTAGAACGCAATACTTGATCTCACATAGGTTAGATTATCATTTTTATTTTATAATTTATAATACACTTCTATCACTGCAAAGCTTGGACTGGGGGCAATCATTTCTAGGGCCATAATTCATGGTCAGTGGTTAATTATAAACTGATAAACTGTTCCTACTTGTTTATCACAATCCCCGCTACCTTATCGCGTCTCTACAAATTAAATTACCCCCCTATATTAAATCACATACGCAGAGACTTGGACTCATGAGGTTCTTCCTCCTTACCATAGTTTGGTTGTATAAACACACTAAAAATGGACACCCTTGCTCTATCTCTTTCAGACGATCCCTATACTACCACCTAAACGATTTTTCATCACACTAAGATGTCTATCCGTTTTATCTGGAACAGGGGTCTATCTAGTCTCCGGTATAAATTACTAACCTTACCGAAACTTAGAGGAGGGGTAGGTCTTCCAGGCTACGAACTCTATCACAAATCCACTATTCTAGCACAAATTTTAGAATGGTTCCCTTGCAACTTCCTCAAGGCTTCCCTTATGGTAAAGCAAGACCTGTCCCCTATAGATTTCAGAGCTCTCCTATGGGGTTACCGAGATGAGATACATAGACTCCACTCCTCTTCCCCCTTGACTAGAACGGCCCTACAATTATGGTACAAAGATAATATACAAACCCTGCTATCTTCGGACCCCTCACCTCTCACTCCCACATTTGATAACCCGAACGTCCCCCTAAGTATGAGATCTAAAGTGGTAGGATCTCTCCTCAGATCCGCATGGCCGGTTGCACATTCTTTTGTTCACCAGACCTCGGGACAACCTGTTACACCAGGGGGGAAGGCACGATTGGCTTACAACTCTCCACATTTCCCCCTTCTGTACCGGTTTGTTCACCTCCATTCAGATCCATAGACCTTTTACAGAATACAAACATTTGTGTTCGTTGCCCAAAACACCCAGACATCTACTATCCTCGACCTACCAACTATTACATGCATTACTACATGAGGAGCTACCTCCATATGCTGAACGATGGTCCACGGACTTGGCAAGGGAGTTTACACCTACTGATTGGCAGACAGCCTTCCACTTCACCCATAAGTCCACGATCTCTTGTTATGCTCAAGAGAAAAATTATAAACTCCTATCAAGATGGTACAAGGACCCACTTTCCTTACATAAGATCTTTCCCTCCGTACCGGCCACCTGCTGGAGATGTGGCACGGCAGAAGGGAATTATGTACACATATGGTGGGAGTGCAGCGAGATCAAACCCCTGGACGCAGGTTTTTAAGATGTACAATACAGTCTACAGTGACGCTCTCACACGCGATCCAGCCTTCGCATTGGTATCCATGCTTCCAAGCTTGGTAGCATCTCAAAAATGAAGGTTATTACGCTTTTATTTTTATCAGCAGCGCGACAACTAATTCCTTTGTTTTGGAAAATGACCACATCTCCACCCTTGTCCTTGTGGAACTCTACTGTCAGCGAGGTAATGAGAATGGAAAAGATGTTGGCAATAGATAACGATATGTTTAAGTTTAAAACCCTATGGTATGTATAGATAGATTTCTCCACCTCCAATACTCTCAAAGATATGCTATGATTTAGATACTACTCTTGCCTTCCCAGTTTTAGAATACGTCTTATAGTCCATGCTGGGGAGCCCAGGAACCCCCCCCCCCCTTTCTGCCTCCCCCCACTCTTCATCTTTCTTCCCTTACCCTTTACTTTCTCCTCTTTCATCTAATCTCACTCTACTCTATCAGATTTACTATATACAGCCCTATAGAGGTTAAGTTGACTATATAGATGTCTAACTATTGTCATCTCGAACAATGCCTCGTGTTAGCTTGTTTATGATATATCTTTGATTTGGGCTGCGACCCTATTATTGTCAATATTCTTTTATATGTTTCACAAAAGAATCAAAACATATTTACCTCTAAACTGATAAAGATATCATTGTTTGGGAGTTTAAAGCAATTTCTAGCATGAGGTTCAGATTTAACATGCATGTGAAAAATTGAAAAAATGCTCAGGTAGAATCACATTTTTTTTTTTTATTTTGTAATTTTTTTTTTTCGTAAATATTTTCTTGCATCATTTTTCTCTTATTTTAGTAAACAATGTTTAAAAATTTGCTAAGCTGAATCTCTGAATGCTCTAATTATAAACTCCTACTCCTGGATCTTTCGGCTGCCTTTGATACTGTCGACCACCCCCTCCTCCTCAAAAAAGTTTACTCCCTCGGTCTTCGTGACTGTGCTCTTCAGTGGCTCTCGTCCTACCTATCCCATCGCACTTTCAGCGTAACCTACAATTCTACCTCCTCCTCTCCTCTTCCCTTCTCTGTTGGGGTCCCCCAAGGTTCCGTTCTTGGACCCCTCTTATTTTCAATATACACCTCTTCCCTGGGTCAGCTGATTGCCTCCCACGGCTTTCAATATCATTTCTACGCTGACGATACCCAAATCTACCTCTCCACCCCCCAACTCACCCCATCAGTCTCCTCACGTATCACTAGCTTATTAACAGACATATCTGCCTGGATGTCCCACCACTTTCTTAAACTCAACTTGTCCAAAACTGAACTCATAATATTTCCTCCCCCACGTTCCAGTTCCCCCAACTTCTCTGTCAAGAGCAATGGCACAACCATCCACCCATCCCCACATGTCAGGGTGCT
>BLSH010377561.1:916950-948382 GCA_018402905.1 Glandirana rugosa | reverse complement strand
CCACCTGTTTCACTGGCTGTAAACTGCCACCACCTGTGTCACTGGCTGCAAACTGCCCCCACCTGTGTCACTGGCTGCATAACTGCCCCCACCTGTGTCACTGGCTGCATAACTGCCCACACCTGTGTCACTGGCTGCATAACTGCCCCCACCTTCGCTGTATACTGTGCCCTGTGATGCTGGAGCAGCATACTGTATCCTGTGATGCTGAGCTGTATACTGTGTCCTGTGATGCTGAGCTGTATACTGTGTCCTGTGATGCTGAGCTGTATACTGTGCCCTGTGATGCTGAGCTGTATACTGTATCCTGTGATGCTGAGCAGCATACTGTATCCTGTGATGCTGAGCTGTATACTGTGTCCTGTGATGCTGAGCTGTATACTGTGTCCTGTGATGCTGAGCTGTATACTGTGTCCTGTGATGTTGAGCTGTATACTGTGTCCTGTGTTGCTGAGCTATGTACACCTGACACAATATGTGGAATACAGGGGACGGAGTGGGTGGATTCTATAAGGGGTGGGGCTTATTAGAAGTAGGAGGGGTCAAAAGGAAGGGCGGGGCCTGGTGCCCCCCCATCCAAAAACTTCACCAGCCGCCACTGATCTGGATGCATAGTGTCATCCTTTGCCTAGTCCTTATTACTAATCACTCTCTATGCTAAATTGTGTTACTGCCTTAATTAATCCATGCTTTCTTCTTTAACTCTTTAACTACCACAGTGGGTGACACTTTATTACCTTTTGGGTATACTAACTGGTTCTGTGCCTGTTTCGTGGACATGGTATTACTGGTTACCATATATTGCTTTGAGTGATTTTCTATGGTATTCCATGCTCTGAACACTCAACTTAGTGCATTAGAGAGGCTGAAGTTCTTATAGAGGTTGAGACAAAAAACATACGACCCATCATAACCAGCGGCTCCTACAAAGGGGAAGCGATACATGTAAATTCAAAGTGCTGCTTTATTCCCTAATTAAACTAAAAATGTGCCTTATCACCTTTAAAGACTTACATACAAAACATAAATGGCTTCAATACAAAAATCTCTCAAAATAGGGGATACATGCTAATGTGTGATCTTATTTTCTCAAGAAAAACATAAATCGAACTTTGTTATTTAAGTCCATCCAAACGTTCAATTAACAAAAAAATGCACAAGTGCAATCCAGAAACGCTTCAAAAGATGAGTCTGTGACTTTGCACCACCACAGTACACTGTAATGGGAATCATACCTTAACAGAAGATAATGACCCCCAAAATATGAGTGGTCAAATAGCGCACAGAGATGTATACAATCCAAAACCATAATATGATCGCCTCCAACTCCCCTAGTTAATCATTGCCCTCATGTTGTTTGCCACATGGAAAATAAGGGAAATGTTCCAAATAGTGCAATTCTGAGTATCAAAAATGTATTGTTCAGCAGATTAAAAACTCACGTTGAGTATGGAATGAGCATTCTGTACAAGCAAATAGTATGCACGAGTTCCCGTCCGCAGTATCCGCAGGAGGTGACAGGTCAAAAGCTCCACTCGACACATTTTGTCACAAATGGACATCAGCTTTAGCAATAATATGAATCTCTAGAGAGTCACTGACTATTGGACTGTTGTTGGTTAGCATTTTACTGGACCGTACCACCATTTCTAGGACTGCTTCCTTTCAGTCAGTACTGATGGACATCTTAATGGCCATTAATAACCAGTATATGAGGTCTTGGGGTAGGAAGAGATGAACAAATGTAATATGTTTTACTACCCCTAGACCTTATATATTGGTTGAAATAGATGGACTTGTCTTTTTTCAACCTATGTAACAAAGTGACAATTGCCATCAATGTGACTTTTAGTACTGATTCCCAAGACATGCTTAGCATACTGGTGTTCGCCCCTGTTCACATCGCTGTGACTTGTCATGCGTTTTGAAAGTTCCAAATCACGTGACAAGTCACACCCCATTTCCGGCAAGATAAGCATTTATATTACCGCGACTCACGACGCAGTGATTATGAAAAAGATTCCTGCACTACTTTTTACTGATTTCATTGCGACTTGCATAGACTTCTGTTAAATGAAGTCGCAAGCCACAATTAAATCGGCAGCGCAATTTACGCTGATGTGCGGCTTTGAAATCGCTTACATAAATCTGTTACACAAATGCATCAGATTTGCTGGGCATTCTCAGGCATATAAGGTTTTGACAAGCAGAAACTTAGTGAAACAAGTATGACCTTGATCAGCAATGACATGACTTTTAAGGTGTAACACTTGGAAGTGTGTTTTAAGCAAAATATAGCAAGGAAATTCTGCTTTTAGTTGCAAAAACGTAGTGCTGCTGTGAGAAGTAACATGGCTTGACAATTAATCTGCTTATGAATAAGTGATCCATGGTGGATGTTAAAATTATTAGTGAGTGATCAAGCATGAAAAAATATGAACAGCTAGATCTCGCATCTTGAGCAATTCCTGAGGCCATGGGCCTTTAAATGTCAGTGAGAATTAGTCCAGTGTGACTCACATCTGAGTGATGTCACTGGTTCTTATGATTAATTACAATGGATGGGTATTCTTATAATAAATACTTTAAGAAGACCAGTGGCGGCTGGTGATAAAAAAAAAAAAAAAAAAATTTGGGGAGGCGTACGCAATCCCCTCCAGGTCCTTACCTGCAAACAGAGCCTTCATCCTGGGCTGTCATGGCTCCCCTGATACCCGGCGGCTTCCGTGTTCCATCTTCAGCCTCCTGATTGGCCGCGACGCGAAACCAGAAGTGACGTGATGGAGAAGTTTGATTCGCTAAAGTCAAAGTGGGAGGGTTGTGCGCCCCGACCGCAATGTAAAACAAGCCAATTAGAGCCTCAGGCTCTAATCACGTGCCTGTTAAACATTTACGGAGCTAATAGACCTCTATTAGTCCGGCACCCTGCAATGCACTTCACACACATAGAACAATTTATTTTTAAATAAATCATAACATGACTAACATTTTTTAACTTGAAGATGTTAAAAAACGTTAGTCACATTATCATTTATTTAAAAATAAATCACTCTATGAATCGCTTTCCTATTGGTCAAAAGTTTGGGGGGGGGGGCGGTGCCCCTGCGCCTCTTATGGACCAGTCGGCACTGCAGAAGAGTGATGGAGGTTGTTGAAACTGTCCTCTTCTAAAAATACTAGTTACCTAACTCATACTGTCTTCCTTTATTACTTTGTATCACTGATCCAGACATTAATGACATCTGACTTTTCTGATCTGCACCTCAGGTCAGGGACTTTAAAAAGTACTAAAAATCAGGGGAAGTAGCATTTTGAGAATGAGGTCAGTAACAATAAGCTTCACCTTGCTCTTATGATATGTTTATTATAGGTCCTTAACACAATTCGGTTTACTAACCAAAATTCAGTGACAATAACCCATACTGGTGAAAATAGCACAACTGAGCTAAAGCATTCAAAGACATTTTAACCACTTGGCACTTAAACCCCCTCTTCCTAACAAGACCAATTTTCAGCTTTCAGTGCTCTCACATTTTGAATGACAATTACTCAGTCATACTACACTGTACCCATATGAAATTTTTGTCCTTATTTTCACACAAATAGAGCTTTCTTTTGGTGGTATTTAATCACTATTGGGGTTTTTATTTTTTGCACTATAAATGGAAAAAGACCGAACATTTTGTAAAAAAAATGCATTTTTCTTTGTTTCTGTTAAAAGTTTTCAAATTAGTAATTTTTCTTCATTCATTTTGGCCAAAATTTATACTGCTACATATCTTTGGTAAAAATAACCCAAATCAGTGTATATTATTTGGCCCTTGTGAAAGTTATGGAGTCTACAATTTATGGTGCCAAAATGGATCACACTTGATGTACTGACGACCTATCTCATTTCAGGAAAGTACAAATACCCCCCAAATAACCCCTTTTTGGAAAGTAGACATTCCAAAGTAGTAAGAGGCATGGCGATTTTTTTGAAGTTGTAATTTTTTCCCACAATTCTTTGCAAACTGAAGATTTTTTTTTCTCACAAAATTGTCATATTAAGGGGTTATTTCTCACACCCAGCATATGCATACCACAAATTACACCCCAAAACACATTCTGCTATTCCTCCTGAGTATGGTGATACCACATGCGTGAGACTTTTACACAGCATGGCCACATACAGAGGCCCAACATGCAGGGAGCACCATCAGGCATTCTAGGGACATAAATTACACATATAATTTCCTGACTACCTCTTGCACTTTTGAAGGTCCTGGAGCACCAGGACAATGGAAACGCCCAAGAAATAGTCCCATTTGGAAAATAAACACCCCAACTTATATTCTAGGAGGCATAATGAGTCTTTTGAACATGTATTTTTTTTCCACAAGTTTTTGGAAAATGTGGAAAGAAAATGAAAACGCATATTTTTTTTTGTTTTTTTTTACACAAAGTTGTCCATTTATACAATATTTCTAACACACAGCATGTACCTAGCAAAAATGACACCCCAAAATATATTCTGCTACTCCTCCCGAGTATGGCGATACCACATGTGACACTTTTACACAAACAAAACACTATCCTTCCTGCGCTCAGATGGGAGGCATCTTCCACCCGATAATTCAATTTTTCATTTGTTATAAATTATATATTTGGACTTTAGATAATGTGCCGCCTTGCTGCCACTGATGAACTAGTGGTAGTCCAAAGGCACTGTAGCAAAGACAAGAAAACAATGGCGCACTGGCCTAGCGCATTGTCTTTTGATAAAATCCGAGTCTCTGAAGAAGAGGTAGAAACCTTGAAACGCGTTAGCCTTCGTTGTGTGAGATACCAGCCGTGCAGTACATGTCCATGAATAGAAAGACTCTACAAATGCTTGTAATGCTCTATTTCACGGCTCGTTTGTATGTTTTAACTTTTTAATTAAAGGATTTTATCAAAAGATAATGCGCTAGGCCAGTGCGCCATTGTTTTCTTGTCTTTGCTACAGACACTTTTACACGGCCTGCCCACATACAGAGGCCCAACATGCAGGGTGCACCATCAGGCGTTCTAGGGGCATACATTTCAAATCTAATTTGACTACCTTTTACACTATTGTGAGGCACTGTAGTGGCACGGATGGGCAGTGTAGTGGCATGGATGTATCACGGATGAGAACTGATGTGGTAAGGATGAGCATGAATGAGGCATAAATGAGCATGAATGGGGGTGGATGAGCCGTTGATGGGGATGACTGGGCACGGATGCATGGGTGAGCACGGATGCATGAGTGAGCACGGATGCATGGGTGAGCACGGATGCATGGGTGAGCACAGATGCATGGGTGAGCACAGATGCATGGGTGAGCACAGATGCATGGGTGAGCACGGGTGAGGCTAGATGGGTGAGCACGGCTGGATTGGTGAACATGGATGCATGGGTGGATGGGTGAACACGGATGCATGGGTGGATGGAGTGAGCATGGGTGGATGGGAGAACACGGATGCATGGGTGAGCACGGGTGGGTGAACACGGATGCATGGGTGAGCACGGGTGGATGAGTGAATACGGATGGATGGGTGAACACAGATGCATGGGTGGATGGGTGAGCACGAGGGGATGGGTGACGGATGAGGCTGGATGGATGAGCATGGATGGGGGTGCAAACTGGCACATAGCAATGCTGTGGCCACTTTAGATCCTGCCCACAGCACCGCAGCTTCTAATCTCTCCCCCCTCTCCTCTCACACTGCACCGATCGGTGCGGAGAGGGGAGAGACAAGCCGGATATCCGCCGGCTTGTTTACATCTGATTGTCCATTTACCGCGATCTGTGATGCGCTGGGTCGCCCGGACCCGGCGTTCATGGATGCTCCCGGGTGCGTGCCCCAGGGGGCCCGCGATTCTGGGAGGATGTTATAGTACGCCCTCCCAGAACAACTGATCCACCTTGCGGCCGTGTATTTACATTACACGGTCGGCAAGTGGTTAAAAACGGTTTGCTTCCAACCTTGCAGCAAAAATTTGTAGAAGGTTATTTTGTGTTCTAGCATAATTGCCCCTGTGCACAGAGTCAGCTTCATAAAAATATGGATTAATGAGGTTGGTGTGGAGTAATTTGAGTGACTGCACAGAGCACTGACCTCAACGCTACTGAACACCTTTCGGATTAACGCTAATGCAGATTTTGAGCCAGGTCTTCTCGTTCCCAACATCAGTTCCTGACTTCACAATTGTTGCTTTAGCTGATTTTGCACCAATTCCAACAGACACTTCAAAATCTTGTTGAAAAACTTCCCAGAACAGTGATTATTATAGATGTAAAGAGGAGAGCCAACTTCATATTTATGCCCATGGTTTTGGAGTGGGATGTCCAACAAATTCATATAGTTGTAATAGCCAGTAGTCCACACATTTTGGCCACATAGAGTACATGTTATTGTACACCTCACTGTGGCAGTTGGTATGTAGTTACAGCTACGGGCACGGTGAAGTTCATAGTGGTCCCCAATGGCAGCATGTTAAAATGATGGTGGTCTACAATGGCAGCAAATTAAATTGATGGTGGTCTACAATGAACGCACGCTAAATTGCTGATCTAAGGAAAGATCCTTGAATAATTCATTCTATATTTAGCAAGGCTATTGACAGCTGTAACCCCTATTCCCACGCATCTACCACAAACTTTACTAACGTTCTCCTTCATAACATACGATTTATAATATATATATATATATATATATATATGTGTGGAAAAATATGGAGTCGCACTTTAAATACTATAGAACTTTTCAGTATAACGTGTCTGATCTTGGAAGCTGTCGGACAATTTACTTTGAGGTCTCCATCCCACCACTTTATAAAGAATGTGAATTTGCACCACACAGCACTTTTAGTATTTTATAATCCAAATGGCTGCTCCAAAGGTTAAAGGATAATGGGATAATCTGTAATATTGACCCACAGTGACTTTAGATGAGCGCCGTTCGTGAACAGGTTCAGACGCAATATATTCTTCACTGTCGGAGTTCACAGGAATTCCTATCAAAATGCACATTTTATATTAACGCATGTAAATATATGTGCATACATAAAAGCACATATTTGCAGTAAATAATAGTTTACTGTAATAATGCACTTCAACTGCTAGCAAGCAATAAACAATAAAACTGTGTCTAATTAATGAGGCACAGTAACCCTTTCAAAGCAATACAGATGAGTACAGTGGGATTTTCTCACGGGATTCATTTCCCAACACTAAGGAAATTAAATGTGTATATATATATGGGAGAACTGCATTAATACAAAGAGAGATACACAGGATTAGATGCAATATAATAGACCTCGCTGAAGTGAACTTGAATATACTTCCTGTGTAAGGAGCCACAGTCGTGACACCTGCTACCCATGCCATGTAGCTGACCGACTACCCGACTGGAATAATTCAAAATGTAACTTTCATGACTGGTCATAATCATTATTATTATTATTTTAAAACCAATCTAAGTCTTTTATCATGTAATCCTGTACCCCCACGTTATGATTCATGACTGTTTTTTCCTAGAACATGCTACAGAACACATTTTGCTGCTTCCCTTCACACACTGCAGTGCTCTGTACTGGCAGAGCTGAGTAACAGCCACACTCCTCGTTGTAACGAAGAGAATGGGAGGAAGCATGTCTGATGAGGTCTGTACATTAGAGTGCACTGGGTCCTCGTTGGTGCCTGTTAAACTGTACAATCATATTTGCAGACCCTGTATAGCTGCTTTAACCAGTAAGTGGAGGTAAGAAAATAGGAGTTGTTGATCTGAGCGTATAGCTTTTTCTGCAATTTCAATTAGGCTTTAAGGATCTTATTTATTTAAATACATTTTCATTGCCATACTTTTTAAAACTCTTCAGTGGTAATGTTGCAGAAATGTATATTTAACTGATCACAGAGTTCCATATTCTTCAAAGATACCTCCCTAAGGGATTAGTTGTATATTCAGAAGGAAGTCACCATTGGCACATTGCTCTCATCACAGGTTCCCTTAAAATGTATAAAAAATGTACCAATGGTGCCCACAGATATAAGTGTTTCCCTGATCTGGCTGGTTACAGTTGAATAAGGCAACAATCTTATGTCTATAGACCCTCTTTTCTTTCCCCCATACTCATTTCCTGGTGAGATTGTACACACCTATACAATTTCTTGTAAGAAAGATCTTATTGCAAGAGCATGAAAGCACAACCAGCTGTTATTCAATGTTTGTAGCGGTATTAAAGGGTACTGCCTAGTGAGCCCCTCTACCCCAGCATTTTTGTAATATGATTTTACTCACCTCTAATCCATCCCTTGGAGATCTTTGTTCTGTGGTCTGACTGTTCCCACAAAGCCTCTTCTGAATAATCTTCCCAGTCTGCTATCGCGTGTATGACGGAGACTCCATTCATTTTAGTAGAATGTATACTGCATTTCCAAGCATTGTACATGGTTTACATTGATATGAATGAAGTCATGATTTTCCAGTACTGCAACATATAATTTAACTTCCTTGCAACCATGGCAACCATACATCCTGAAATTCTTAAACCCCTGCTCATGGCAACTGACCCCTTTATTTCCTGTCTGCATGGAGCTTGAGGTAAAATGTCTGACATGAGTTGCAATATTTTCATTCATGTTGACCACTCCAAGCCTTTCACCTATGTTGAGAAAATGATTATGGGTGCCGTCGGGTCTAGCCCTTTCAGCTCCCATGTCGGACACTACTCGTTGCCCCCATGGGCACCAGCTTTTGGGAGCCAATTTCTGATTTTAAGCATGGGGGTACCATTTGTACCATCACCAGTTATCCGGTACTTATTTTACAGATATCCTGCATCAACTTCTGAGGAAGCGAGCTGTGCTCGCAAAACGTGTCAAGATTATAGATGCAATTGTTTATGGTTTATATTTTTTCACTCTGTACCATGTCTATATGTACCAATGGTTGCAACATTTTGTAACATGCTGTCTTTGATGGGTATTATCTGTATGTCCATGCCCAACCTGCTATACTGGTTTTGTTGTTATATTTGTGAATAAACCTGCTTATTCACATTACTTGATGCATGTGTGTTGACCTTATAAATACCTCATTCAAAGTCCCATAGGTGGTTCAATTGTTCTTGTTGCATGTTTAGGGATGGAGGTTTAATTTAAGTGGAGGCAGCAATCAGACCATCCCCCTTTCTCTCACTGGTATAGAAGCCGGTATAAGACCCATAATTAAAGAGGTTGTTAAGCCACTTTATACAGTCCTCTGTTTAATTATGTAAGGTGCCCCAGTGTCTGTGCTTTGTAAAAATAAGCTGCTATAAATACTGATTTCCGAGTGACAATCGGCGCTCATATGACCGGCCGGCTCTCTCCTCTCTCGGTCTGACAGCTGCAGCAGAATCCCCCACTGACGTCAGTCAGGAGGGGAGGAGGAGAGAGGCAGCCGGTTACATGAGCGCCAATCGACGCTCGGAGATCAGGTATATAGCAGCTTATTTTTTACAAAGCACAGACACTGGGACACCTTACATTAATATACAGCAGGAGGGGAGGGGGCAGGCATAGACATGGAGCTGACAGGCAGGGAAGGGAGGGAGGAGAGGAGCACAGAGGAGAATAAAGGAGGACAGGAGAGCTGCAGATGATGGAGGCATGTAAATTGACCATGGTGTCAGGGCTCAGCAGCCATGATAAACCATGGTCAGTTTACAGGGGGAGGGCAGAAACTGGCAGGATCAGCCAGGGTTTTTAGGTAAAACAGGGGCCAAATTACACTGGCACAAGCACTGTGCTGTATAAAATTCTTTAGGGAACAGGGTCAATTTTTTTTTTTTTTTAGCAACAACAAACACGTGTCTGTTTTATGAAACTGCTTCTCCTCTTTGCTAACCTTCTCCTTTGTCATGTCACTGCTGCATTCAGCCACCAGGAGTGAAATGAAACACCCGGTACGTCCAGGTATGGGGGGCATGTGATTTACTCTGCTTCCTCCTATAATGCAGAGCTTGGGAGCTTAATTTGTAATCATTGTTATCACATTAGATCAAGGAGAGAATCTCTCATGACTTGGAGCACAGCTGACAAAAGGTATGTGCAGCTTAAAGAGGAAGTAAACCCAGATTGGGTTTACTTCATCTACACTCCCCTGCAAAGTAGATGCATAATTGGCTACTATGCATCTCATAGTAGCCCGTCATGTGCCACTTACCTGCAAACGAAGCCTGCGACGTCCAGCGGTGTCCCCTGTGCTGGCAACGTCCATCTTTCTTCCGGTGGCCATGATCTCCGACTCTGTGACTGGCCGGAGTCACGTGACGTCACTCCCATGCATGCGCACGGGAGCCGCCAGTCATGGCACGATCTCGGTGAAGAAACGGCACGGAGGCCGTTTCTTCGCTGTGCATTTGCCAAAATGATGTTGGCACATCTCTTACCCTGCATATCTCCTGAACCGTGCAGGTTTTGGAGATATGCAGGGCCCCTACAGGTAAGCCTTATTCTAGGCTTACATGTAGGTGAAAGTGGTTGTCATGGGTTGACAAACACTTTAAGGCTCCATGCACACTGAGCTTCAAAAAACGTCTGTTCTCTTGGGAGTAAAAAACGTTTATATAGAGCATTTTTTGTACAAAGTTTGGAAGAGTTTTAAGTTTTTTCCGCCAGTAAGCTCCAATCAGAAACGCTAAGAGAATGTTTTTTTTCCTGCCTCTAAACGTTGATCTCAAAATATGCCTCTAATCGTCCTAATGTGCATGGACACATAGGATAACATTGAGCTGTTTCTACAGGCAGAATAGAAAACTCCTGTAGAAGCAACTTTTTTTATGCCAGTGCGCATGGAGCCTTAGCAGGGTGGCAGTTATTTTAAATTGTTGTGTCTCTTGCATGGGCATAGCACAGGTTCATTTCAGGCAATTTGTATTTCAAGTTTACTGGCCCTAAGAAACCATTTCAAAGTATACAAACCAGTTACATGCGTGTGACCTTTCTTAGCATTTTCTAATAGCTGCCATCAATTTATTTCTCTGATTAGCCACAGCGAGCTGATAGACTGATGTTCGAATCGTTATTTGCTATCTTGAATTAAAATAAAGACGGAGAAGTAATGACAGTATTTCACAGGCAACTGGGGACACGCTAACATCCCAGACATCTATTATTTGGTTGCCTAAAGGACATTTTAAAACATCAAGAAACTTTTTATTATCGAACCTGCTAAAAAGACAACAAGCAAAACTTTTACAAGATATCATTACGGAGCTACTGAAATAACATCTGCTTTATCTAAAGTGCTTTATCAGCTGCACTCATACTGGTTGTTTGTACTCCACTATGATGATAAATGGGTTCTTCTATTAGCACTATAGTTATCAGGACAGCGGAATCCCAAGTACTGCAGCAATCTGAAAAATGTTGGCGCCTATTGATTACAGGAAGCCTTAAATTACACCTGAGCTAACCTTAGCTTGTAAAGTTACCCCAGGTCCTTAGAGAAGGCACCCATAGATTGCTTCCAGAGCATTCTGAAACCCCAAAACCCCAACTGTTCTGATATGTGAATATAAATAAAGCTGGTATGATCTCACTCTGAAGCTTCAAGTGCTCTAATAGTGACAAAAGCTAAAGTCTTACTCTGCAAGACCAACGGTTTAGTAAACCTTAAACTGTGTTTGCTAATGCATGCATTGTATGGGTCAGAAGGTTATCACAAGTGAAGGAGGTGGTTTCTTATTTAGTTTGGCCATCAATGAGAGAAATGGAGGTGTACAGATGACAAGGTGGGAGGGGTGGGGGTGATGGAAGAGAAAAGGATATCCAATCACCAAAATATAGGTTTATAAAGAAAGCACTGTAACATTAAAGTGGAGTTCCACCCAAAAGTGGAAGCTTTGTTTATCTGACTCCTCCTCCCCTCCGATGGTCCCTTTCGGGAGGGGGGAGTGGGTACCCGTTTCTCTGTTTTTGACAGGTACCTGTCCCCACTTCCGGGAGATTGCGGCGCAATCACTCGGAAGTTCGGCTCCCCTCCTCCTTCCCCTGCCACCGGGCCATTTAGAAAGGGCAGCGCTCTTCGTGCATGCACAGTAGGGAGTCAGCTGTGAAGCCACAAGGCCACAGAGTTAATTAACCCATTTCACTCCGCATTGATGGTCAGTGGAAGTTTTATTTACCCCCCCCTTTTCCCTTGTTAGTGATCACGAAGTGTTATTCAACCTCCCTTCTCCCATTTTAATGGTCAGCGGCAGTGCTTTTAAACTAACCCTCCTCACCTTTGTGGAAGTTGTAACCCCCTCTGCCCTTCAATGGTGTTCAGTGGCAGTACAGGACTAGTGGGCACTACTGCCACTGCTTCTGCTTAGGCCCTAAAAAACCCACAGATCTGCTTTCTAGCCTAGCTGTTCCACCTGCGTGGACATAAGCTCTGGGGGTTGGGGGGCCCTGTTCTATCTATCCCCTATCTAGGCCCCTGTTAGAAGTACACTGACTAATTTTGCTTTGGGTTGTACTTTACCCTTGTAAAAATGTGACAAAAAACATATATTCTAACCATATTAAACTTTATATTAATTTAATCTTACCATCCTAAGAAAAACAAATCATTAACTCTTACAATGCAGCCAGTCCTCCCAGGCTGATGAGCATAAATCCTCCCTCTATCTCACACATACGCTTATGGGCCATTCATATTTCTCCATTTAAATGCCTCCTATTATTCCTGACATAGCCAGGTGATTTATAGTGGCATTGTATGGAATGGGACGTGTTATTTTTTTCATGCAAATCGATGGTAAATCAGAATACAAAACTCACTTTAAAATAATAGAATTTAAAATGTGATGGATTGTATATGTGGGGCGAATTGAAAGCCGAAAAAAAAAAAAAACACGGTTTAACTTGGCCGCCGATAACCGAATATACAACAGACCTCTACAGAGTGAGAAATGGGACAGTTATTAATGAATAAATATCCTACTCTCCCTGCATGTATAATTCAGCCTGGCCTCCCTAACAATGCATAATAATGCCAGACTCACACATACAGCGGAAAGAGCCGCGGGACTCGAACACCAAGCAACTCAAAAACAGCACATTCTTATAATAACGGACAGATAACTGTATATTGGTTTTAGCTGCAAATAAAGCAGAATTTTACACCCCATAAAAATAATCACATTTGCTTTCCATCAAGGCTGTCTTTAGCTTAAGTGTTGTTCTATCCCCATCGTTAAAACCTGTCAGAACATGCTGTATACATGCTGTTTATACTCACTCTGGGATTTGTTTTCTGTATTCTGCAAAAAAAAAAAAAACTAGTTAATCCTGCTGTTCACAGTCCCTTCCTCCTTGTCGGTATCCCCCTTGCAGCTGATATTGTGGAGACCAGCCATTGCTACATCTGAGCATGCTCCAGTTTCAGTTTCCCTTCTAAGCTGCTCATTTCCTCTTTTTTCTTATCTGTGCAACCCCATGTGACTAGAATCACACATGTGGGTGTATACACTCTGGATAAAGGACAGCCCCTCCCTCTTCCTCCATTCTAAACAGCTAAACACAATGTGGGTGGGATATTACATGTTGATTGATGGAGGGGTTACCTCCCGGTAATGCAGTACAACACCATATTTTTACACAAAAATAAAAAAGATTTGAGTTCAAATACATATTTGTATGATTTAAAACATTTATTTTGATATTATGACTTTTTTCCTTTGTATTCTGAAGGTTTTTTTTTTAGTTGTTTTTTTGTGACCGACAGCAGAGGACTAGAAGCTCCTCCTGCCACTGTTTCCCTGTAGATGGGCTGGGAAAGAGCTGGGTCACATGACAGCCATATATACAGATTATGAAAAAAGGCACTTAGATTTTTTTTTTTATTAAAATAACTACAATGCCACCATCCATATAAAGAAAGAGAATGGATAATGTATGTTTAGTATCACTTCGAGGAACTCCTGACTGATGCATTGGGCAGCAAGGCAAAGATGGACGCCTCCAAAACACTATTTACAAAGGTTCGCTTTTTTTCTGTCTTTTCCTTGTCGGGCACCTCTGGGTATATATAAATTTAGCAAAACAACTGAATGTGAGAGGCTGCTAGAAGTTATTACAAGACTCCCTGTTGCTCAACCAACTAGCTTGTTTTCCTTTATAAGCTCTCAATTAGTGAACTTCAAGGTTCATTGGTAGGTACGCACATAAGGCATGTGGCCTCCAATGGTGCATCCAGGCAATAATTAAAGTACACAAGCAGGGCTGCCATTGCTGATGTCCTGAAAATGAAAGTTGCTTGGATGTCTGTGCCTCAATACTTTACCAGGAATAAGCATACAACATGTGAAGGCAGGATAAAGTCAGAACTCCCTTTAGGCCTGCTTGTTCTGGGTCAATGAAGCAAAACATATTAAAGCCTTGGCATCTGCACAGTCAGAAGGGAGTCCAGCCAATAGGAGGTGGTCAGTGGCTGTGCGTAGGAGGCTGGTGCCAGTTTCGGCGTGTGAGGCTGGGGGCCAGCGTTTAAGTGTCAGCATGGTGTTCCCTGCAATAATTACTGTAGTGTGTGTGTCTATGTGGTATTGCCTACCCCTCAGTGATATATTGGAACTTCTGTATCCACATGCAAGCATGGGTGAACATGACCTTACTCCATGGTTGCTCAATGGTTTTATAGTTGCTAATAATAATCAATTAAGTGAAGAATGAACGATTCTAAATAATTTAAAACACAACGTTTTCATAAAATAAATGCTAAAACAGCATTATATGGAAAATGTGTGGAGAAATGCCTGTGTGGGTTTCCTACGGGTACTGGTCAGAAGTAGAGGTGAGCTTGGGCATCCTTTGAGCGCCGCTCTACCTGAACCTGGGCCTCCCTCTATTGCAGTGGTTCTCAACTCCAGTCCTCAGGACCAACCAACAGGCCAGATTTTAAGTATTACCTTGGGGAGATGCAGATAAGAATACTGCAATCGCTGAGCAGCAAATGATATCACCTGTGATGTATTTCAGTTATCCTGCAAACCTGGCCTGTAAGTGGGTCCCGAGGACAGGAGTTGAGAACCACTGCTCTATTGTCTAAGCTGTGGGATAGGCCATAGCCCGCCCTGATGCACATGTAAACAGGATGCTGGTGATGTCTGTGCCCATTAAGGGATACAGGGCCATATTTAGTCAATGTCATTTCATTGCTGCGAGTTGGAAGACAGTCCTTAATGCTAAATTTTGGGTGCATGATATGAATTTTCCCATATGTTTATTAAAAAAAGTGTCTCACCTCATTGTAGTACATACAGTATCTCACAAAAGTGAGTACACCCCTCACATTTTTGTAAATATTTTATTATATCTTTTATGTGACAACACTGAAGAAATTACTCTTTGCGAAAATGAAAAGTAGTAACTGTACAGCTTCTATAACAGTGTAAATTTGCTGTCACCTCAAAATTACTCAACACACAGCCATTAATGTCTAAACCGCTGGCAACAAAAGTGAGTACACCCCTAAGTGAAAATGTCCAAATTTGGGCCCAATTAGCCATTTTCCCTTCCTGGTGTCATATGACTCGTTAGTGTTACAAGGACTCAGGTGTGAATGGGGAGCAGGTGTGTTAAATTTGGTGTTGTCGCTCTCACTCTCTCATACTGGTCACTGGAAGTTCAACATGGCACCTCATGGCAAAGAACTCTCTGAGGATCTGAAAAAATAAATTGTTGCTCTACATCAGTGGTTCTCAACTCCGGTCCTCAGGACCCACCAACAGGCCAGATTTTAAGTATTACCTTGGGGAGATGCAGACTAGAATACTGCAATCACTGAGCAGCAAATGATATCACCTACGATGTATTTCAGTTATCCTGCAAACCTGGCCTGTTGGGGGGTCCCGAGGACCGGAGTTGAGAACCACTGCTCTACATAAAGATGGCCTAGGCTATAAGAAGATTGCCAAGACCCTGAAACTGAACTGCAGCATGGCGGCCAAGACCATACAGCGGTTTAACAGGACAGGTTCCACTCAGAGGAGGCCTCGCCATGGTCGACCAAAGAAGTTGAGTGCGTCCTATCCAGAGGTTGCCTTTGGGAAATAGATGTATCAGTCCTGCCAGGATTGCTGCAGAGGTTGAAGGGGTAGGGGGTCAGCCTGTCAGTGCTCAGACCATATGCAGCACACTGCATCAAATTGGTCTGCATGGCTGTCATCCCAGGAGGAAGCCTCTTCTAAAGATGATACACAAGAAAGCCCGCAAATAGTTTGCTGAAGACAAGCAGACTAAGGATATGGATTACTGGAACCATGTCCTGTGGTCTGATGAGACCAAGATAAACTTATTTGGTTCAGATGGTGTCAAGCGTGTGTGGCAGCAACCAGATGAGGAGTACAAAGACAAGTTTGTCTTGCCTACAGTCAAGCATGATGGTGGGAGTGTCATGGTCTGGGGCTGCATGAGTGCTGCCGGTGTTATGTCAATATAGCCAATTCATTAACATCTCCAATCATGTCACTTTCGGTTACTGGAAACCGTCCGTAATTGGAGATTTAGATGACTTGCCGATTGGAGACAACAGCGGGAACCGTAAACACTCCTGTACATGAAGACTTTGTGGTTTTGACACAACAGCGGGTAACGAGGAAAAAGTTGTCGCCGGAGGAGTAGAAGAGGACTTTAGTGGCAAACTGTGAAGTTCTGGTGAACTCCATGCCCAAGAGGGTTAAGGCAGTGCTGGAAAATAATGGTGGCCACACAAAATATTGACACTTTGGGCCCAATTTGAACATTTTCACTTAGGGGTGTACTCACTTTTGTTGCCAGCGGTTTAGACACTAATGGCTGTGTGTTGAGTTATTTTGAGGGGTCAGCAAATTTACACTGTTATACAAGCTGTACACTCACTACTTTACATTGTAGCAAAGTGTAATTTCTTCAGTGTTGTCACATGAAAAGATAGAATAAAATATTTACAAAAATGTGAGAGGTGTACTCACTTTTGTGAGATACTGTATATACCTATGCTTTCTGATGCAAGTCAGCCTTTAAACAAAGAAAAAAATAATATAACAATAAATATGGATTAGAAAGAACACTTGCTAATAAAAAAAAATGTAAATCCTTTTTTTATTTCACTGATCTTTAAGAAGACAGCATCAGATATATGCACCTTTGGGGAAATAACAATTATATTGATAAATGGAAAATGCTAGTGCTATTCTAAGACAGGAAAAATGCCCACATCCCTGGATAATAAACTACGAAAAAAAAGCCTCTAATTGGGTCTTTTAAAGACATTGATTCCAAAGATTAGAGAAATATGATCTACAGTGCCTTGCGAAAGTATTCGGCCCCCTTGAACTTTGCGACCTTTTGCCACATTTCAGGCTTCAAACATAAAGATATAAAACTGCAATTTTTTTTGAAGAATCAACAAGTGGGACACAATCATGAAGTGGAACTAAATTTATTGGATATTTCAAACTTTTTTAACAAATAAAAAACTGAAAAATTGGGTGTGCAAAATTATTCAGCCCCCTTAACCACTTCAGCCCCGGAAGGATTTCCAGCTTTAGGACCGGAGTCCTTTTTGCGATTCGGCACTGCGTCGCTTTAACTGACAATTGCGCGGTCGTGCGACGTTGTACCCAAACAAAATTTGCGTCCTTTTTTTCCCACAAATAGAGCTTTCTTTTGGTGGCATTTGATCACCTCTGCGTCATTTCTGATCGCCGCTATAAACAAAAGAAGAGCGACAATTTTGCAAAAAAAACACAAATTTCTTACTTTTTGCTAAAATACAAATCCAAAAAAAAAATATAAAAAAACATTTTTTTTTTCATCGGTTTTGGCCGATTTATATTCTTCCTCATATTTGCGATTAAAAAAATCGCAATTGGCGTTTATTGATTGGTTTGCGCAAAAGTGGTCGCGTTTACGGATGATGAGAATTCATTTTTGGGGTTTTTATTTTTTTTTTATTTTTTACTAGTAATGGCGGCGATCTGCGATTTTTTGCGGTACTGCGATATTTCAGCGGACATGTCAGAACGTTTTGACACTTTTTTGGGACCAATGGCATTTATACAGCGATCAGTGCTATAAAAATGCACTGATTACTGTGTAAATGCCATTGGCAGTGAAGGGGTTAACCTGCAGGGGGCGCGCTAAGGGTTAAGTATGTTCCCTGGGCGTGTTCTAACTGTAGGGGGGCTTGCCTAGCTGGGGAAGGGAAGTGGTCACAGCCTTCATGTACAGGAAGGCTGTGATCACAGCCCTTCCCCCTCACACAGAGCGGAGGTCCGTGTTTACTTACACAGACCTCCGCTCCTTCACTCCAGGGGGGGCATCGCGGGTGGCCGGCGGCAATCGAAGCCGCCGCACCCGCTCCCTGGCCCCCCCCGAACACAGTGGCTCTGTATCGCGCCCACCGTTGTATGACGGCGATTTGCGTTACAGAGCCACTTTGTCGCCGTCAATTGCCAACCAGCGGTCGGCAAGCGGTTAAGTTAATACTTTGTGGCGCCACCTTTTGCTGCGATTACAGCTGTAAGTCGTTTGGGGTATGTCTCTATCAGTTTTGCACATCGAGAGACTGAAATTTTTGCCCATTTCTCCTTGCAAAACAGTTCGAGCTCAGTGAGGTTGGATGGAGAGCGTTTGTGAACAGCAGTTTTCAGTTCTTTCCACAGATTCTCGATTGGATTCAGGTCTGGACTTTGACTTGGCCATTCTAACACCTGGATATGTTTATTTGTGAACCATTCCATTGTAGATTTTGCTTTATGTTTTGGATCATTGTCTTGTTGGAAGACAAATCTCCGTCCCAGTCTCAGGTCTTTTGCAGACTCCATCAGGTTTCCTTCCAGAATGGTCCTGTATTTGGCTCCATCCATCTTCCCATCAATTTTAACTATCTTCCCTGTCCCTGCTGAAGAAAAGCAGGCCCAAACCATGATGCTGCCACCACCATGTTTGATAGTGGGGATGGTGTGTTCAGGGTGATGAGCTGTGTTGCTTTTATGGCAAACATAACGTTTTGCATTGTTGCCAAAAAGTTCGATTTTGGTTTCATCTGAGCAGAGCACCTTCTTCCACATGTTTGGTGTGTCTCCCAGGTGGCTTGTGGCAAACTTTAAACGACACTTTTTATGGATATCTTTAAGAAATGGCTTTCTTCTTGCCACTCTTCCACAAAGGGCAGATTTGTGCCGTATACGACTGATTGTTGTCCTATGGACAGAGTCTCCCACCTCAGCTGTAGATCTCTGCAGTTCCTCCAGAGTGATCATGGGCCTCTTGGCTGCATCTCTGATCAGTCTTCTCCTTGTATGAGCTGAAAGTTTAGAGGGACGGCCAGGTCTTGGTAGATTTGCAGTGGTCCGATACTCCTTCCATTTCAATATTATCGCTTGCACAGTGCTCCTTGGGATGTTTAAAGCTTGGGAAATCTTTTTGTATCCAAATCCGGCTTTAACCTTCTCCACAACAATATCTCGGACCTGCCTGGTGTGTTCCTTGTTCTTCATGATGCTCTCTGCGTTTTAAACGGACCTCTGAGAATATCACAGTGCAGGTGCATTTATACGGAGACTTGATTACACACAGGTGGATTCTATTTATCATCATTAGTCATTGAGGTCAACATTGGATCATTCAGAGATCCTCACTGAACTTCTGGAGAGAGTTTGCTGCACTGAAAGTAAAGGGGCTGAATAATTTTGCACGCCCAATTTTTCAGTTTTTTATTTGTTAAAGTTTGAAATATCCAATAAATTTTGTTCCACTTCATGATTGTGTCCCACTTGTTGATTCTTCACAAAAAATTACAGTTTTATATCGTTATGTTTGAAGCCTGAAATGTGGCAAAAGGTCGCAAAGTTCAAGGGGGCCGAATACTTTCGCAAGGCACTGTATATAATACATATTTCTCTAATCTTTGGAATCAATGTCTTTGAGCCCTGGTTCACACTGACTGTGGGATAGAAATCAGCTGAACTTGCACCATTTCATTCCCACATGTCAGTCCCGATTTCAGAGACATCTATGCGTGTTGCTGCACAGATGTCAATGGAAATCGCACCTGAAATTGCCAAAAGTAGTACATTAACTACTTTTGGAAATCAGTGCGGCGACACACCGATTAGGACTGTTCCATTACCGGCAATTGCCGCCGATTTGGCATGCGATTTGACATGTCGAATCGCTGCAATGTGAACAAGGGCTAAAAGTCCCAATTCGAGGGTTTTCTTCGTAGATTTTTTTAACAAATATATTGGTGCACTCCCCAACCGAGCCCTTTCCTCCCAGTCTTCTACTCACTTGTCCCCAATTCAGTGAGATTTTCCTACCTAGATCACTCATCTGCTTACAAAAGTCTGTCTAATGCAGTGGTTCTCAACTCCTGTCCTCAAGACCCACTAACAGGCCAGGTTTGCAGGATAACTGAAATACATCACAGGTGCTATCATTTGCTGTTCAGTGATTGTAGTTTTCTAGTCTGCATCTCCCCAAGGTAATACTTAAAATCTGGCCGGTTAGTGGGTCCTGAGGACAGAAGTTGAGAACCACTGGTCTAATGACAGCCATATACAGCGCTGCTCCTCTTTTGCTGGCAATACAGCAAGATCCCTCTCGCTTGCTGCTCTGGCATCCCTGGAAACTTCTTTGTGACCTGCAGACAGTCCCCTTAAGCAAGGTTGCTTTTCAGTGATTTTTCTGTGTTTTGTAATGTAGACTGCTGTACTGTAAAAGGGACATTTTACAAATAGCTTGTGAGCCAGGTTTTTTTTTTCCCTATAGCATCAATCTTTTTTTTTTTGTATTGGCACATCTATATTTTTTAAAAATCGAAAGTACTGTGTATGCTGTGCATTGATTTACAAATATCGATATACTAACACCTGCATAATAATTTGGTTGAGTATTGTACTATGGCGGGGGAAGGGATCAGTCAGCACTGGGTGCCGACTATCTGAGGGTGCTGTGATTGCCCAATGATTTTTTTTTTTTTGGGGGGGGGGGTATCTCTGCTGGGGGGAGAGGGTCAGTCTGTACTGAGGTGTCTATGCTGGGAGAGTGTCGTTCTGTACTTGGGGGGAATTGGCCTGTGCTGGGGGGGGGGGGGGGGATGGTTTTGGTCAATACTCAGGGATCTGTACTCTGTGCTGAAGGGCTCTATGCTGAGGGGGTCTGTATTGAGTAGGCAGGCTGGCTAGGGGAATTTAGGGTTAAGGGAAATATATATTGTGGGGGGATATAGGCTTGGGGGGGGGGGGATTGTACTGGGAAGAGGGGGTGAGTTATGATTGTACTCTGTAAGGTGGCCCCTGCATTATGCACTCCTGACCCCTGTACTTTAAATCAAGACTGGAGCAGCGGTGCATGGCAACCAATCTGCTTCTATCTTTTATTCTCAAAGTTTAAATGAACAAACTGAAGATAGAAGTGGATTGGTTGTCATACACAGCTGCTCCAAATTCTGTCTGCTCTGTTTCGATTAATCCCTCCCACACCATGTTTTACATTTTATGCTCCTGACTACTGCACTCTGTAAGCAGGGCTGTATAGGACATACTCTCGACCGCTGTAGCCTAGATGAGCATATGAAGCATATGTAATAGAACAGTTTCATTTAATTAAAGTGATTGTAAAGCTTTAATTTTTTTTTTTTTTCATTACAATTACAAACGCGTTATACTTACCTGCTCTGTACAGTGGTTTTGCACAGAGCAGCCCGGATCCTCCTCTTCTGGTGTCCCACGCTGGTGCTCCTGGCTCCTTCCTTCTGTTGGGTTGCCCCACAGCAAGCAGCTTGCTATGGGGGCACCTGAGCAAAACCGCTGCTCTGTGTGTCCATTCACACAAGGAGCTGAGATTTGGCCCCGCTCCCTCCATCTCCTGATTGGCTTACTAGCTGTGATTGACAGCAGCAGGAGCCAGTGGCTCCTTCCTGCTGCCAATAGCCAATCAGGAGTGCGAGTCCCCAGAGAGGGGGGGGGAGGCAGGAAGGCCACTTTAAGGCCTTACACTCTCCCTTGTGGCACAGTCATTAATGAGTGAGTCAGTTATTATGTGTGCGGAGTATGGTTGGAGGTGGGGGCTCATGCTTTGTCCCTTCAACTGTTAGCGCAATTTGGCCACACCCACAAATTTGCTGCAGCACACTGTGCTTGAGAGGTGGGATAGGAGAGTACTGTCACCTCCACGGAGACAATTATTTTACTTTAGTGCCAGGCATTCCAACCCTAACTTTTACTACTTTGCCGCAGTCAGAAAGACATGAAAAACCCATTCTACAATACTCCATTAATTTCAACACAGCATAGTTCCTTAAGGCTCCTTTCACACTGGGGCCGCCGTGCGTTATCGGTAAAACATCGCTAATTTGCGGCACTTTACCGCTCGTTAAAGCAGCGCCATGGCGCCACTATTTGGGCAGCGGCGATGCGCTTTTAACTCCCCAAGGGGGTAAACAGGGGTTAAAATGCCGGTTTGCGGCGCTCCCAAAGTGGTGTTCAGTCTGAGCAGTCTCCAAAAAAGTTTCCTCTGGATGATAACGGCGGTGTGCAACCCTCCTTACCAACTGATATAGAATTGCATTATTCTCATAATAATTATAAGCAGATGTCCAGAGCACCCAACCCCCCTTACATCAGATGGCAAGAGCCCCCCACCATCAGAGGTCAAGAGTTCTGCACCCTCCCTATATCACAGTGCAATCCCCTTACCTTATGCAGCCAGGAAGAACCTAGGGGCAGAGCTGCAGGAGAGGTGCGAGAGCCACATGAAATAGTCTGGAGGGCTGGATTCAGCCTTTGGGTCTTGTGTTTGACACATGTGCTCTACAGCCTCCGTAGTTATCATCAGGGGAGCAGCCATCCGATTGGATGCTACTGCACTGAATGTCTTCTGTGGCCATGTTCAGTGAGGGCAATGCTAATAAATAGCACTGTCCCACAGGAGTCGGCACTAATTTGCAAAGTGCCTAGGTTAGGGACAGGAACCTACTATTGAGGGACAGGGTGTCTAGCGCAGGAGGGACAGAGTAGGGACCAAACGCTTGACTCCACTAACTGGTATACTTTGTCTCAGGGCTAAGAATTCCTATCAGCTATCTCCCGCATCAGATGCTGCCTGGTATTGTAAACCTACCCATGTTTCTTCTCCAGCATTGAGACTGTGTTCCAATAAACCCAACTGTGAAGAGCTGCTGTGCTTAAGTTGGCCATAATATTTAGGCCCTGTTGCCTCATAACTGGAACTGCAAGAGAGTATTTTAATATAACGTGCCACATTCTTTGGTCTCAGTGTGAGGTTACTTTGGGTACCGAACATCTGGCCCCAGCCACACCCATGTTAGTTCTATGGGCAGATGGATGTAAGGATTATTTAACGGTCGGCCCGTTGCGTTAATTCCGAAAAGCCAGAAAAGGAAGCAAACTTTCTATTTCATTTTTTTTCGACCTAGGCAAACTTGGAGGTAATCAGTAATAATCAGATGCATGCTTCCTTTTTTGCCTGTCTATGCCTTCTGGAACATTGTACTTGGGTCCCTTTCACACGCGGCGGATCCGTCTGAGTGGAGTCCGTCTGCTTAGTGGGGGAACTCTCCGCTGATCCCAGCTGAGCAGGTGGATGAAAGGTCCTGTCTGCTCTGCTATGCAGAGCGGAAAAGGACAGAGCCCGCTATCCTCTATGGGGCCATCTGATTGTCATCCAATCTGACCCACTGGACGGATGGCAAATGTATCGCCATACGTCTGTTTTCAGAGGATTTTGATGGGTTGGATGTCAGGTAGGTGTCAGTGAACACATTATAACCAGATATTGATCATTAAATAATCAAACCAAATTGAACAATATGACCAATAAACAACCTAGTCAACACAACTCATGGCTGAAAATTAGCACAAAACAACTTTCTTAACTGTCCCTCTTTACCGAGAAAGGTGACCATACAACATAATAAATTTGGACACGACAAAGGGCAGTGGGGAAAGGGGAGCTCACTGACAGAAGGTCTTGGAGACTGGCAATTTGACCAACGGACTGGGTTCTATAAACCTTTAAAAGGTCAGCTGACCTTCCAGAAAAAATCTGATCAGCATCAGAATAAACATCAGCTGACTGAACCCTAGCTCCTCCCAGCCTCACATCTGAGTGGAAATAAGGGGAAGGCTTGGAACTGCCCTACTCCTGCAATCTTATAAGGGAAGGGGGCCTTAAAACAGGCTCCCCCTTTCTTTCATTTTTTCTTTCATGTTTGAGAAAAATTGCACATTTATGTGCAACCTATTACTATTTGTAAATTGACACATGGGTCACAGAAAAAAAATGTGCCCAATTAATATGTTTAATGTGCCTGGAAAAAAAAGTCATAAAATCCCCTATGTAATATTTTTTTCTTTTTTGTTGAATCACATAAGGAAACACAAACAGTCATGGTTACATGCAAGGTAAAAATATCCCCCTTCACCTCTTCTTCCATCCAAATAAATAATAGGATGTCAAACAAAACAATAGTAAGGAATTCCACACCGAAGTACAGAAGATGCAATGTCCATCATGGCTAATGACAATGTTACTCAGCAACACTTATATTAAGGTTGCCAGTGCACTTGGACCTTAATGCTGGCTTATGCTTAACAGAAGAGTTCAGGATAGCCTTCTATTTGTAGGGTCGCCCCTTTGATTTCTTTACAACGGGCCTTGGTTTGGGCAATTTTACATTCATTATTGCTTATTGGCCAGACATTTAAATAAGCCACTAATGTGGGCTGAGCTTGAGCAGTGGGCTTTTCTAAGGTAGCTCCAAATTTGTCCAATAAACTTTAGTTGTGCTCGAAATGTATCCAAAAAGTTTTTCTAAAAGTTGTGGACTGGTTCAAGGCCGATTTATAATTGACCAAGTCTGGCCATCAAAAAAAAGCTACCATATACAACAATCTCCTATAGTGGATATAAAACTTCCATTTTCAGGGTCAAGACAACCTAGATTTCAAGGTCCTATTCTAAAATGCCATGGTTTACCGCTTGCTTAATTTTTCCTAATATTACTAAATATTGTTTGTACTTAAGACTGATTAAAGGTCCTTCACGTTCCAGGCCACTTGGTCATAAAAGTACTCTTCTATTTGTAAAGTTCTTTTAATCATCCTTTTTCAATTATTGACAAACTCTCTACATTATTCAAGCAATCAATAATTCGGTTAGCTTGTTTGTTTGCTGCTAGAGGTGCAGAGTTGTCTTTATTAATGGCTTGAGTGGATGCCCAAGACTCCCATTTTATACCTTGAGAAGAATATGGAAACCCAGATCTCACCAGCAGATTTACTTATACCTTGCTGTATAGATTACTATAAACTCCTGGAATAGAGAAAATTAAGCAAATTGGCCTTTCTAAAAAACTATACACAGGATAAACACTACATTATACAAGGTGACTATATAAGGTGAATACCGTATTGAAGGCCTTGTTGCATAACTATTTAATTTTGTAGTACTTTTAACATTTTAACATAAACATATGTCAAGTGTGTGTCTGCGTACTAGAGTTCTGAAAGATTGCAGATACCACTATAATAAAGTCAAAAAGTGTGTGTGTGTGTGTGTGTGTGTGTGTGTGTGTGTGTGTGTGTGTGTGTGTGTGTGTGTGTGTGTGTGTGTATATATATATACACACACATGCATGCACTGAACAGGGGCACATCTACCATGAAGGAAAGTGAATATTTTGGGCAAGTACTAGAAAAATAAAATATTCTAGAGTACTAGACTATTCAGACAGTACTAGGGAGGTGAATGAAGGTATGCAAGCACACCTGCTTTTAAGTGGGTTTCTCAGAACACTTTTGTGATTTTAAACAATTAACTAGTACTAGTCACAGTAAGGCGCCTTTCACACAGATGTTCCGTTCAGGTGGACCTGAACGGAGCCTCCATGCAGCCCTGGGAGCGACAGATGTCAGAAGAGACCTATTCACTCACTCTTGTCGCTCTCCGATCCACTCCAGACCCGTAAAGTCTGACAGGGGAAAACCCAATTTTTCCATCTGTCATCGGATGACAATGGACAGGCGGATCCGTTGTCATGCGATTTGCCATAGGGGAGAATGGGGGCTCTGACGGATCCGTCTCTGCACAGAGTGCAGAGAAGGATCTGTCATCCATTGGCTTAGCGGGGATCAGCGGAGCGATCCCCACTGAGCAAGCGGAGTTCGTTTACGGAAACGTCCGTGTGAAACCGGCCTAAGGCCTCATGCACACAGGACATTTTTGGACATTTTTACAGCTGCTGTTTTTGGCTTCAGACGTTTTTTTTTTCCAACAGTCAATGTTATCCTATGTGTTCATGCACACATAGACTGTTATCAACTGTTTTTGGCTGGGGTGTTTTATGGCTGTAAAAAAAACCCAAAAACTAGTGGGTTCTGAGAGGAGTTTTTCAGCTGTAAAGACACTCTAACATCAAACGCTGATAAAAGCTCAAAAACGCGACTCACCAGCGTTTTTTTTAACGTTTTTGATCCCGTTGCTTTAAAAAAAAAAACAAAAAAAAAAATCGCTAATAAACGCTGAAAATGCATAAAAAACGATATTGCAAGAACACTGAAAAAATTTTGAAAAACTGACTGCAAAGCTATTGGGGTTTTTAGAACATTATTATACCGTCTAGTGTGCATGAGGCTAGAGCTGTGAACATGTGGAATAGACTCCCTCCAGAGGTGGTTCTGTCCAGCTCAGTAGATTGCTTTAAAAAAGGCCTGGATTCTTTCCTTAATGTACAAAATATAACTGGGTACTGACATACCTTTATAACATAACTTTATAGGTAAAGTTGATCCAGGGAAACACTGACAGCCTCTCAGGGGGTCTGAAAGGAATTTTTTCCCCTGCTGGAGCTAATTGGATCATGCTTTGCTGGGGATTTTTTCCTTCCTCTGGATGAACTGTGGATATAGGATTGTCTATATGGGATTGTATGATTATTTTTTTTTTTTTTTTCCCTTGAAATTGATGGACTTATGTCTTTTTTTTCCAACTTGACTAACTATGTAACTACTAATCTTAAAGTGGAGTTCCACCCAAAGTGGACCTTCCGCTTTAAGGGAAGGTGACCCCCTGACATGTCACAATTGGCATGTCATTTTTTTTGAGGGGGCAGCCGAGACTCTGTTTTGACAGGGTTCCAGCTACACTTCCTCCTCTGGCTTCGCAGCACAGGAAGGAAGTTCACCTTCCCCCCCCAATCCCTCTCAGGGATCTTCTGGGACACGTCACAGGTCCCAGAAGATACACCGGCCATTCACAAAGTGCGGCGCGACTCGCGCATGTGCAGTGCATGCCCAGCTTTGAAGCCAAAGCCGGGAGCCCACACTTATGATGCCGGCGCCGAGCGGAGGAGGGGGAGAAGAGGGAGGCTTCGGGCGGCCGCAACGCTGGAGCGAGGTACAAGTCAGTGTCCGATTATTAAGACACTTTTTGCAGCTGCTGACTTTTAATAGGGTAGAAATCGGATTTAATCCCTGATGGGATTTACTTCCTCAATATTCCCCTGCAAAGTAGAAGCATAATGGGCTGCTATGCATCACATAGCCCATTATGTATCACTTACCTGCAAATGAATCCTGCGATGTCCAGCGATGTCCCTGCTCCAGGCCGCGTCCATCTTCAGCCCCTCTTCCTTCTGGAGCGGCGACAGCTGCGACTGGCCGGAGTCACGTGACGTCAGTGACAGTCACACGCATGCCAGTCATGGCATGATTTCAGTGAAGAAATGGCACAGAGGCTGTTTCTTCACTGCACATGTGCTGAAATGACGTCGGTACATCTAGTACACTGCATATCTCCTGAACCGTACAAGTTTGGGAGATATGCAGGGCACCTACAGGTAAGCCTTATTATAGGCTTACCTGTAGGTTAAAGAGGTTGTCACAGGTTGGCAACCACTTTAAGTGTGGAGACAGAGGGGCCATTCCTATTGTCAGATATTCAAACTTTGTGTATTTTTGTATAAATAAACCCACAGAGCCGGGAGTCCTAGCTCTGTATTAAACTCAACTGAATGGCAGCGGAACTTCTGCAAAGTTGACTATTGGAGGAGGTCTCATGCTCCCCCATACCCAGAAACAATGGTTATTCTCAGCTGGCAGAGCAGCAGAGAATCTTAGCAAATTTTAGTATCTGGGTTCTTTTGTTCTTTTAAGAGACCCTGACGAATCAAGCTAAATGGGCATCAATCTATTGTAATCTCCTAAACTTCATAACTCAGACTGGCAGGCCAATAAAGGCTCTGCTGGTGTTCACACGTGCTGATAAAGAGCATGATGATAGGAGTAGAGAGCAAAGTGAGCAGATAACCACATTCCATAAATGCAGAATATAATGTTTATTTTACCAGGAAATGATCTAATGCAGACCAAAAGGTAACCTAATATTTGCCCCTGCTACAGCCAGCAGTCTGTTTCTCTGGTCTCCCGTGCCAGACAGGCATTCTTATGCTCTCATATACATTAAGGGACCAGTAGTCTCTGGCTGCTGATCCTGTCCCTTTGGCCATCATGTTGAATGGAATTGCATCACCAAGTGGGCAGCAATAAGACCACTGAGAGACCGCAAAGAGGGACAGTCTTGCCATTCAGAACCAGTGGATAAGATGACAGTGTGACTCTGGATTAAGGTAAGAATGACTCCATATTTGATCATCAGTACCGATGTTTGAACATCAGCATTTCTGGACATATTTCTGGTGGTTTATTTTAGGTGTTTTTATGTTTAATTGTGTCCACGTATTCGCACATATGGGCAAAGTACTGACTTGGGACTCAGATTTTTGCATTATTTTTTTTTTTACTGATCAAAATAGCACTTGTTTATGCGCCTGTGTGTACAGGAACATTGTAAACAACGGGTTGTATTTTACATTTTAGATCAGTAAAAAAACAACAAAAAATGTAAACCCTGTATGCCTGAAAGCAGAGCGTTTTAGTGTGCAAAAGGCCTTATATTCTGCATCAGCTGGTGGGCTATGGTTGTTCTTATTTATGCCCAGAGTTCCAATTTAAATACAGAAGAAAAAAAGCCAGGTCACCAACCTGGTTGGCCTCTTTGGCAGGGCTGTTCAAATCTCAGGACTGGATGACAGAAGTACAAATCTTTAGCAGCTCGGTCACCTTATATATATCATATACATACAATACTGTGTGTGTTTCCAGATGTAGAGGAATTTTAATCAAGCTGGTAGTCCCCTTGGCAGGGTTCTGGATGTTGTTTTTTTGTATTTAACATTTACAATGTGTAAAATCAAGACTAGATGTTCTCTATATTATCTGCAAGTAGGAGACAACTATCCTGCACATGAATAATTCATAATGCCTTCTCTCTAATCCTCCTGTTGTAGAATGGAAACTTGCCTTTTCCTCTGTATAGTTTTATCATTTATCAGCCAGATTACATCTCAGATATTGAATCTGTAATCACATTTTCTTGTACCTTTTGTAGGAATGCTGCTTAACCTATTCCTGGCTGTCTAACAAAAATCCTGGTCATATGCAGGGTGTATGTACAGAAAATAGAATGTGCATGCTGGGTATTATTTGGCAAGCATTCTCCTGCTGTACTGGCAGCAGGTTGTGAGAGTTGGGGATCGGGGAAGGGAGGTCTCATTACTGCAGTGTGCAAAAACCTGAAAGAGAAGCCAAAGTCTGACTAAGCCCACACACATTTGGGTGGACATATCATTTAAAGCAAAACTAAGACTAAATAGTTTAGGGACATTTTTTTTTTTTTTGCACATTTTAAAGTATATATATATATATATATATATGTACAGTCAGGTCCATAAATATTGGGACATTGACACAATTCTAATATTTTTGGCTCTACACACCACCACAATGGATTTGAAATGAAACAAACAAGATGTACTTTAACTACAGACTTTCAGCTTTAATTTGAGGGTATTTACATCCAAATCAGGTGAACGGTGTAGGAATTACAACAGTTTGTATATGTGCCTCCCACTTTTTAAGGGATCAAAAGTAATGGGACAGATTAACAATCATAAATCAAACTTTCACTTTTTAATACTTGGTTGCAAATCCTTTGCAGTCAATTACAGCCTGAAGTCTGGAACGCATAGACATCGCCAGATGCTGGGTTTCATCCCAGGTGATGCTCTGCCAGGCCTCTACTCTAACCGTCTTCAGTTCCTGCTTGTTCTTGGGGCATTTTCCCTTCAGTTTTGTCTTCAGCAAGTGAAATGAATGCTCAATCGGTTTCAGATCAGGTGATTGACTTGGCCATTGCATAACATTCCACTTCTTTCCCTTAAAAAACTCTTTGGTTGCTTTCGCAGTATGCTTCAGGTCATTGTCCATCTGCACTGTGAAGCGCCGTCCAATGAGTTCTGAAGCATTTGGCTGAATATGAGCAGATAATATTGCCCGAAACACTTCAGAATTCATCCTGCTGCTTTTGTCAGCAGTCACATCATCAATAAATACAAGAGAACCAGTTCCATTGGCAGCCATACATGCCCACGCTATGACACTACCACCACCATGCTTCACTGATGAGGTGGTATGCTTTGGATCATGAGCAGTTCCTCTCCTTGTCTCTTCTGTCCATAGGATGTTCAAGAACTGTGAAGGCTTTTTTAGATGTTGTTTGGCAAATTCTAATCTGGCCTTCCTGTTTTTGAGGCTCACCAATGGTTTACATCTTGTGGTGAACTCTCTGTATTCACTCTGGTGAAGTCTTCTCTTGATTGTTGACTTTGACACACACACACACCTACCTCCTGGAGAGTTTTCTTGATCTGGCCAACTGTTGTGAAGGGTGTTTTCTTCACCAGGGAAAGAATTCTTCGGTCATCCACCACAGTTGTTTTCCGTGGTCTTCCGAGTCTTTTGGTGTTGCTGAGCTCACAGGTGCATTCTTTCTTTTTAAGGATGTTCCAAACAGTTGATTTGGCCACACCTAATGTTTTTGTTATCTATCCGATGGGTTTGTTTTTACAGCCTAATGATGGCTTGCTTCACTGATAGTGACAGCTCTTTGGATCTCATATTGAGAGTTGACAGCAACAGATTCCAAATGCAAATAGCACACTTGAAATGAACTCTGGACCTTTTATCTGCTCTTTGTAAATGGGATGATAATGAGGGAATAACACACACCTGGCCACGGAACAGCCAAGCAGCCAATTGTCCCATTACTTTTGGTCCCTTAAAAAGTGTGAGGCACATATACAAACCGTTGTAATTCCTACACCGTTCACCTGATTTGGATGTACATACCCTCAAATTAAAGCTGAAAGTCTGCAGTTAAAGCACATCGTGTTTGTTTCATTTCAAATCCATTGTGGTGGTGTATAGAGCCAAAAAGATTAGAATTGTGTCGATGTCCCAATATTTATGGACCTGACTGTGTGTGTGTGTG
>BLSH010377561.1:883990-895984 GCA_018402905.1 Glandirana rugosa | reverse complement strand
CAATGACGGTCCTATTGGTTGACTTTTTATTTCTCTTTTGTTTACGTTAGTGGTGTTTCTGCCAAAAATGAATGTTACACAATGTGAAAAACACATCGATTTTATGAAAAAAAAAAAGTAAAACCTATCTCATTCCCTCCCAATCTGGGGATCAGAATATATATAAAATAAGGTAGACACATGGTATCCCCTCTAAAGAGGTAAAGGATAGGGTATCGGTTTTGTTCTTCATTCTCCTTTAGGGAGGTTTCACTCTCTCAGGGACCAACGGTGTTCTTGACCACAGAGGAAACCTGTGACAAGACCCCTGTTAAATTTTAACATTATAAAAGAAAGTGATTCGTTGTCCGTGCGATCGTTCGGGTTCCGTCCGGACCCGGACTTTGTCCCGAAGTTCGGACGGACCAGCAGAACCCGAACTTCCAGAGGTTCGCTCAACTCTAGTCCTGAACTGAAAGTGAAAGAAAATATTACAATTTTAAATTGTCCCCAGAACAGTGTCCAAAGGAGACACCAGTTCTTGTGGCAACCAGGGACTCTCTCACTTTGGAGGGATTTCCTCTTACTTCTTGTTTTGGCTATGGGATAGGAAATGGAGAAATCTCCCCTATGGTACACAGATGGAATAAAATATATATAAGACTAGGGGTCTAACCCTCCCTTACTCTATCCAAAATGAAAAAAAAAAAGTATTTTAGCTACACAAAAAGTGTAACACATTGTAAGTAAAAACCGTCTTTGTGGTGATTGCATTTGTTTTCTCTTTATTTTTCAGTTGGTTATCCTGGCAGTAACAATTCCTGTACTAGGGTGACAACATTCACTTAACCTAGTACAGCACTACAGAACCGCTCCCCCTCTTCTCAAATCCATAATAAAGAGGGACGTGTTCTCTAGTTGGGAACAATGAGAACTATAAACAAGGCAGCATGGACAGGGAACATGAGAAGCTTGCAAAAGCTGATTCAAGGATTAATAGGTGTTTTTTTTCACTTATTGAACTAATATTTTAATAGTATATTTAACAGACCATAGGAGAGCAAATGAGAGAAGTTCACCGATGGGGTTTGCACACACTGTAAGACATCAGAGTCCACCTGTACTATCCCTGGCTTCAGCTTCTTACAATGTGGCTTACTAAAAAGCTGCAATTTTGCAGTCTGATCTCAGGGGATGTAGAGACTGAGGACCTCCTCCCTTCTTCCTGCAGCAGACTGATGGCATAATCTCAGTTTAGGAAAAACAAATTAGCCTTTAAAATGTATCCCCCCCCCCCAAAAAAAAGAGGAGAGAGACCTCAATAATGGCTGGCAATGTCTAAAGCTGTAACATCACCCATAGGCCCCATGTCCCAGTCGCTGTCTGCGCTTCCTCCTCTCCACTGTACCCGCTGCTGGCTGACACAGGGGAGCTACATCATGTGACCTGACTGGAAGGGGCTGAATCGGTAAGTATATATATCTATTTTACACAGAGTAGCCAGCATAGGTGTTAGGAGGCGGGACATTTTTAAGACTAGTTAGGCTTAGTCTGGGGCAATGGCTACAGTGGAGTGGAGAGAGAACTTAACAATGCCTGGGAATGCCTAAAGCTGTGACATCACCCATATGCTCACATGTCCCAGTCACTGTCGGCGCTCCCTCCTCTCCCCTGCACCTGCAGCTGGCTGACACAGGGGAGCTGTATCATGTGACCAGACTGGAAGGGGCTGAAAATAGGTAAGTGTATAAATCTTTTTTACACAGTGTAGTCAGCATAGGTATTAGGAGGGGGGGCATTTTTAAGACTAGTTAGGTTTACACAGGGGCGGTAGCTGCAGGGGAGTGGAGAGAGAACTCCACAATGGCTAGGAATGCCTATAGCTGTGACATCACCCATAGGCTCCCAGGTTCCAGACGATGTTGGCGCTCCCTCCTCTCCCCTGCACCTGCAGCTGGCTGACACAGGGGAGCTGCATTATGTGACCAGACTGGAAGGGGCTGAAGATGGGTAAGTATGTACATCTATTTTACACAGGGTGGTTTGCATAGGTGTTTGGGGGGGGTACATTTTTAGAAATAGTTAGGTTTAGGCTGGACTTCTACTTTAAGGGCTGCTTTTTAAATTTTGCAAAGTAGAACTTTGTGTTGGATTATACTGTTCCCGTATATTGTGACATGTCAGAAATATACTCGTACAGACTAGTAAGGCCCACATGATGTGATTCTAAATGTTATTTTAGCTGACGTCATACCTTATTGGAAGATATGATTTTGTTAATATTTTCTTGTGAAGAACAGTTATTCCGCTTTGCTGCCATTCGCCACCTCAATGAAACCATTTCTTTAATACCTCTTCCACTGATTAGCGGACTCTGCAGATGATTATTAAATAAGCTGAACTGCTAGGTCACAATGAGAAAATAAATCAATGTGAGCATTATCCTGCTTCACAATTCCATTCTCACAAAGGGCAATTTCTATCTACTATCCCCTTTTTGTCAATCCATTAGGGGGAAGAAACTGGATAGGAGTCATATACAGTAATCTGTCGGCGATAATTGTATTACAAGTGAAATAAGACTAATTTTGCCTTGATCCCTCTTAGCTTTAGGCTGCATTAAATGGATTATTGCCTTTCAAAGGGAAAGTACATTTCAGTTCACTTTTTATATGGCCAGGAAAGCATCATTTCCAGCTGAGGATTAACTGGGTAGCAAGGTTATTGGAGAGCTACTGTATAACTACAATACAGCTCCACATTAATTGTGGATTTAGAGGGGAAACAATGACTGGGCAGCAGAATGGGCTAATCTTCAAATATTGCCAGCTAATGCATTTGTACACACACACGTATATATGTACATGTTTGCCAACATTCACTGTTTTGGGGGACAGGTCTCCGGAGGTATGTAGGATTAGCACTGAGCTGAAAAAAGACTGGTGTCCGGATTACCAAAGCGTATTATAGGTTTGTTTACAGCTGGTTGGACCCAATAGAACATGCTTGTATGTGGCAATTAAGGCAAATTATGCGATTCTGTATTAGAAGTTACAGATGAAGATTTGACAGTGGACAAGGCTTTCCTTTCCATTTTAGGCTTTTATTGAATCCAACCACAGAGTTGTATGTTACAAAGCAAACACAACAGTAGGTGAAAAACATCTGTGCCCCATTACAGTACCCACACAGCCAAGATAGGATCAGTGATGGCCCAAATAAACTATGTCCCTCACTAACATGTGAGGTTGCTGGATGTGCGGTATAAACTGCACTGTGTTCTGTGTCCGAGCCGAGACCTTCCTGTCTCATACCTGGAACACAGAAGAGTCTACCGCAGCGGCACTCACATACTCACAGCAAGCAATGTATTCTATCAATGAATACAAAGCTTCCTCTGCCTGGCCGAGTCAGAGAGGCAGGCTGATGATGTCACAACCTCTGACTAGGCCAATCAGAGGAAGCTTTGTATTCATTGCTAAAATACATTGCTTGCTCTGAGCGGCTGAGCGCCACTGCAGTAGACCCTTCTGTGTTCCGGGTATAAGACAGGAAGTCTCGGCTCGCACCCGGAACACAGTGCAGTATGCTGTATGTCGCCGCAGCTACATACAGTTTATACCGCACATCCAGCTTGGCCCAAACGAACTATGTACAGTGTATGGCAAAATTAAGTGCTTCTTTAACCACTTCAGTACAGGGCACTTTCATCCCCTTCCTGCCCAGGCCATTTTTCAGTTTTCAGCGCTGTTGCACTTTGAATGACAATTGCCCGGTCATGCAACACTGTACCCAAATGAATCATTAATCATTTTCTTCACACAAATAAAGCTTTCTTTTGGTGGTATTTAATCACTGCTGTTTTTTTTTATTTCTTATTAAAAAAAAAGACTGAAAATTTTGAAAAAAAAAAAAGGTTTTCTTAGTTTCTGTCAGTAAATTTTGTAAATAGGTAATTTTTCTCCTTCACTGAGGTGCGCTTATAGGCTGCACTGTTGAGGCGGCATTGATTAGGTGGCACTAATATGCCACACTGATAAGTGGCAGTGATGATCACTGATAGGCGGCACTGATAGGCGGCACTGATGGATGGCACTGGTAGTGACTAATAGGTGGCACTGGCGGGCACTGATAGGGGGCAGTAGTGGGCACTGATAGGCGGTACGGATAGGCAGCACTGATTGGCATCACTTATGGGCACTAATAGATGGCACTGCTGGGGCTTTCCTGTAATCACCTTCCCTAGTTTCCCCCTCGAAGAGATACCGTTGATCAGTTCTTCTCAACACACACTCTGTCAGTGTGAGGCGGGCAGAGCCGATTTACGGCACTTCCATGTTTACATGTGACCGTCTGTGATTGGACACTGCTGATCACATGGTTAAAGAGCCGCATCATCGACTCTCCACAGAGATCAGGGTTGTGCTGTGTCTTAGCATCGATGCGCGTCACGATCGCTGTGCTGCATGCCCCTGGCTGTTTGGGTGCGCCGTCATATGACGTCCACCCAGAATGAGAGCAGCACCACTCCTCTGTCATTTGACGGTGGATGGGCAGCAATTGGTTAAAGGGAGTTTCAGGCTGCAGAATAAATAATATACTGAAAGAGGTTGTATATTCAGTGCATGTGCAAAGTATGCACCGTGCTTCACTTTTCCCACATTTTGTTATGGTACAGCCTTATTCCAAAATGGGTTAAATTAATTATTTTCCTGAAAATTCTACAAACCATACCCCATAATGACAATGTGATCTAAGTTTGTTTGAAATCTTTGCAAATTTATTAAAAATAAAACACAAAAAAATCACATGTACATAAGTATTAACAGCCTTTGCCATGACACTCAAAATTGAGCTCAGGTGTATCCTGTTTCCACTGATCATCCTTGAGATGTTTCTACAACTTGATTGGAGCCCACCTGTGGCAAATTCAGTCGATTGGAAATGATTTTGAAAGGCACACACCTGTCTACATAAGGCCCCACAGTTAACAGTGCAAGTCAGAGCACAAACCAAGCCATGAAGTCCAAGGAATTGTCTGTGGACCTCAGGGACCGGATTGTATCGAGGTACAGATCTGGGGAAGGGTACAGAAAAATTTCTGCAGCATTGAATGTCCCAATGAGCACAGTGGCCTCCATCATCCATAAATGGAAGAAGTTTGGAACCATCAGGACTCTTCCTGAAGCAGGCCATCTGGCCAAACTGAGCAATCGGGGGAGAAGGGCCTTAGTCACGGAGGTGACCAAGAACCCGGTGGTCACTCTGACAGAGCTCCAGCAACCTTCCAAAAGAGAACCTTCCAAAGAACCTTCCAAAAGAACAACCATCTCTGCAGCACTCCACCACTCAGGCCTGTGTGGTAGAGTGGCCAGACAGAAGCCACTTCTCAGTAACAGGCACATGACAGCCTGCCTGGAGTTTGTCAAAAGGCACCTGAAGGACTCTGACCATGAGAAACAAAATTCTCTGGTCTGATGAAACAAAGATTGAACTCTTTGGCCTGAATGGCAAGCGTCATGTCTAGAGGAAACCAGGCAACGCTCATCACCTGGCCAATACCATCCCTACAGTGAATCATGATGGTGGCAGCATCATGCTGTGGGGATGTTTTTCAGAAGCAGGAATCAGAAGACTAGTCAGGATCAAGGGAAAGATGAATGCAGCAATGTACAGAGATATCCTTGATGAAAACCTGCTCCAGAGCGCTCTGAACCTTAGACTTGGGTGAAGGGACAACTCTGTGAATTTCCTTGAGTGGCCCCACCGGAGCCCAGACTTGAACCCGATTGAATATCTCTGGAGAGATCTGAAAATGGCTGTGCACCGATGCTCCCCATCCAACCTGAAGGAGCTTGAGAGGTCCTGCAAATAAGAATGGGAGAAACTGCCCAAAAGCTTGTAGCATCATACTTGAGTCTGTAATCGGTGCCAAAGGGGCTTCAACAAAGTATTGAGCAAAGGCTGTAAATGCTTATGTACATGTGATTTTTTTAAGTTTTTCATTTTTAATAAATTTGCAAAGATTTCAAACAAACTACTTTCACATTAACATTATGGGGTATTGTTTGTAGAATTTTGAGGAAAATAATGAATTTAATCCATTTTGGAATAAGGCTGTAACATAACAAAATGTGGAAAAAGGGAAGCGTTGTGATTACTTTCCGGATGCACTGTATGTGACCACCTGTGTTATCTGACCAGAACCTACTCGATTTGATAGGTGTCTATACCCACTGCTACCTTCTCAAGCAACGAAAATCATCAGTTAAATCAAATAAACTGTGTGCATAAAGAAAAGGGTTTGGGGTGGGGGGCTTCAAATCTAGACATCAGACCCCAGTTTAAGAAATTTTCCACGTTTTTCTAAGGGCCAGTTCACACCACATGCAGTCCAGTGCGTTTTTTTCTGGATCAAAAAGGCATGGAAAGTAGGTTATATGGCTTTCAATGGCTTAGTTCATACCAGTTCAGTCAGTTCCAGTGTGTTCCAGCTCCAGAAAAAAAAAGTAGAACATGCTGCATTTTTCATGCACTGAACTGTACTGGAACGCTCCAAAACGCATCAAAAACACACCTACATGCACCAAAACGCACTGGAATGCACCTACATGCACCAAAAATGTGGAACGCACATGTCCTAAGAAAAAAAGGGGGAAAAAACTGCACTGGACTGCATCAAAAACGCACCGGAACGGACCGGAAATGCGTCAAAAACGCGTATGCAGAAAAGCATCCGGAACGCATCCGGACTGCGTTTCTATGGTGTGAACTGGCCCTAAATGTTGAGACTTTATTTTAAACCATACATAACTCCATATTGTTCTTATGTTGTAGATTTCTGACAGCTGCAAATGTTCTTTTTCTATCTGATCTGAGCCGCTGTATCACAAATAAGAGATTATTGTAATGATCGAGTGATTTAGCATTATCATGATATGTGATTGTATAAGGTGTTTACAGGGTATCAGAGGGAAAGATGTCACTCTTTGACAAACTGGTCGATACATTTAAATAACTCAGTGTGCAGGATAAAACTCATTAAACTCCTGCACAACTGCAAAAAATATGGAGCCATCACAGGACTGTTTTTACTCTATTCAGTAAGTGCTAAAAATCTATATCTGTGCTGATTTCATTGTAGGAATAAAGAGAGGATTTATGAAGTTGGTGCCTGAAAAGACCATTATATTGCTCAGAATTAAGAGTCTACGTATTTGAGGAATAATTCAGCCTCTCTCTAGCTATGAAAAGCGAATGTCTCAATTAGCTGGATGCCGTGAGATGGAAAATAACATTTGTGAAAAAGAGTCTTTTCAGTCGCTTTCTTGTTTATTATAAAAGGAGGGAGGAGATGTTTTGGATATCAAGGTATGATCAGTGTAATATGATTGTGCAAAGGGCAATACAAATATGTAATTGCAGTAACTCAGGGAAGCCAATCAGATATCACAATGCAGCAGTCTTCAACTGTAGCAGCGAATGAAAGATGGCTGCTGATTGGTTCCCACAGTGTATTCAACAAATGTTTTAAGCCCATCTCTGGGGTAAGGAAATGCTCTACCTTTGCAGTGAGATTGCCACCACACTGCAAGGGATAAATGCTTGTATAGGTCTACATGTCTATGAGGGGAAAGGGTCCATTCTCAAGGGAAGACGTGACAGGGCAGCTATAGATGACAGTCCTCTCCTCACCCAAAAGGTGAATTGTAAATTAGCATGCCTTCAAGGTAGGATATGGGGAGGGAAATGGCATTGCCACCGAAGACGAGCCCCAGGGAAGCAAGGACTGACTTTCAGGATACTTTGTCCTCATGAAACGTACAAAAAAAAAAGAGGGGGCTCCCAAGAAAAAAAAAGGGCGAGCCAAGGCAGAGTTAAAGCTTCCAGGGGCATTGGAGAAAAGAAGATTCTGGTCTGACAGAGGACCTTTTCAGGTAAGCAACCTCTCTGAAAATAAGGGGAGGGCTCTGCATGTGCAGGAGCAACTGAGGAAGTCCAAAAAAGACAGAGAAATTCACTTCAGGTGACAAAGAATAGCAACTTCTTGCAAAGCCAGGGTGTTAGGAAGAGGATATACAAGACTGAAGGTCTGCAGGTACCAAGGGTATGTGGTTGGCGATTCTAAACAAAAGAAGTTACAGGATGAGGAAAAGGGACATGTTCTGCAATAGGGTTCTCTATGAATAACTAGAACCACCTCACATAACAGCTTGCATAGAATGCAAAAGTGGGTCACCCAATCTAAATTTTGGAATGTGCGTAACTGGTGTATATTTGTGACTTAGAGATGCTGGAAGATCTCCTGGCAAAAGCCCGTAGAACTGCCATATAGGATTACATTGATGTCTAAATTTTTGGGAAACATAACCCATCAGGTTGTGTTTTCTATTGGAGATAAAGTGGCATGTCTACGGGAGACCAGACAGAAACCTAACTACTGCAGTAGATGTAGTGGCAGGTCTACAGGAGACCATACAGAAGCCTAGCCACTGCTGTATTTCAGGCAGAGGTTTAAGGGCATGATGGGACATGTATCAGTGTGAACATAGCCTTAGTGCAGGGGTAGGCAACCTCGGCCCTCCAGCTGTGGTGAATCTACAAGTCCCATGAGACATTGCAAGACCCTGACAATCACAGGCATGACTCCTAGAGGCAGAGGCATGATGGGATTTGTAGTTTTCACCACAGCTGGAGTGCTGAGGTTGCCTACCCCTGCCTTCATGTGAAAAAGGCTTCTGAGCAGGTCCGGTGGGCTTAGGGGTGGAGGTGTGCTATGAAAGGATGGATGCACACTAGATTATGACACCTGGAGGGGATGAACTACATAAGGTAGAGAAATCAATCAGGAGGTGTAATTGTGGATGATGGGGTAGGAACCCCCTTCCCTCCATAACTGCCTTAATGTATTCCTCAAGGGATTTTCCAAAGAGGTCCTCGCCGACAAAAGGCACCCTTCCTGAGCAGGCTTAGCCGAACAAACTGTAAGTCATAAAATTGTGCCCATATGCACAGAAAGCAGGGACATTATGGAGATTTGGCGAATCATATTCGCCAAGGCATCTACACAGAATAGGGGACCATAGGGCAAGAACTGTATTATTAATTATATAGAACAGGAGACTGTTCACTATTGAGCTCTCCATTCCAGTTTGCCATGGTATTGGCAAAATATGAGTGTACCCGCGCTAGGACAAATATATATATATGTATATACCGTGAGACTGCTGCCTTCCAGGGACTACCTCCTAGGAGGGAAGGGTAATAGACTAAAACGTACAGGAATGGCACTGTCTCTATTAGAAATTGTGAATCAAATACAGTCGAATTAAAATTGGGGTAAAATAATAAGAAGTAGATTTGTTAAAATATTATGTAAGTTGCATGTACCCCCCTGCTTGTAAAGGGTTAATATATCTTGTAGTGGAATGTGTTGGTGAAAAATATATCATGTAAAACAAACAGTACTCATACATAAAGTGTTAAGGGTCCCATAAAAACCCCCTCAGGGTTAAGAAGTCTGTAGATGCCCGTAAATGAATAAATGGTGATTAACAGTATAAAAGAGTTTTTTTTAAAAATTAAGAGTTACCAGTGAGAAAAATTCCAAGGAAAAAATAATGTGAAAAATGATGTAAAAAATAAAAATATAAATAAATATATCCACAAAACGATGGTCAAGGAATTGCAACAGTTTGTGATGTATCCTTAATCAAAACATTATTCCTTTCTGTAAACAGTCCAAACAGTGTGTGCCCAATAAGGTGACTTTTGTGCTCATATAATCCACTGAGAAAGAAGGGTGACATCCACTTGTGCTCCCCCAGTTGTGCCCTCACTTACCAGACTGCCTTTTACATAATTTTTCACATTATTTTTTCCTTAGAATTTTTCTCACTGGTAACTCTTAATGTTTAAAAAAACTCTTTTATACTGTTAATCACCATTTATTCATTTACGGACATCTACGGACTTCCTAACCCTGAGGGGGTTTTTATGGGACCCTTAACACTATATGTATGAGTACTGTTTGTTTTATATGATATATATTTTTCACCAACACATTCCACTACAAGATATATTAACCCTTTACAAGCAGGGGGGGTACATGCAACTTACATGGTATTGGCAACCTGCCAGAGCAAAGGAAGACATCAAAAGAGTCTCCAAATACCTTTCAATAGAATCTATAAAAGGGGGAAATGCTCTCAAGAAGTAGATTGATTAGTTAGTGCAAGAATCCATAGTGGGAACAGTCTGTTTCTTTTTGAATTCTGCTTTTATAGGGCGTAAGGCAGAAAAAATGCCAGGAGGGGTAAATAACCTCTAAAGAGCTTGGGCAGCCCAATCAGCTTGATCAGGAATAGGGAAATGTTTTCTAGGAATTGCCTGTTTGAGTAGGTGGAGGCAGAGAAGAGCTAGGCGTGTCTAGCCAGATACTAGTACACACTGCCTCGACCAATGAGCCCACTGTAGCCAGCATGCCACAACAAGAATTTACTTCATGAAATGTTGATGATGAAAAATCCTCAGTAGCCTATGCTAAGATGTATGAGTCCCCTTTCCCGCTTACTGTAGGTGCTCTAAGTAATTCAAGTTGTAGCCCATGAATATAATCAGGGAGAGGAGAGGCAGAAGAGCATTTACAACTGTTAGCACTCATAATGGTGGGCATATCTTAGAAGATGTCTTCAGGGTTTGAGTGCCATAGGAATGGACCAAAGCCAACAGGAACTGTATAGCACCCCGTGGCTAACTCACTGGTTTCACCCCACGAACCAGGATGAGCGGCGAACACATGATTCAGTGATAGAAGCAAATGTTACAGGCTGCCCTGTTGTTGCAAGATCCAGGTACTTTTCCCCTGATGTACTGTATATCAAGGGTAACCAATCTGGAAACTGCAAGTGAACCAAAAGGCAATAAGCAGTCAGATCTTGATAGAAGTATCAATTGAAGAAAGAAGGGAAACTGGTGAAAACTAGAAAAAAAAAATATTTTCCAACAGGAGAAGTGGGTCATCACCTAAGGTCAATAGCAAATACTGGAGCCTCAAGGTGTGGTCAGGGTTATATAAATATACTGGGGAGGGGGGCGATGGGCTGGACCCAGCAAAGCTTTTGCTAGTGTTCAATTATCCAAAGTTAGCGGCATATAACCCATGGCCTAATGACTACTTCTTGTGTTCTGTACGATTGAAGTCATTGTAAACTTTTTTCTCCTACGTTCACTGACAGACGCAGCTCTTCTTGACTTTGTGGGTTTTTTGTTCGTCTTACCAGGAGTTAACTAGGCAGGGAAAGAATTCAGCTGGCCCCTCCCCTGGGGGCCGTCCTCCTTTCCTACATTAAAACCCCCCCTCACAGAGGACTCTCCAGTTTCAATGCCTAGTTTGCAAGGAGTTGACCTGGCTTCCCTATGGGAACTGTGGTCCTATTGTGACCATTTTTTTCTTTTTTCTTTTCTTTTTTTCTGCAATCAAGATGATCTGCTATCAAGAAGCCGGTCGGGGCATCGAGGGTCTTTGTGCTCTGTACTTTCCCCGACCTGGCCAACATGATGCGAAGCCGGCCCCAACACAGGGACCCGCCGCATCTTACCCGTTCCGTGCGGGTGGCCCGGGGCGAGATCCCCCATTTTGGTCCCCTTCCCGATTCGTTCGGCAGGGTGACCCTGGGCCTGCAGCGACCCCCCGCCAAGGGTGGAAAGTCTGCATCCGGGTGGCTACCGTGGCGTCGGACTGGTAAGTGAGCGCCCTGCCTCCCTCCCCACATGGGGAGTGAGAGGGCCCGACGTCCGCAAATGCGATTTTTTTCTCTGCTCCTGTAGCTGTCCGGGGTAGCCACCAGGTGGGATTCAGCCTCTCATCTTGCCCCCTGCCAGCCCCCATCCCCACCCCCCTGCCCAGCGCTGTACCTCCGCTCAGCCTTCTCGTCCACATCGCCATGCGGTCTTCGGCCGCCATTTTGCGGTGGACCGCCGCCATTTTGCCGCGGATCGCCGCCATTTTGCCGT
>BLSH010377561.1:845522-863230 GCA_018402905.1 Glandirana rugosa | reverse complement strand
CACCCCCAATACACAATACAGCCCCCATAGCTCTGCCCCTATTCACAATACAGCCCCCCCCCCGCAGCTCTGCCCCTCCGTTCACAATAATGCCCCCCACAGCGCTGTACCCTCATTCACAATACAACTTCCCATAACTCTGCAACCTCATTCACATTGAAGCCCCCCCACAACTGTGCCCCTTCACTCTCATACCTTACTTGGAAACACAAAGCGGAAAGCAGGATCCACAGCCCCTTTGGATGGAGGGCGGGAGCTGCTGGAGTTAACTTTTCAAATTAACTAGCAGGTGATTTATTGCTAGGACCGCCCTTCATCCTGGCAACCAATCACTTGTTAGTTCACTTGAAAAGTTAACTCCCAAAGCTCCCACCCTCAATCCAAAGCGACTGTATCTCCTGCTCAGTGTTAATTTAGTCAACAGAAATATTTTCTTTGACACAACAATATTTTAGTAGAGTAAAATACGGCTAAAACAAACAATTCAGATGACAAATAATAGAACTAAAACTAAAATGGCATTTTAGTCACAAGACTGGCTAAAACTAAATTGAAATTTAAAATGAACACTGCACCACCACATAATAATAATTAGGGGGGCATCTACTAAGCTGCTGAAAGCAAAATAATTAATACAAAGGCTTTCCTTATTTTTTTTTCTTAATATTTAATGTTGGTAATATATTCAGGTAATATGTGCAATGGCATTACAGATATAAAGTTTACCCTTTTTTTTTATTTTTTTTTATTTTAAATTTTTATTAATACAGGTACTTGCCATCAATTTATGCAGCACTTTACATATATATTGTACATTCACATCAGTCCCTGCCCTTAAGGAGCTTACAATCGAAGGTCCCTAACTCACATTCATAATACACATACTAGGGCCAATTTAGACAGGAGCCAATTAACCTACTAACATGTCTTTGGAGTGTGGGAGTAAACCGGAATTACCGGGAGGAAACCCACGCAGGCACAGGGAGAACATGCGAACTCTAGGCAGGTAGTGCCCGTGGTTGGGATTCGAACCAGCGACCATAATGCTGCTATGCAGAAGTGCTAACCACTTAGCCAGAAGTTGCAAAAAGCAATATTTTTGTTTGTTTGCGAAACTTGGTTTTATTTATAAAGACTTTATATATTACAACTGCTAAATCTGTGTCTGTAGCGTTCAATTCGATTTTTACTCCAGGAGTATAAAATGTGTTTGGCAATTCTAGAGAAATGTTTAAAGAGTAACTCCACTTTTGTTGAGAAAAAAAACATTCCCCTCTAGGTGGTCTATGTACATTGCAGGGATTTAACAAACTTTTTGCTATTTTGAAGAAATCCTCGTGTGTCTGTGTCTCATGTGGGAAATGTATCTAATGGGAGTGGTTTCAGAATTATAAATCAGCTGCTGCATCTGCAGGGCTTGAATGAGTAAATTGCTGGGTCTGCATTCCTTTTAGCCCGAATTTCCTATTGGGAGTATCTCCCCAAAAATGACATTTTTGTAGCAGGGGATGTCTGAAATCTGACTTGTATCTTAGTGCAGACTTCTGGGAAAATCAGTGAGCCAATCGCACAAGCAGGAAATGGTGTTTCTGGGGGGCATTCTGTACCTCCAGGTAGCCATATTGCATTGCATTTTACAGAAAATTACAGAGCTGCAGATTGAAAAGGAAATTTAAATTTTAATAACATTCAATTACAGTATAAATTATGTCACAATTGTATATACTAGATTTTTTTTTTATTTGCTATTTTTTTCCCCCCACCAAAGTGGAGTTACCCTTTAAATAATGCATTACAATTGAACTAAACCGATTAGATTTCAGTCAACTAAAATACAACTAAAACAATTTGGACGACTAAAACTAAAATTGAATTTTAGTCAAAACCCTATGATTAAAACTAAATCGAAATTTGATGTCAAAATAAACACTGGCTCCTAAATGGCGGCACTGCCGCGGTCCGGATGGGACAGAGACTCGGTCCGGATTAGGACTGTGGTCCACCATGTATTGATGCCTGATCTAAATCTTACTAAGGCATTGGATATTGAACTTCATAAACAATTATTTTATAAAATAAGGTCTGTTGGAGTTGATGAGATTGTATGCATATGGATAGGAAACTGGTTACGTGAATGGGTCCAGAGAGTAGCTATTAAATTCTCTGAATGCCATTCCAGCTGCTGCCATCCATGCCCCTGATCATCACAATGGGTATACACCCCCACACCTCCAAGCCCCTTTTGTAGCTGAGAATAGAGTGATCACTTATGGAAATAAATATAATTATAAACAAACGTTTTTCCTTTACTTTTCTGTTTTCAACCGAATGGGTTGTAGCACAAGGGTACCCAAATATTATAGTATACACTGGGTTATTTTTTTTTATTTTTTTTGACAAACAAGGCACTTATGCAACCCATGAACAAAGTTTAATAAACAAAAAAACAAAAACCACCTTTTCTACTTTGTTCATTATTACTGTGAATAAATAGTATACATTTTATTCTATCATTTGACCTGTTTACAATTAAACCAAAATTACAGTTCTGGTACAAGGCATTCCACAGTTATTTACCAATAAGATAAAGAATTTTTTTCAATTTTGCAACAAAAATTAGCAGGAAAAAAAAAGAGAAAGGGAAGGAGAGGAGTACATTTGGGTTGATTAAGGTTAACTAAGAGTTAACCGGATGAATGGGAACACATTTTTTAAGATTTTTTCTTTTAGGCTCCATTCACACTTGTGCAACTTGTCATGCAACTTGGGACATCAGGAGTTGCATGACAAGTCGTTCCTTATGTTTTCCAATGATACCCATTCATATATACGTGACATAGGGCCAGTTTGCACCATATCCAGTCCAGTGCCTTTTTTTCTTCTGCATCAGAAATGCATGGAAAGTAGGTTGTATGGTTTCCAATGGCATAATTCACACAAGTGCGGTCAGTTCCAGGGCATTCCAGAAAAAATGTAGAACATGCTGCATTTTTCCTGCGTTGCACTGTACTGGAACGCAGTAAAACACACTTGAATGCACTGAAACACATTAAAAATGCTCCAGACCCCAGTACAGTGAAAAAAGAAGAAAAAAGCATCTGTAATGCATCCAGAAACATATCAGAAGCGCATAAAAAAATGCACAGGAACATGTTAAAATGACCGGGAGTGTATTTTTGTCGTGTGAACCAGCCCTAAGGCTCCATTCACACGTGTGTGACTTGTCATGCAACTTTGGACATCAAAGTTGCATGACAAGTTGTTCCCCGTGTTTTCCAATGATAATTATTCATATATGCGCGAATTGCAGCAACTTTAACTGGTTAAAAACGGTCTCGCATACATTTACTGCTGCAGAGTGGCAGCGTAACGCGAATCTCCGTTTATAAACGGCGAGTCGCGCAGGCGCATGCCCGCCGTGCGCTCCCTCGGTGTGGCCGCATATCGGACAGACTCAATGTCCGCCGGCGACCTGCGATTGCCTATTACACAGGAAGAACGGGGAACCGCCGATGTAAACTCAGGGGTTCCCCGTTCAGTCAGTGAGCATGACAGTGATCTACTGATCCCTGTATTTGGAATCAGTTAGATCTGTCATGCCCCTGGCAGCCCAGCCCGCACAGAACACGCCTAGGGAACACAGTTAACCCCTGGATTGCCCCCTGCAGGTAAACCCTTTCCCTGCCAGTGACATTTATATAGTAGTCAGTGGCTATTTTTAGATCTGATCACTGTATAAATGTCAATGGTCCTAAAAAGTGTCAAAAATGTCTGATCTGTTCATTGCAATATCGCAGTCCCGATGAAAATCGCAGATCGCCGCCATTACTAGCAAAAAAAAAAAAAGTAACAATGCCATAAATGAATTCTCATGGTTTGTGAATGCAGCAACTTTTGCGCAAACCAATCAATATACGCCGATTGTGATTTTTTTTTTACCACAATATGAGGAAATATATATATCGGCCAAAACTGATGAATACATTTTTTTTTTTGGATATGGATTACAGCAAAAATTGTTGCTCTTTTTTTGTTTATAGCGGTGATCAGAAGTGACGCAGAGGTGATCAAATAACACCAAAAGAAAACTCTATTTGTGGGGAAAAAAAAGGACACCAATTTTGTTTGACAATTGTGCGGTCGTGCGACGTTGTACCCAGTTAAAGCGACGCAGTGCCGAATCACAAAAAGTGCTCTGGTCCTAAAGTGGGAAATCCTTCCGGGGCTGAAGTGGTTAAAGTAGTTCTGCACTACTTTGATCCGACTTTCATGCAACTTGAGGGTCATAGACTTCAATGTTAACCCTCAGAAGTTGCATGAAAGTCGTACCTGGATGTTTTACAATGCAACTTGTGTGCAACAGTTGTCCATTATCACTGGTCAAAGCCAAAGTCTTATCCAAGTTGCGCCCATCCAAATTTGCGTCAAAGTTGCACTCCAAAGTCGGTGCAACTTTGGAGTCATACAAGTGTGAATGGAACCTTAACTTGTCAGGTAGAGCAAAGCTCATCTTTCATCAGCAGATGAATGAAACATAGTAAATACATAGTAACATTGTTACTTTGTATCTCTATTCTGTGGTCTTGCAGTTTAAACACTTTGTCAGAAAGCAGAAAGTCATCTCTCATTTTGACAGTTGAGAACGGTTGACAAATTAAGGGGGTGGGGGGGGGGGGCAGAATGGGCTACACCCATCTTGTGTACATCTTGTGCCTTTGCACATGCGTGGGAAACACGGGCATGTATATAAATGTGGCACTGGGCTCTGCTGGGCTCCAAAGCTCTGTGATAGGTACAGAATATGGGAGGGTGCGGATGTCATTCTCGCCAAGGCAAGAAACACAGAAGTGCTTCATTGCAGCACAAAAATCTATTAAATTAAGAAAAAACGTCATAGCCAAATGTGAGTTAACGAGGGGAGAGGAGGCAGGGCAAAAGTAAAGTCAATTTAGGGTATAGGTCCACTTTAAATCTATCCATATACACAGTTTTCAATGCAGAAAACATGGAGGGATTTCAGAATAGCAAAATGGTTTGTTTTATGTTGTCTGTTCCTTGCTATAGAAACATAGAAGAGGGCAAAAAAGACCCAAGTGGTCCATCAAGTGCACTTTTTTTTAATTCAACACTGTGGTCTGAGGATAGACAGATGTTCATTCTAATGCTGGCCATGCGGTCGTCTGGGCAAACAATTTTGCGATCATGTAATGACCGAAATTTGATCAATAAATCATTCAACTGACATAAATGAATCCTTTTTCATTCGTTTTGTCACAAAAGCCCAGTGCAAACTGTTCGGGTGAGAAACACATAAACCTTTCAAATTATCGCCCCATTCGGCCAACGTTTTCCAAACCTTTCCTTCGCTTTATCGGCTCAAAAATGTCACAACCAATTTTCGATCTGTGTCTATTAACTGGACGCTAAACTAACGAATTGTCCAAATGACAGATTTTCGAAGGATTTTTCGTCTAGTGTATGGCCAGCAAAAGCATGTTAAAATGCATTTACAGTTGATTGATTTACCAGCTCTGCTGAAAGCCTGTTCCCAGAATCCTCTATTCTTTCAGTATAATACTCATCAAGTTCACCCTTTAACTTTCCGCCTGCTATTTTTTTAATCTTTTGCCATTACTTCATCAACACTTATAGCAATCTTTTATAAACTTGTTGAAATCTTTTTCCTTTTTTTTGTTAAATATAGTGGTGTAGCAAAATGAAAAAGAATGTTTGAGTTGTCCTTCGTAAATAGGGCTCTAAAAAAAAGAAAAAAAAAAAAAAAAAAAAAAAAGGATTTTTTAAGTGTACACAATGCACACATCGGGTTTAACAAGCACACAAGCTCAAGCTGCGCTCATTCCGCACGCAGGGCTCTGTCATTACACATCCATCACTCTTCTGTCTTGGCGATTAACTCAGGACCTCTAACTGTGTTATTACCCATGCCCCGGGAAGCAGAGGAGCTCAAATTAAGGACCATTTTGCAGACATTTGTTATGGTGTGATGCTAAATATATACAGTGCTTGTGCGTTTACATGAACACACACATATATATATATTCACTCGATGGAGAAGTTAGGGTTCAGGATGAAAAATATAGAACCTACATCAAGTCCACCTGTCACTGCTGTATGAAATCTTAATGGTTTCCGGCTGATGGATTTTGTAAAATACATGTCAATGGGGATTCGGGCAGCCACTTGCTCTAAGTGTCTGTCCTTAAGATCTAACAATTGTTTCATGCCGGAGGCTTAGACTTGTCTCAAATGCTGAACAACCTACTGTGATATTACTCATTCTGTTCCTGACATTACTGCCGGTACAAAATTAGCACAGTGGTCATTCTGTGAATGCACCACTCTTTACCAGCAATAGTCACCATTAAGGTGACCCTGTCTCCTACACACAATTGGATACCAACGTTTCACACTCAGGTACATTTTACTTTGAAGCAGGTAACTTAACAGAGCATATATAAGTTTCTAATTATGGCATGTTTATGCTACAATATCCTCATCCACAAGTGTTCCCGCCTGTCCTGTATCACAGCTTGGTGCTGTTTTCTTTCAGTGTGGATGGAAACACAGAAATCTCCTGTGGATGGGACTTTTGAGTCACATACACATACATAACATAAAAATTAGTAAAAAAACTATTTTATTACATCATTGGATAAAACACTAAACAGTGTATGACATGGTATGCACAACTGTGCGTGGTGATTACAGTACGAGAAAATTTCCTCCACCTGACACGTTTCAGCGAATGATAACCTCCTTCATCATGGGTGTGGGAGGTATTGTTTATAATCAAGCAACTGGTGTAGTAGGTAAGTATTCCATGTAATTCATTAAAAACACAGTCCAGAAGATTCTGTTTGCCTGCCCCATCCACTCTGGCTGAGCAATTTCACTGGAAGGCACTATCTTTGTATCCTGCTTTATAGGCTGGACTGCAGCCATGTTATGACTTTTGAGGCCGCCTCCATCCATCGGCTTACTCTGTCTAATTGCCCGGGACTGTGCTTTGAAGTGCAGGATGCAATCTTCTAGGCATCAGTACAAACTATTTTTCTTCCCCCTCCTCCTGTGTTTGTCAGGCCTCTTCAGCATTGTTTTTTTTTAGTGCGACTATAATACTCAAAAAATGGGGCAGGCAAACCAAATCTTCCGGACTGTGTTTTTAATGCATTGCATGGAATGCTTACCTACTACACCAGTTGCTTGATTATAAGCCATACTTCCCACACCCCTGATGAAGGAGATTATCATTCTCTGTAACACATCGGGTGGAGGAAATGTTCTTGTACTGTAATCATCACGCACAGTTGGTGTAACAATAGTTGTGCATACCATGTCATACACTGTTTAGTGTTTTATCCAATGATGTAATACATTTTTTTTTACAAATTTTTGTCTGACACACTATGTGACCTAAAAAGTCCCATCCACAGGGGATTTTTGTGTTTCGATGCTTTCAGTAGGGATGTGGAACTTAGCACAGCTGTATCACCGATAATCTATGTATATTTCAGTGTAGATGGGTGAGGATGCAGCAAGGCTCCTACAGGCACATGACAAGGTGATTGTAGAGAACAAATGAAAAAGCAAATTGAACATTTATAAACCACAGCCATATGCTTTACAAATGTGCATTATGCTACGCTTACTTTGGGACTCTGATGGAAAAAGATTATGCTTTGCTGGGGTTTTTTGCCTTCCTCTGGATCAACTGTGGTTATAGGATTGTATATTTTATTTCCCCCTTTTATTGGTTAAACTGGGTGGACTGAAAGAAAGAAAGAAAGAAAGAAAAAAAAGTGAAAATGAGAGCCCGGTCACCTGACCTGCCAGTCACCTAAAGGGTCATTTCCTCTAATTCAGGGGTCTCCAAACTTTGTAGGCAAAGAGTCAGATTACTGTCCTTCAAGTTTTTTTAGCGGGCCGGATTGTGGTTAGTGGAGGCAAAAAAATGCCCCATCACTAGTTCTAATGGGAAGAATAGTGCCCTATTGATGCTTTTAGTGAGAGTAAATGTGTCTCATCATTGGATTCAGAGGATGGAATAGTGTCCCATTGATGTCAGTGAGAGGTATGGTATCCTATCAAAGGGAGGAATAGTGTCCCATTGATGTTGTCATTGAGATGAATGGTGTGCCATCATTGTTTTCAGAGGGAGGAATAGTGCCCCATTGATGTTGTCAGTGAGTGGAATGGTGTCCCATCATTGGTTTCAGATGGAGGAATATAGTGCCCCATTGATGTTGTGAGTGAGAGAAATGGTGTCCCATCATTGGTTTCAGAGGGAGGAATATAGCGCCCCATTGATGTTGTCATTGAGAGGAATGGAGTCCCACCATTGGTGTTAGTTGAAGGAGTAGTGCCCCAAGGGTCAGATAAAGGCAAGCCAAATCTGGTCCCCGGCTGCAGTATGGAGACCCCTGCTCTAATTAGAGTTCTATCTACTGCTTTAAATGGACACATGGCACCACAATTAGCATTTTGTGAACAAGAAATGAAAGGCAGGCCATGGTGTGCTGTTTAATAGAAAGCGAACATTGGTATCCACTCTCCATAAAAATCAACCCTCTTAGTGTTAGGACTTAGTTTGGGACAGCCTTTGTAAACCACAGTGCCATCTAGGTTCCTTTGAGATGCCTAAAAATTGCCCAAAAATTGTCAGTAAGCCAGTGGGTGGATCAAGCTTGCCTTTTTCTTGCTACACAAAGCCACAGGGTTTTATTGTGCAGCATTACTGGCGTGATTAGTTGACAAGAAGCATGTCGGGTGCCTACATGGTGTTCTTGATTGCCCCCTTGCCATCAGCACTAGGGTCATGTTAGCTGTGTGAGGGAGAAGAAAAACGCTGCAATACTAGTCAGTACCAGTGTGCAAATATATATATAATATATTTGCTTTGTAAAAATAACTGACCTCTAATGTTAGGTGTCCTGTGTGTGGATGCTGATGAGTTATGTAAAACAATTCTCTTTGTTTATTACATTTTAGAATGGGGTGCCTCGAGATTGTGCTTACTTTTAAAGTATGCCTTGACTGCAAAAAGGTTGACTAAAAACACTGGGATAATATATATGGAGATTCTTTTTATTTGTGTGTCAGCCAGCATGGCTGCGGGGGGAGAGAAGGGAGTGCCGAAAAAGGATGGGCTATTGAAGCCTAATGGCTGACGTCACCACTTCAAGCCTTACTAGCCGCGCAGAAAGAGGAGGTCCGCTGCCCCTTTAAAAAATAAAGTCAGCAGCTACACATACAGTAGCTGCTGACTTTAAACATTAGGACACTTACCTGTCTTGGAGTCCAGGGATGTCGGCACCGCCACCGATCTTCGGATTGGCTGGTCAGTACTGCCACCGCCATTGTGGGTAAGGAAACCTGGCAGTGTAGACTTTCAGCTTAAAGGCCAGGCTCCTACTGCCCATGTACAAAGCTTGCTGTGCTCTTTCACTGGCCCGGTACAGGGGAGGGAGGAGGAGGGGGACCAGGCTGCTGACGTAATCCACCGTGGCCCCGGCTCCCAGGATACCTGGGAAAGGAATCCGATGAGCAGAAGTTCCACTTAAACCAGTGTTTCTCAACCTTTTAAGAAGTTATGCTAGGATTAGGGGGTTAAGGCCAAACTTTTTTTCTCATGTTGGATAGAGTTTTTCTCCCAATCTGTGTCCTATTGGGAATTTTCTCCTATCTTCCTGTGCTGTAGACATTCTTTCCGACAGTTGTCCCCACAAGTGACCTCATTGAAAAATTTCCCCTCTATTCCTGTTCTTTGTCAACCCACAACGTACCCGAACGTTGTTTCCTCTTCAGGGTCTGGGGCGCACGCCTCAGGCCACATGCTTCCAGTGTGATTGGACACAGTGGGAGCCAATCTGCTGGGGTCCACCAATCGTTCACTGGAGAGGCAGAATGGCCGTCTGCCTAGGTAAACAAGGCAGGCCGCCGTACTGTCAGAGAGAAATCAGGAACACAGATCTCGCTCTTCCTTCAGTTAAACATCACACAGTTAGAAATCACTCCCTAGGAGCACATTTAACCTTTTGATCGCCCCTGATGTTAATCCCTTCCCTGCCAGTGTCATTTATACAGTGACAGCGCATTTTTTAGCACTGATCACTGTATTAGTGTTACTGGTCCCAAAAAAGTGTCACATAGTGTCCAATTTGTCTGCCGCAATGACGCAGTCCCGCTAAAAATCACTGATTGCCTCCATTACTAATGAAAATAAAAACGCCATAAAAATATCCCATAGTTTGTAGACGTGATAACTTTTGCGCAAACCAATCAATATATGCTTATTGGGAATTTTTTTTACCAAAAATATGTAGCAGAATACATACTGGCCGAAGTTGATGAAGAAACTAGATTTTTTAATCTTTTTTATTAGAAGTGTTTCATAGCAGAATGTAAAAAATATTGGGTTTTTATTTCAAAATTGTTGCTCTTTTTTTGTTGATAGCGCAAAAAATAAAAACTGCACAGGTGATCAAATACCACCAAAAGAAAGCTCTATTTGAGGGAAAAAATGACATCAATTTTGTTTGGGTACAACGTCGCACGACCGCGCACCTGTCAGTTAGTGCAACGCAGTGCCGTATCGCAAAAAATGGCCTGGTCATTAAAGGGGTGCAACCTTCCGGGGCTGAAGTGGTTAAAGTGGAACGAAAGGAATTTTTTTTCCTTTTTTTTCCCCAACAGGCAGGCTCCTTATTGCAGAAGAGGCATGTAATGTCTCCATTTCTGGCACAGTGCCAGTAAAAATGAACCCTGCACATGCATGGAATAGACATCGGCCTGCACCAGCTAATGGTATGACCGAAGACCAGCGCCTGGAGAAGAAGATGCCAGCGTTTGACCATTGGAACTACGGTAAGTATTGCTGCCTTTAGTTCCAGTTTAAAGGGTAACTCCACTTTCGTGGGGAAAAAAATAGCAAATAAAGAAAACATAATATAGCGTGTACAATTGCAATACAAGTCAAATTGTAATTGAATGTTATTAAAAATTACCATTCCTTTTCAATCTGCAGCTCTGTAGTTGTCTATAAATGCAATGCACTATGGCTACCTAGAGTTGTTCTGTACACAGAGTGTGTACTGACCACTCCCCAGAAGCATCATTTCCTGCTTGTGTGATTGGCTCACCAATTTTCCCAGAAGTCTGCCTAAGATACAAGTCAGATTTCAGGCATCCCCTGCAACAAAAATGCCATTTTTGGTGAAATACTTTTAATAGGAAATCACTTCTAAAAGGATGCAGACCGAGCAGATTTTCTCATTAGTGCCCTGCTGCTGCCCCAGCTGACAGTTAATTATGAAACCACTGCAATTAGACTCACTTAGCAGAGAGGCACAGAGGAACAAACAGGGGTTTCTTCAGAATAACAAAAGGTAGGAATCTGCAGCAAAGTTTGTTATAATCCTTGCAATGTACATAGATCACCCAGAGGGGAGTGTTTCTTTCTCAACAAAAATTGATTTACGCTTTATGAATTAGGGGGGCAGGTTGAAAGTCGGGTGCTACAGTTAGTGTCAGATTATATGTTAGAGGTCAACTATTCACACAACCTATGCCTTAATTATTTGGGAAAGGAATAGAGAGTTTCAGTTAAGTGGTCTATTTATAAAATATCACTGCATGAAAGCCTCAAGAATTGGCACAACCATTCCAAATAATGAGCTCCTTGTGTTGAACATGTATATTTCCCTTGAGTGTCAGCTCCATCTAGGAGGCATAATGTGGTATTTTCCTGATTGAGGTATTTCATGAAAAATACAATCACCGTCAGGTTTTGCCCTTGTAATACCCTGTAAAGCTCATCCTGTAAGACAAAGAAGCAGCACAAGGGGCCAGTCAGTGGTTCTGCAATGCTCGTTTGTTAGCAAGAGACATGCTGATAGGAGGGGAGGGTAGACTGACAGAGAGATGACCTTGTCAGTCTGCTACTTCTCCTTCACTGTCTAGTCGCAGGCTGGGGAAGGAACAAGATCTAGAAGTTTTACGTAACAGCAGCAGAGAAAAATCAGGTCTTCTGCACTGCCAGACAGAACTGTTGTGTGTGGCAGAGCTGTGTACATTTTTGGAACGGATGGACAGAAATGCAAATACTTTGGTAGGAAAAGTGTTCCTTTATATGCATTTCATCTGTGCATTTAGCAGTCTGCCTGGAGCTCAGCTTTAAATGATCTATGTGTGAACAGACACAGCATGCATCCAAACATGGTGTATGGTGGCTGTTGCTGATGCATTTATTTCTCTACATTCAAATTGCTGTGTCTACATGCATTGGCCACAGAGAAATATTCTTTTTTTAATGTTACTTATTCATAGAACACGGACAATCTTTCTGCAGCACTCTGTGGAGGACACTGAATAATTCACATCAGTACCCATCTCCAAAAAAGCACCCACTTTAATATCCTTACCCCACTCGTTCTGACACACTGAGGCCCGTGCTTGGGTGAAAGCCAATTAGGCTGCCAGTATGTCTTTGAATTGTTCGAGGAAACTGAAGTATTCATAAGAGAACGATCATTACATTTACTGATATGGCTTGTGCTCAGTGCTCCAAGAACCTGCAGACATTCCTTGGCATGTAATACAGACTCCTTGTAGGATCTGAATGGTCATTTGCAGTTTAGTGTAATAGCTCATCCTGGAATTTCACACACAGAGCTGACATTTCTTCTGACAAGGGTATGTGACCGTAATTTCAGGCAGTATATGCCAGTAACTGTACAAAGCATAGCTAACAGCATAAGGCACTCAGCACTAAAATTTAAACAGTGACTAGAACATTTAGATCCAGACATGTAAGCAGCTGAAGTTATGAGCAAATGTTGGCATTTGCCATAAAAGTTGAACATGACCCACCCCTATTGATAAATGAGGCCAGTGAGCTCATCTAGTCTCAGTGCTGATGCAATAGCTTCAGTACCCATTGCCAATGAATATTGGCCTCCATTAGAACTGCCAGACAGTAGATTGCATTCATGGAATGCACACACTTTTGCTACTCATAGTAGTGTATACATTTGGTGGATATGGGCATTTGAAGAATGTAGAGTCTAATGCATTAACTCAATCTGTACAAGAAAAGTCACGATTTGCACATAACTTCAGCTACCTTTATGTCTAGAGCAGGGGTCTCCACACAGTGACCCTTTGCTTGCCCAAATCGGGCACCATTTCTTCTACTGACAATGGTGAGGCATAATTCCTCCGACTGGCACCAACAATGTGGCACTTCTCGTTCTACTGACACCAACAATGGGACACTATTCCTTCCACTGACACCAACAATGGGGTGCTATTTTTCCCACTTGTATAAATTAGGGAACACTATTCCTACCACTGATACCAATGATGGGGCACTATTCCGTCCACTGACACCAATGATGGGGCACTATTCCTCCCACTGACACCAATGATGCCACTATTCCTCCCACTGACACCAATGATGGGGCACTATTCCATTCACTGACACCAATGGTGGGGCACTATTGCTTCCACTGACACCAAAAATGTAGAGCTATTCCTTACACTGGCAGCAATGATGAGGCACTATTCCTCCCACTGACACCAATGATGGGGCATGATTTCTCCCACTGATAACAACAATGGGGCAGCATTCTTTCCACTAATACCAATGATGGGGCACTATTCCTCATCCATTTGACCACAGATGCTATGTATATATTGTTTCCTTTACTGGCTACAATCTAGCACCCCATAAAGTATGATGGACAGTAATCTGGCCCTTTGTTTAGAAAGTTTGGAGAGCCCTACAGATTTTTTTGACAGGTTTCACTTAAAGGACATTCAGTCAACTTCTTACTTTTCTCACCATTGCAACAATTGCTGCACATCCTTTATTCCCAAAATATCCCCGTCAGATCCTCTACTTAGTACACACATGCATTCCCCATTATTTATTCCTATGGGTCTAATTCCAGCATGTCCAGCAAAACTTGCCATTTTCAGTAACCTTTCATGCATTTTTCTGGGGGCAGCGTCCTCTCATTTGACACATGATCAACAGTTTTGGTAACTCTGCCGTCTTCTTCCACAAAGAATTTGTGATCTTCCATGGCTGGTCTGGCCCATTTTCACAACTCCCGGGTAGGACTGTGTGGACTATAGTTGGTATGTTTCGTGTCTGTTTGGGTTACGTTACTTTTAAGGCCTCATACACACGGGCTTATTGAAAAAACAAGCTGTAACGCCGAGACCGATGCCAGGAAAAAATTGGCATTTTGCATTGGCGTTATTGAGCATCAGCGCTACATTGCATTTTGTATGAAAAGTCATCCCTCTGCTATTTTTGGACATGAAAACGCCAGAGCAAACGCTGGTTAACGGCCCTACGGCGCTAATGCGTGTTAGTGAGCATTTTGCTGGCTTAGCTTCAAAAATGCTCTAGAGCTGCAGCTTCAGAACACGCTGGTCGTGGGTTCTGCTTGCAGCTTACAAATGCCAAAGCCAATTACAGCTCAGAAATGTCAGTGTGTGTGTATGGGGCCATTGAATAACATGGAGATGCATTTTTAAGCTGCAAAAAAACGCTGAAAAACGCGGCAGTAAAAGTGCCCGTGTGTATGGGGTCTTACTGTCTGGACCAGTATGTGTTTTTTTCTGCATATCTTACTTAAATTATACATGGGTTCTTTTTTCTCCTGAGGAAGCAAGTGTTGCCTCGCGAAATGTGCCGAGAGAGATGTACAAGAACTTTTTATGGATTTTTATGTGCAATGTTAAAATATATGAAACCATTTCTACTTCATGTACACTATTGCTGATGTTTTCAGCATTTTAAATTTGCTGTGGATCTTCTTTTAAGATACTGTATGTATCTTAAATAAAATGTAATAATTTTTATCAATCTTAATGTGTCTCTCAAAGTCCCTTGGGCATTGTTTTGTGTAACCTCATGCATTTTTTAATCACATGTTCACTTAGAAATGACCAGGTGTATGACGAGTTTAAAGAAGAACTGTAACTATTAAAAAATAGACTCTCGCATCATTACTCTCTTAAGGTTTAGTTCGCACATATGCAGGGTTAGGGTTCCAGCATGCGTTCCCGCACTCACAGCTAAAATGCGCAGAAATTCTTAATGGCACCCCTTGTATCGAAACCGCATTGTCTTTTTTCCATGTGTGGAAAACCATGGTGCCAAAGCAAATCAAACTATGGGCTGCTTTGCCTGCGCAAATGCGGCTGCATGGAAATACATAGATGTGAACCTAGATTAAAGCAGACCTTGCACTAGAAAAGCAAGGTCCGCTCTTACCATCAAAATCCCACTCTCTTTATAAATCACCCCATGATATATGGAGAAAAAGCCACCATGAAAAATAAGAATGTAGACGGTGATGCCACAATACTTTCATTGAGATCTTGGAGAAGTACTGAGTATTGCTGAGCCCCCCAAATCTCATGAGATGATGCCCCAGCACAGTGCAGGAGTATCTTCTTGTGAGATTTTGGATCCTCATTGTTTCCAGGATCTCTCTGGAAGGATTGTGAAGTCACACTTGCCTAGGTGCTGTGAATGGAGGATGGGGTAAGGTTATTTTAACTCATAGGTGGCTATTTTTTCCAAACTGCAAACCAGTGTACATCAGCACAATGCACTAGTATGAACTGCTCTGATTCAAGGTTCTGGTGTCCAGAATCGCACCCCATTTTATCATTGTACCCCTTATGGGGTGGGGGGTTTCCTCCATCTCCAATCCTGTCTTGAAAGCCAGGGCTCTGGAGAAGCTGAACTTCCAGGTTCTCCCTGTTCTGTAGTGCCTTAACCATAGTTTCTGCACAGTGATATTACTGCCACCAGTCCCGTAGTAAATTCTCCAGAGCAATATATGGGGACTGTACTCCAGAGAGTGGGATCATGAAGCTGATTTCACAGCTAAGCCCTGGGTAACTCTTTAAGTCCAGGGTCGGGGGAAATATTCCTGCCAGGATAACAGAGATCACTAAAGTCAGCTGAAACATTTACTAGATGCTGGTTTTTATTTGTCACTGTACACATATTGATTAGGCCCCAAAAATACCTCTACCTACTACTTGTCCAGTGTGGCTAGGCTCCTAAATGACTACTGTCGGGACGGCAGATTGCAAGCTCCACAGGACAGGGCCAAGGATAGATGGTTCTATTTGCTCTTTAAAGAGCTGTTAGTTAGGTCAGGACTATAAATGGATAGAATAAAATACAGAAGAGCACAGGCCAGCAGGTTTTGTCAGTTTATCCATCACACTCCAGGCTGTCCTCTCTTGTCTTTACGCTCATTCACGGAGCACTAATGCAGTGTAACCTTGCTAATTGGATAATTAATTATTCCTAGAGAATCTGGGAAGACATACTAAATTAACACCAATTAATGGTAGTTGCTGTACTACAGATCTGTGGTCCGAACACAGCGGTTATTCACCCTGCTTAATTCATGTAGAAATCTAGACAGTTGATGTCTATTGGGAGGATGGGAAATAAACAACTCCTTGCCTGCAAATGGACATAATGGTAGTTTGTTTAGGTGCCGCATTGTGATTGTTCATTTATTTCCCATTAAATGAGAAACCGAATAGAAATATCATTCACAGAACAACTGTTCTAGCTGGATAGAGATGTCTTCAACAACAGTCAGTGACGGTGTACTGTTCAGCTTTTGGAAGGTTTACAAACACTGATGATGATTGCAGTGGAAAGGATATGGAGGTTCTTGCTCTTAAAGTGAAGTTATCCTTTAAAATAAAATTTTGGTTGTATACAGCGCTTGCCTACTATATAAATATATATTGTGCCAAAAAAACAACAAAACAAAACAATGTATCACAGTGATTACTGTCTCCAACTAGTGACCACCCATTTCCACACTCTACTGTGGATATTAATTTAATAAAATATGCAATATATAGTGCAAATCATAAATGTCCATATAGTGATGGATGAATAAAGTGCAAATTTTAGTCCAAAAACCAAGTGCATTCCAGTGCTTAAGTGCCTTAGTGCTGTATATATTCCTTCCCAATATTGTTCTTTTCCATGTGCTTATAAAGTGCTGGTGCTCTCGCCGTTTCCAAACCACCTGGTGCAGATGCTGGGGTAAGAAATTCCTACTTACCAGACTTCGTTGACCCTCTTGGTCGTACGACACAGAGAGGTCAATGCAGGCTTTCGGTCTCTCACCCGACCGTAGGTGTATGTACGTCCAGTTGGTCCCTTTAGGGTTCCGCTGCTTACTCCGGTATTCGTTTAACCACTTGCCGACCGCCGATCGGCGATTGACGGCGGCAAAGTGGCTCGTTCCCGCAAATCGCCGTCATACGACGGCGGCTGCGGGAACGTGTATAGTGAGCGCGCGCGCGCCGCCGGAGGCGCGCCCGCGCGCTCACTGTGTCCAGGGGGGGCCAGGGAGCGGGTGCGGCGGCTTCGATTGCCGCCGGCCACCCGCGATGCCCCCCCCGGAGCGAATGAGCGGAGGTCCGTGTATGTAAACACGGACCTCCGCTCTGTGTGAGGGGGAAGGGCTGTGATCACAGCCTTCCTTTACGTGAAGGCTGTGATAACTTCCCTTCCCCTGTTAGGGCATCCCCCATACAGTTAGAACACGCCCAGGGAACATAGTTAACCCTTAGCGCGCCCCCTGCAGGTTAACCCCTTCACTGCCAATGACATTTACACAGTAATC
>BLSH010377561.1:821766-839448 GCA_018402905.1 Glandirana rugosa | reverse complement strand
ACCCCCCCCCCCCCACACACACACAAATTGAAAACCTTCATATACACAATCCTATATCCACAGTTGATCCAGAGGAAGGGCCCCCCCCCCAAAAAAAAAAGCATGACCTGATTTGCTCCAGAGGGGGGTGGGGATTCCTTCCTTATCCTCCAAGAGGCAATTGGATATTCCCTGGATGAACTTTACCTATAAATATTAGCACCCATTTATATTATGTGCATTTAGGAAAGAATCCAGGCCTTTTTAAATCAATCTACTGAGCTGGCTAAAACCAGTTTTGAGGGATTCTCTTCCACATATTCACAACTCTTACTGTGAAGAAGCCTTTCAGCATTTAGAAGTTAAATCGTTTTTCCTTCAGACGTAAAACATGCCCCCTTGTCCTCTGTGATGACCTTAAAGGGAGTAAAGACCTGTACACACGGTCTGATTATCGGTCAACAACAGTCTTCCAACAGCCTGTTGGCTGAAAATCCGATCGTGTGTACGCACGATTCTACAGCCGATTTCCAATCGTCGTCCAAAATAAGTTGGACGACGAGACTGGAAAACTTGTGTTGGCCAACAAGGAATTGACTGATTGTTGGCTTGTGAGTACAGAAGTTGACCAACCAAAAGTTGGAAGTGCAAACACGCATGCTCGGAATCCAGGAAGTGTTCAGTCGCGTAACCTGTGTTCGTAATTCACAAATCCCATTCACCTGAATGTCCTCGTTATACGCTCGGAACATGTCACTATGTTCGGCTTTGTTGGCTGATTACTTGCTTCACGTTAGTACGCTAGACCAGACCTCCATCACCCAATTTGGGGAAAAGTTGGAGGTTCATTTCACCAACCATCGGCTTGTGTGTAGGAGGCTTAAATCAACACCAAAGTTCACTATATGGACCCCTTATGTATTTATACATGTTGATCATATCCCTCCTTAAAGAGGTTGTAAAGTCTCAGGTTTTTCACCTTAATGCAGTCTATGCAAAAACCATCTGTGCTGCAGCAGCCTCCTTTTTTCTTACCTGAACCCAATTGTTCCAGCGACAAGAACAAGCCCTGTAGCTCCAGCCACTGTCTCAGGTCCTCACTGGACAGATTGATAGCAGCAGGAGCCATTGGCTCTCACTGCTGTCAATAAAATTCAGTGACATGGGAGTCGGGCCGAGTCCTGCTGTCTGTGTCAATGGACCCAGCAGTAGGACTCAGGAGCGTGCCCACACGAGTGCCCCCATGGAAAGTGTCTCTCTATGGGGGCACTCGAAGAGGAGGAGCCAGATGCACCGGTGAGGGACCCCAGAAAAGGAGGATCGAGGCTGCTCTGTGCAAAACCCTTGCACAGAGAAGGTAAGTATGACATGTTTGTTATTTAAAAGAAAAAAAAAATTAACCTTTACAATCACTTTAAGCTCCTCTTCTAAAGAGAGAATAAATTCAGTTCATCTAAGGCTGGCCATACATTATACGATTTTCTTGTACAATTTTCCTTTAGATTTAGGTCAAACCTAAGCTCTTTCAATTTGTATGCAATCAGGCAGGCCCTTGCACTACTTAATTGAAGGTAAATCTAAAGGAAATTGAATTAGAAAATTGTATGGCCAGCTTGATACTTCCTCATAGCTGAGCTCCTCCATGCCTTCTATCAGTTTGGTTGCCTTCCTCTGCTCTTTCGCTAGTTCTCCAATATCCTTTTTGTGAACGGGTGCCAAAACGGTTATTCTGCAGTCCCAAGAAAAACTAGGAAAGCCTAAAAAAGATCTTTACTCTCCCTCTGCTCTTTCCCCGTCTCATATCATCCCACTTGAGATGCTGGGCCTTCATCACAAAGCATACTCACCTGCCCAGAGCATCCAGCATTGTCCTGCTGTGATGGAAGTATGTCCCACATCCAGCAGACAGCTGAATCCTTTTAGAGATTTTTTTTTTAGATCTTTGGTGCGGAGATACCACTGTCCCCTTCCTCCTGCTGAACTTTCACTTTTGCAATGGTTAATAGCTTCTGTAAAAAAATTCCCAACAAGGGCCCACATTTTCCTCCCTCCTTCTCTATTAAAAGGTATTCTCTAATTGCTTTTGTTGCATGCTACACAATCTCGGAATATGGGAGAGAATTGTGAGACTTTCCTCCATTCACAGCTTATGTTACAAGCAGTGAAAGAAGGTTGCTTAATAGAGGAATGAACGGGTCCTCATCGGGAACTTTTTCATAGCAGCTTCATAGAATGCCAAAAGCTATTAATCTACGCAGTGATGGAAGTTCAGAGTGAGGAAGAGGATGGGGCATCCCTACACAGAAGATTTCTACATGATCCCACTGCCTGGACAACGTGGGGCTTACTTCATTTTAGCTCACTATATAGATTTTTTTTTTGTGCTAAACTTCAGCTTTAAAAAAAAACCAAAAAACATTAAGCTGTGCCTTCATTCCCAAAAATGACTTTTCCTCCTGGATCTCCCTTTAAATAAAAAGAAAAAAAAACAAACTTTTTTTTCTTTACATTTAAAAAAAAAGATGTTTCCACACTGGTGCCCAGCGAGTGGACCTGGCGGAGTGCCTTCATGGGGCAGGTTGAAAAAACCCAGAAGAGACAGCTGTCTACTGATGACATCAGAGAAGAAGATGGAGATGTGGGACCCAGGCTGTGGCAGGACAAGGCTGGATTTGATGGGCGGGTGAGTATGCAAATTGATGACAACCCTGCATAACAGGTAAAAGGGCTTAAAAAAAGAGGCACAAGTAATACCAAGGTGACATAACTGAAGAGGTTTTAATTTACTGTTCTAATTTAACTTGACCAGAATTCTCCTTTAACTCTACCGATTTTAAGGGTTCTAAGAAAAATGCTTCTGCAAGTAAAACATATTTTATAAAATGCAGGTGGCTATCTTTAGGATGAGCCTGACCTTAATATAGAACATTTCCTTTTGAAAATTCTACATACTGACTTGGCTGCGGCCTTAGTTCACCCCAGCACGGCGGAGATTCCGAGCGACTGCTGAGTTCTAGCACCACGCATCCTAATAGAGCTGGTCTGGTTGAAAAGTGGAGCAGCCCTCAGGCACTTATTTTTTTTTATTCTCTGCTATGATTGATATGTTACATTTACATGCATAATAGGAAAGAACGTGTGCAAACAATTCTGATGATATGGGAGAATGTAACAGTAATTGGAGAACGTGATTAGCTCGCTGTTTCAGTAACTTGTAAGAATGCTGGGGACTGTGAAGACATAATTGATGGTTGTGTGTACCTGTTACTAAGCAATCATGCTTTTCTCATAGGTTATAGTTTATTTTTAAAGGGCACCTGTCTTAAGAGAGATGTGTAGGCTGTCACTGCTGACTACCTGAAAAAGCTAGTAGATGGCTGTCGTTCTGATCCTCCTTAACCCTTTCGCTGCCAGAGCTTTTTTGCATTTTTTGCACACATGTTTAAAATATCATTTTAGGCCTGAAGATTACACATAACCCCCAAACATTATATATTATCTGAAAGCAGACACTCTAGAGAATAAAATACTAGTAGTTCTAATTTTTTATGTCACATGATATTACCGCAAAGGTCTAGGAAACACAAATATTCAGTAAAAACACACTAACGTGAATTTTAGGGCAAACAAACGCAATAAATTACCCACATTTTACCCAACATGTGGGTAAAATTTTTCTTATTTCCCAATTTCTGAAATTCAGAAATAAGAAAGAACATTTCAAATAATAAATAACTATTAAATTATAGGTATTGGAATTTCCTTGAAAGTTTGGCTGTTAGTGAACTTAAAGATGATGTTATCACTATAACAGCCATATTTTCAAGGAAATTTTAATACCTATAATTTAATATTTAATTAGTTCGCTATTTCATATGTTCTTTGTTATTTTCGAATTTTCGGATTTCTGAATTTCACATTTTCAGGTGTTCCGATTGCCGAATTTCCGAATTACTGCAAATTTCAGAATTACCGCAATTACCGAATTACCGCGAATTTCTGAATTACCGCAACTGCCGAATTACCGCAAATTTACAAATTACCGCAATTGCCGAATTGCCGCAAATTTCTGAATTTTTTAATCGGAAAAACGGAAATTCAAATTTTGGAATTCATTTGAATTGCCGAACTTTGCAAAATTCGGTAAAAACGAAATACGGAACTAAACAAACTGCACAAGCCTAGTATGCATGTGCCCTTCTGTTTACTGAACTATTGTTCCAACACTATATATTTACACATTTATACACTGAGGCCCCAATCATGCCTAAGCATTTTGGAGCACAAAGCTCCAAAACGCTCAACATCCAAATCTCATGTGAGGGATATTAAAAGAAAGGTATTGGCGCTGACTAGGCTATAAAAACATATGTGCTAGTGAAATTACCGTGCCTGCAAAACATTCCACCTAGCACCAATCATGTGCATGAAAAAATTTAAAACAATCAAGGTTGTCATTTAAAATCTTCCACACACTTAAATCAAACAATGGCATGTAATATAGAAAATCACGAAAAAAAAGTCCATAAGTGTATCCCAACACCATGTGAGTCCTTTCCTCTTTGCAAGTGAATACTCCACCAGTGCTCATCCAGATATAAAGGTAGCAATTCGCCAGAAGATTATGACCCCTTTTTACAGGAAGGTGAATATGAGCATTTTCTGAAAGCCTTAGATTTCCTGAGCCTCCGCTCCTCTCCAAATGGGAATGTACACAGATCCTATAATAGAAATGACTCCATAGGAGATCATGTGGAAAGTCTCATAGTGTAGTAAGTTTTATTAAAATACTAGGCAATTAAAATGTTAAAAGTTCCACTCACATATTTCCGTGCCAGAGCCCCGGCATTGGGTGTGTTCAGCAAAGCATAGACGAGAGGGTAAGGTGCTTGCGCCGGTCACCCCGAGGTCTTAGACGTTCTCCTCGGCAATCACGTGCACAGCAAGCCTTGTTTTGGTATCGTGTTACGGTATGGACAGCATGGACCCGGAAGTGCTGCTGTAAGGAACGTCTGGGATGTACGTTTCGCCGTAGGGCGTCTTCAGGAAGACATCCAAATCTCATGGTTTCCAATTGTGCTTTTTGAGCGTAGTGTCGCTTGAAGCTCAGAGAAGTACATGAGCTTCTTTTGAGCTACAAGAATGGCCCCAACAGACTTCAATGGAAGCACCAGAAAGGCGCAAACATGCACAGAAAAACACACAAAAATGCACGTATTCCCCCCCTAGTAACTAGCTGTCCATTGGTTAAAAATGGCCTTTACAAACACTAAAAAAAGCAAACAAATTGACCAAAGACACTGGACTCAAATATGAGAGAGAACAGTGCAAGTACAACCTGTAAAGCTCAGTACAGCCCTATACATGCCCAAAACACTACTGTACCAGGAAAAATATTTCAGTTGTTGGGTCTGCATTAGTAAGTTGCAAATCACACATAAGTAAAAAGTGGCTGCAAAGAGCATACTGTTACTACATCCCTAGATTTGTGTCATTTACAAATATGAAATGTAAATCAAGTTGATCTGTATAGGTACAAATGTATTTGAGTATACATGTGAGCACTTCTTATTAAAAGCCAAGTTTGAATTTAGGGTGATACCATTTATTGGGTAACCAAATAGATTATAGTCCAGCTTATATGCCTGAAGAAGTGGCCTGGGTGCTTTGAAAGCTTGCACCACAATCTATTTAGTTAGCCAATAATTAGTTTTACTCTAAATCCAAACTTTTGTTGATAGTAAATACGGTTGCTGTATGTAAAAGCCAACAAGAGATGCATCAAGCGCTATGCTCCAATACTTGTGCTCCATGTTAATGCGAATTAGGTTACAAAGATCACCCAATTTAATTTGGATCTCATCCCTCATCAGAAGAACATCTCCCAATTCTTTTCACACCATCTCTACATCATTAGGACAGTATTTTAAATACAGGTATGGAATTCTGATATCTGGAAACTCATTATCCACAGGCTCCTGAAAATGGAAGAGACAAGTTTCTGAAAATGGAAAAGACAAAGTATATAATTGCCAATACTTAGTAATGATGTCACAGGCAAGATCACCAAGAACTCTCATTGTGCTACACAATTTAATGAGGATAGGAAAGGAAGGGTGAAGTGTAGGGGTATACATGGGTTTTAATTGCAGTATACTTTCGAAAAATTACCCTAAATAAAAAATAAAAAACAAGAACAAAGAAAAAACACACACAGGAAAGACTATTTATATCTAAACTGTCCAACAACAACAACCACCATCTATGTGGTGTGAAAAAAAAAAAAAGTTGGTCCACATGATTCTAACAATCTCACAAGCACAGAAATATTTTTTAAAAATTTCCTTTGGTTTGCCCTTCTACTGCAGTAATTGCTGGGAAGTCTGAATCAATCACAAATATTTTAAAAAGTATATGAATAACTGCATCCCTTGAATCCAAGCCAAGGAGATAGCGCTGTACACATGGGCATCCGCAGGTAGGGGCAAGGGGGGGCAAGCGCCCCCCCCTGGAATCAGGGATCGCAAGGTGTCTGCGCAGATTGTGAGCAGGTGCTGGAACACTCCATGTACCAGCTCCCGGCACAGGAAGGAACATTACACTGTGGACGGCAGCCGGCAGGGCTTTCCATCGTCCGGTGTTAAGACAGCAGTAACCTGCAGAACCTGCAGAAGCCTGTGCCAGGAGCCTGACCTGCCAATGTGAGCTATAGACAATTCTTTTCTGTGGGGGGAAGAGAGCTCTGTGCGGGGGATTGGATATGTATACTGGCATAGCACACTCCTGGAATCTGAACCCTGTACATAGCACATGCCTGGAATCTGCACCCTGTACATAGCACACGCCTGGAATCTGCACCCTGTACATAGCACACGCCTGGAATCTGCACCCTGTACATAGCACATGCCTGGAATCTGCACCCTGTACATAGCACATGCCTGGAATCGGCACCCTGTACATAGAACATGCCTGGAATCTGCACCCTGTACATAGTACACGCCTGCAATCTGCACCATGTACATAGCACACACCTGGAATAAAGTCTGCAGTTTCCCCCTTTAAAATAAATAATTGCGAGTCGCGGCTAAGCCCCTCCCTGTAATGACATTGTCGAAAGGGGCGGAGCATGGGTGACCCTAAAATGATGCCCCCCCTGAAAAAAGTTCTGCGGACGCCCATGGCTGTACATATACAGTAGGGAAAATAATTATTTGATCCCCTGCAGATTTTGTAAGTTTGCTCACTTACAAAGAAATAAAGGGAGTAGAATTGTAATCATAGGTGTATTTTAAATGATAGAGACAACATATCAACCAAAAATCCAGAAAACACATGATACAAATATTATGAATTAAGGTTGCAGTTCAATGAGTAAAATAATTATTTTATCCCCAAGCAAAACATTACTTAGTACTTGGTAGAGAAACCCTTGCTGGCAAGCACAGAGGTAAGACATTTCTTGTAGTTGGTTACCAGGTTTGCACCCATCTCAGGAGGGATTTTGGTCCACTCATAACAGATCTTCTCTAAATCTATAAAGTTTCTTGGCTGTCACTTGGCAACTCAGTTTCAGCTCCCTCCATACATTTTTTATAGGATTAAGGTCTGACGGCCTCTCCATAACCTTAATGTGCTTCTTCTTGAGCTACTCCCTTGTTGCCTTAGTGGTATGTTTTGTGTCATTGTCATGCTGTAAGACCCATACATGACCCATCTTCAGTGTTCTGGCTGAGGGAAGAAGGTTCCCCAAAGCATAAGGTTTCCACCTCCGTGCTTGACTGTAGGGATGGTGTTCTTAGGGTCATAATCAGCATTTTTCTTCCTCCAAACACTGCAATGTTGGTTCATCTGACCACAGCACCTTTTCCCAATCCACCTCTGAATCTTTTGGATGTTCATTGGTAAACTTAAGACGGGCCTGTACATGTGCCTTGTTGAGGAGGGGACCTTGTGGGCGCCGCAGGATTTCAATTGTGTTACCAATGGTTTGTTTGGTGACTTTGGTCGCCACTGCCTTGAGATAATTCACAAGCTCCTCCCATGTAATTCTGGGCTGATCCCTCACTTTTCTCATGGTCATCCTTACCCCATGAGGTGAAATCTTGCATGGAGCTCCAGACTGAGGGCGATTGATTGTTATTTTGTATTTCTTCTATTTGCAAATAATCGCTCCAACAGTTGTCTCCTTCTCGCCAAGCTTCTTGCTGATGGTCTTGTAGCCCATTCCAGCCTTGTGCATGTCTACAATCTTCTCCCTGATGCCGATAGCTCTTTGGTCTTGCATATGATGTTGATGTTTGAATGGAAGAAAAAGATTCTGTGGACAGATGTCTTTTAGACACCATACAAGTTATTATTAGGAGCAACCTCCTCAAATTGACAGGACTAATCTGTGTACCACATGAGCACCTACTATAGCCAGTCTGCGGGAGACAGAATTATTGTTGGTTGGTAGAGGATTAAATACTTATTTTACTAACTGAACTGCAACTCAATTTATAACATTCATATCATATTTTTTGTTTTGGATCTTTGGTTGATATTCTGTCTCTATCATTTAAAATACACCTATGATAACCGTTATAGACCCTTCATTTCTTTGTAAGTGGGCAAACTTACAAAATCTGCAGGGGAACAAATAATTATTTTATACCTGTAGCAGGTATTAGGTTTCGTTTATAAGGGCACTGACAAATATGACATTTCTAAATTGGATGATGGGAGTCTGGATAATATAAACTGTATTATTTGGGCAAGTTTTGGCTCTTTGCACATACTTTTGTACTCTGGTTGCTTGTATAGTACAATTTGTTGTGTTTGAACCTAATCCTAGAGAACGTGGAATGGACAATGTGCACATAGAAAGTGAGGTCATTTTTTAAATATTAAAATCCGTGTGCAATACATAACAACATTATAAATAATAACTTGTATAAAGGCAATATGAGCCCTGCAGGGAATGCTGTCAAATGACTTTAAATGTCTGCCATATTATGTCCGTATTACGGTACAGTATACATACATGATTGAAGGTTAAAGTCTTGGATTCAGATATGCAACACATTTTTTTTATCTAGAAAGCCAAAGAAACACATCTCCATTTTGGGATATCTTTATGTCAGAAGTATTAATATACATGGTGTTATGAACAAAGTACAGGGTTTCATGCCTGTTCACATATAGTGCGGTGATCTGAGTTTTTCTGCACTGGAAGATTGCTAGTCACCGCTAGGACATATAGAAATCAATTGTTTTCTTTGTGCCATGTTCGTACTGCAACGCAACCTGGAACTGCGGTGCAGTGAGCTGGGATAAAATGCAGACATGCTGTATTTTATTTGCAGGGCACAGGAAGGCACCGCACGTCACTGTACAGTAAGTATACAGATCTTTTCTTTTCTTCCACAATAGTTAGTAAGCATAGGTGTTAGGAAGGGGGAAGAGACAGTGTTAAGAATAATTAGGGTTAAGCCTGGAATTTCACTTTGAGAACACACTTAGTCTAGGGCAGGTGTCTCCAAACTACGACCCACGTACGAAATAAAAACCACTGCATGAGTTTATCCAGCCCTCTGATGTAAAGGGGGACTCTGATTGAACCCTTGATGCAAATGGTGACTCTGATCAGCGCCGGAACAAGGTCCTCTAGAGCCCAGGGCGGACATGCAAAATTGCCACCCCCCCCCCCCCAAATTGCATTGTGTGTCAGCAAAAATCCCCTACCCCATAAAAATCGAGCTCTAATCTGCATGCTTACTCCCTGAGCATAAATTCCCCCATCTACTGAAATTCCCTCCTTCCCAGCATAAATCTTCACCCCCTCCCACCCACAGCTAAAATACTCTCTCCCTATATGCCCTCAGCACAAATCGCCCCCATAAAAATGTCCCCCTCCAAGCGCAAGCTCCTCAAATATCCTCTCCAAGCACAATTCCTCTCCCCCACACTCCACATCCCCCCCCCCCCAGCACAGATTCCCCTCCCCCAATTTCCCATCCTAGCACAAATCGCCCCCATAAAAATGTCTTGGAAAAATGCAGAAAAATTGCCAACAAGCTGGCAGGTAGGTCAAGTCTACCTTTTATATTACACAAAACCACATGTAGTAATTGTGCAGCATCATAGCCTAAGGCACCATATGGGCCAGCTGCTGGCATTCTAACTACTGATGATGTCATAAAGTGGCAAAAATCATTTTTTGATCCTCTGCAGATTTTGTAAGTTTGCCCACAAATAAAATGAAGAGTCTATAATTGTTATCATAGGTGTATTTTAAATGATAGAGACAGAATATCAACCACAAATCCAGGAAAAACACATGATACAAGTGTTATACATTGAGTTGCAGTTCAGTGAGCAAAATAAGTATTTGATCCCCTACCTACCAACAATAATTCTGGTTCCCACAGGCTGGCTATAGTATGTGCTTTTGTGGTACACAGATTAGTCCTGTCAATTTAAGAATGGTGCGCCTAATAACTTGTTATGTGTATAAAAGACACCTGTCCACAGAATCTTTCTTACGTTCAAACATCACCATCATGGGCAAGACCAAAGGGTTATCAAAGGACGTCAGGGACAAGATTGTAGACCTGCACAAGGCTGGAATGGGCTACAAGACCATCAGCAAGAAGCTTGGTGAGAAGGAGACAACTGTTAGAGTGATTATTTGCAAATGGAAGAAATACAAAATAACCACCAATCGCCCTCGGTCTGGAGCTCTATGCAGGATTTCGCCTTATGGGGTAAGGATGATCATGAGAAAAGTGAGGGATCAGCCCAGAAGTACACGGGAGGAGCTTGTGTATAATTTCAAGGCAGTTGAGACCACAGTCGCCAAACAAACCATTGGTAACACAATATGCCTACAGTCAAGCACGGAGGTGGAAACATTAATCTTTGAGACTATTTCTCTGCTAAAGGTACAGACTTTGCGGCATTTAGGGGCCAGTGGACGGGGCAGTGTATTGTAAAATCATGGATGAGAACCTTCTTCCCTCAGCCAGAACACTGAAGATGGGTCGTGGATGTTCTAGCATGACAATCACCCAAAACATACCGCCAAAGCAACAAAGAAGCATCACATTAGGGTCATGGAGTGGCCTAGTCAGTTTCCAGATCTTAAACCTATAGAAAATTTATGAAGGGAGCAGAAACTTTGAGTTACCAAGTGACAGCTAAAAAAACTTAAGGATTTAGAGAAGATCTGTAAATAAGTGTGGACCAAAATCCCCCCTGAGATGTGTGCAAACCTGGTAACCAACTAAAAGAAACATCTTACCTCTGCTTGCCAACAAGGGTTTCTCCTGCAAGTACTAAATCATGTACCAAGTCATGTTTTGCTTGGGGATCAAATACTTATTTTCCTCACTGAACTGCAACTCAATTTATAACCTTTGTATCATGTGTTTATTCAGGATTTTTGGTTGATATTCTGTCTGATTGATCAAGGCGTTACTGTGATACTAATTACAGGACATACTCAATTTAAATTATACTAAGACATACAAACCACTACCCTCTTACTCAAAAGCCCTAAGGCTTCGTTCACAATAATGCGATTTCAGATGTGATTTGTGTCACACAGAAATGCATAACAATGGAAATCACATTGTTTTAATGGTTTCCATTCAGATGCGACTCAGCACAAAGCAAATGCGGAAAGGGTTTCTGTACTACTTAGGATGCAACCAACCTAATTCCAACCTAATTTTAGCCCAATAGAATATTTAAGCCATATCCAACTTGCGATACAGAATCACACTGAAAATCAGATCACAGCAGTGTGAACCTAGCCTTATTCATGAATACAGACATTGGTAACATTGCAAAATTGCAACCAAACACATCTTAGGTCACAGTGCTTTACACAATCCTAAATTTTCTTAAAGTGGTTGTAAACCGCTGGACGTAAAGGTAAAGCCATAATGTGCTAGTGTGCATGGCATACTAGCACATTATGTTAAACTTACCTTAAATTGAAGCCCTCCCGCGTCGAGATGTCAGAGCTGGAGGCCGCATCCATCTTTACCTGTCTCGCTTCTGGGTACGTGGACTGAGGCTCTGTGATTGGCCTAAGCCGCAATGACGTCACTCCTGCGCATGCGTGTGGGAGCCGCTGGTCGGCACGGTTGGGCATTCCTTCAGAGCACATGCGTCAGTGATATCACTGGCTGCATGTACAGTAAATATCTCCTAAACAGTGAATGTTTAGGAGATATTTACACTACCTTTTACCTATAGGTAAGTCTATAATAAGGGTTACCTATTATAGACTTACCTATAGGTAAAAGTCAGTGATGTAAGTTAACTTCCACTTTAAAAACAAATGCCCATATTAGACTACACAACAGTTGCTCAATTTTTGAATTTGCTTATGAGAACTGTTGATCTATCCCAAAATTTTATCCTAATGCCAGATACAAGATACACATTGCCAGATACAAGGTACAAATGTTAACATTTAAATACTGTCTTCTGAATATGATGGGTGGGGTGAACCTCTAAACCTAGCTAATATGACATGTGGTCTGGGTTGAACCGCTGGACCTCACAATGATGCACTGCTAGGCCCGCCCCCTACTATTTTTTAAATGAAGCACCATGCTTTTAGGGATGTGTGATGTACATATCTCAGGAGGCTAAGTGGGCATAATGCATGGCAAGTGACATGCATTGGGGGGGGGGGGGGGGGGCTAGAGATTTTACACTAAAAAAAAAAAAAGTAACAAAAAAATAAGAGGGGAGGAGTGGTGGATAAGAGGGAACTTAAATTTGAGGGTGAAGATCTGCTCTAAGACTGGAAATGTGTTACTGGCCAGAAAAAAATGTTGAAATGTTACATTTTTGTTATGGGGTTTAATACAACTTTAAGGCACTACAGCCATTTTGGCCCTTGTTGCATCATTATGTGTTTAGCATTTGCTGTATTTTTGTGCTGCCCCAAATGGGGTGATAACTGCTTTTTACATGGGAACATAAATATTAACTGGTAATTCTAAAATCAGGACGTTGCATTGTCCTTTTTCACAAACTTACTGTTATGAGTTATTTGGCTAAGGACAATTCCTATTGCTTATGCTTTATAGATTTATTGCCTATAGGTTACCATCAATCTTGTTCCTTTATTATTCCTTGTAATCCTTGTATTATAAACCATATGCTCAATGCTGAATGACTCTGCTACACTCTCCTGTGTAACACCAGACACCTTCTAATTTATCATGTCTTCTATTTCTGGGAGGGCTAATCCTATGACATCATTTTTTAACCAGCTGGGACACTTTGCAGTAAACAACGGATGCATCAGCAATTTTCCTGGTTCATCTCAGTACTTTGGATGGGATTGGATTGTTCAGCAATGCAGACCTGGGGAGAGGGCTGCAGAGAAATATATAGTATTGTAGCTGGTGCTAACGCCGCCACCCCCCAGTGTCCCAAGTGCCACCCTTTTTTGAAGCCAATTAGAACCTGAGGCTTTAATCATGTGATTAAAAAAAAACCATTGGAATGGCACCCCTGCACCCCTACTGAGCGGCCGCCACTGCTGCCTGCCATTTGAATCTGCATTCTGTAAGTGCCTATGTGTGGTCAAAAATATAGGTACTGTTGCTGTGTTTTTTTTTGTTTTTTTTTTAACTCTTTATGTTGTCACAAAGTTCAAAACCTTACAAATATATTTACTCGGTTCTCCAGTAACCAATATCCAACATTCATACATATCCGGCAAAAGAAAGTTGAGAAAATTCTGCGTAGTAGAAACTATTTACATTTTATAAGTAACGGTTTGTCAGGAATCTGTGATAGTGAGCCCTTGTAGTTCACCAACTCGGGGTTCCCCAGGGTGTGGAGTCTAAGCCCCAGCCTGCTTTTTCACCGGGGCCCCTAATGGTGGGGATGGCCTTGTAGCAAGCTGGAACCAGGTTATGGCCCCCAGGTACACCCAGCTGAGAATGCTGACACCACTTAGAAAGTGCAGAGTACAACAGGAAACTGAAGGGAAAACCAGGAAACAAGCCAAAGTCAGGGTGCAGCAGACAAGCACAGCTGTAGACAAAGCTGGGATCAGTACATGGGTAGTCATGCTAAATGGGTAGTAACAAACAGGCGCTCAGAGAACTGTGAAGTTGCTCAGGCAAGGAGTGCTGCACTGAGCATGTGTATACAGTATATATAGGGAAGCAAACCGGGAGGTGACCCAGGAAGTAATAGAAGGGAAAAGGATATAAACCCACAGTGGAGCAGGTGATGCCTGAAGGCGAACAGAGAAACCAAACACCCCATGTGAAATGGAGTCACAGATCTAGCAGAACCCTGCAGCAAGGAGGTAAGAATTTCACAAACAGAAATCTGCAGGCTAAACAGTGACAGGGGTAACCAGAACAGATGATAGAAAAGACATGCAAAGAATCCTGTTTATAAAAAAAAATATATATATATACACACACACACACCCTGACAGTAGATCCCTCTTTTGCCACCAAAACAGCACTGACCTGTTGATATACCAACTATATATATAGGCTTTGTCACTATAAGTATATAGGAAAAAGTGACCCAGGAGTCTCCATTTTTTAGCGCCTGTAAAGCACCTGAAAACTGCTTCCCCTGCAGCCCCAGTGTGAAAGCCCGGGTGCTTTCACACTGGAGGGGTGCGCTTGCAGGATGGGAAAAGCAGCATCTTTGGGGCGGTGTGGGAGTGGTGTATACACCGCTCCTAAACCGCCCTGCCCATTGAAATGAATGTGCAGCTCTTCTGAAGCGCAGCACCACAGGCATTTTTAACCCCTTTTAGCCTCCTAGCGGCGCTTTTACCACTACTGCTCAAACCGCCCCAGTGTTAAAGGGCTCTAAGGGTTAATGCTTGGTTCAAAACTAGCATTTCTGAGTGTAAAAAGCTGAGTTTTTCTCCAGATTCTGTAGTTCTGAATCAGAACATTCAATCCTGGGTCCAGGTTTTGCTAGACACCTGCAACCTGGCTCACTACACAGGTGTGCAGGGTCACTATATAATCAGGTCTGAGAATTGTTCAGAGCTCCCGTTTTGGAGACAGCTTCCAGTTTGGAGACCACTCCCAGTGTGGGAGACGGATGGTCTCACCAGGGGTCAGAGGGCCTCAGCCAGAAGTCACGAGACAGGTCTCTTCAAGGGGTCAGAGGGCCCAGCCAGAAGCCACGAGACAGAGGCCTCATCGAGGGGCCAGAGGGCCCAGCCACGAGACAGCAGGTCTCGGTTCCAGGAGTCAGGTCGGCTCCTATCAGGGGTGTCAGGAGAGCCCCAATCCTAAGGCCAGAGGAGGGCCATGCAGCAGGGTGCTGTGACTGAAGGCTAGAGAGCCAAGTGTTCCAAGAGAGTTGGATGACAGTCAAAAGGACTGGTAAGAGGAGCAGCAATGTTGCCAACACGTGAGCCAGGTAGCTTGCTATTTTAGTTTGTGCATGTTATGTGGAAGAACCCCCTGTGTGGGCTACTGATGTACATGTGAAGTTTCATTTATTCAATAAAAGTGGGCTGCCACACCCTAAGAATTTGAGTTTGGTCTGTAAATTTACCTTCTGTTTGAGTTTAATCACCCCAATCTCACTATATTTACAGTTGTGCTCATAAGTTTACCCTGGCAGAATTTATGATTCCTTGGCCATTTTTCAGAGAATATGAATAACACAAAAACATTTCTTTCACTCGTGGTTAGTGTTTGGCTGAAGCCATTTATTATAAATCAACTGTGTTTACTCTTTTTAAATCATAATGATAACAGAAACTACCCAAATGACCCTGATCAAAAGTTTACACACCCTGGTGATTTTGGCCTGATAACATACACAAGTTGACACAAAGGGGTTTGAATGGCTATTAAAGGTAACCATCCTCACATGTGATCTGTTTGCTTGTAATTAGTGTGTGTGTGTATAAAAGGTCAATGAGTTTCTGGACTCCTGACAGACTCTTGCATCTTTCAACCACTGCTGCACTAACGTTTCTGGATTGTCAAAGGGTCTGCAGAAAAAGGTAGTTGTACTGTATAAAACAGGAAAGGGATATAAAAAGATATCCAAAGAATTGAGAATGCCAATCAGCAGTGTTCAAACTCATCAGCCACAACTGGGCTTTTTGTCAAGAGGAATGGGCAGCTTTACCATCTGAGAAGATAAAGGCCCTCTTCCACAAATACCACAAAAGACTTCAAGCTGTCATTGATGTTAAAGGGGGCAATACACGGTATTAAGTTAAATTTTGGTCTCATCACTCCAAATTACTTTGTGCCAGAAGGTTTGAGGCTTGTCTCTGTGCTGTTTGGCGTATTGTAAGCGGGATACTTTGTGGCGTTTGTGTTGTAATAGCTTTCTTCTGGCGACTCAAACATGCAGCCCATCTTTCTTCAAATGCCTCCTTATGGTGCATCTTGAAACAGCCACACCACATGTTTTCAGAGAGTCCTGTATTTCACCCAAAGTTATTTGTGGGTTTTTCTTTGCATCCTGAACAATTTTCCTGGCAGTTGTGGCTGAAATTTTAGTTGGTCTACCTGACCGTGGTTTGGTTTCAATAGAACCCCTCATTTTCCACTTCTTGATTAGAGTATGAACACTGCTGATTGGCATTCTCAGTTCCTTGGATATCTTCTTATATCCCTTTCCTGTTTTATACAGTACAACTACCTTTTCCCGCAGATCCTTTGACAATTCTTTTGCTTTCCCCATGGCTCAGAATCCAGAAACATCAGTGGAGCACTGGATGAAAGATGCAAGGGTGTCAGGAAGTGGTGTGACCAGAAATGTGTGAACTGCACAGAGAATACTAGACACAATGTAAAGTGAATAAGTGATTTATTAAAGATATAAGTGAAATGGTGATCCAAACGCACATCTAATATAAAAGCAGTGTAAACAACCAAAGCAACAGAAATAATGAAAACTGCTAAACAGGTATAAGGAAATGTCCAAACCGTAAATGTAGCCAGGCCAGGGTCATGCACAGGAGATCAATCAGAGGGGGCAGGGAGCAGGATAAGGCAGGAACCAGGAACAGATGACGGGAAAGCCGGTAAGACAGGATCAGACTGCAGACAGGGGTCCAGGAGCAGATTCAGGGTTCAAGATACCAGATACAGGATTCGGGATTCCAGATACAGAGTTCAGAATGGCAGATACCGGATACAGGATTCCAGAAACCGCATACAGGATTGCAGATACAGGGTTCAGGATTCGGGATGCAGAGGCACAAGGAGGACAAACACCAAGGCACTAAGCACATGGTGAACAGGGTTTAAATATCCTTCCTGTAACGAGCGCCAGGTGGTGACTCATGAGCCTCTGATTACTGGGAGACATCCGCTGGTGGACACTAGAACTGCAGCCCATGGATCCAGGAGCCACATTGCCATCACCAGATGAGCCCTTTACTGACACCCGCTGGTGGACGCTGGACCTGCAGCCCATGGATTCAGGAGCCACAGCGCCATCAGCTGGAGGGACTATTCCTAACAAAGGGTCTGTCAGGAGTCCAGAAACTCACGGACCTTTTATACACACACACACACACTAATTACAAGCAAACAGATCACAGGTGAGAATGGTTACCTTTAATAGCCATTCAAACATTAATCACACACACACACACATATTTTCCAGGCACTCAAAGACCTGAGGACTGTCTGGGAAACAATCCTTATCAGGGAGGTCGACTACCGCGACACCGAGGAC
>BLSH010377561.1:804680-821078 GCA_018402905.1 Glandirana rugosa | reverse complement strand
TTTATACTGAGTTTCATATAAGACTGACTTTCCAGTATTTTCAACTAAATTTTACACGTTCATAGCAACAAGAAAACTAGATTGGAAAATTGCAAAATTTAATTGTTTTTTTCTCCCATTAGGTCTTACTAACGTACGTCCAAGGAACCATTTCAGATCTTTGATATTAATCACGAAATGTCGGAACGTGTCACCGGCGACAGTCACGAGTCGCATAACTGTTAAATCGTAATATCAGTGGTTCGTGGTATTTCTTTATTTTACGACGACATAATTCACTGACGTTAGTACGGAAAGCCACTACAACGTGCCTTATGGAAAATGGCAAATGGGATGCGGACAGGTGTTTTATCCTCTTAAATGCCAGCATACATCAAAATTCACCCTGGCATGATTGCAGTCACTTAATACAGCAGCATTTTATTTCTTTATGGTGCTTGGTGACTATAATGCTAAATTGTCAATACGCTGAGCACTGACAGCGGCCACTGTGCAAGGCTGTAAAGCACTAATTATAGTTTCTAGACTTTACCAAGGAACCTGCATGCAATCATTCTGGATTACCCTCTTTTTTTGTTAATTTAAAACGTTAAAAGGTTAGATCAAAAGAACAACGATACTTGCACATTTTAAATCAACTTTTATGACCTTTCAGTCAGAATATACTTTGAGTCATATTTGTACCTGAAAATAATTCCTGAAGTATATTCCTCATGTTTACTTCTTCATCATACAGTAAATACCTCCTTCTGACAATGCTAAATACCTGGTTGTTAATCCTGATCCTCTAGCTTCAACACTGATCTAAAATAACTATTTGTGGTAAGTGATCAAACCAAGAATCAAAGAAATGCTATATTACAGCACCAACATCCCCATGATAACATAGAACGTACATGGTAGAGGAGATGGAACTTTATAGGTGCATTTAGTACTATGAAAAAGTATTTTCAATAAAAACACAATTTATTATTAAAGTCACAAAAACACATATAAAAACAATTTGTACAATACATGGACAGATTTGTGATAATTCAAAGACAAGTCAGAATCATTCGTAATACTTGTTCCATGGTTCCTAAAGTGCTGAAACACATTGGCCACCATGATGGCTAGACAACTACCCATTCAACAAGAGGTCTGCAATAGCTGACAGGGGCAGCTGAAGGGCTTGGATGAAAAAAAGAAAAACCCTAGGGCCGTTTTCCAGAGTGACACCTTTTTTTGTCATCTTTTGTCTTGGAGCCATCTGACTAGCTGCCCTAACGGGTAAAGACTTTATGGGGGACAAAGGTAAAACTTAACCACTTCCCGTCTGGCCTATAGCAGCTCGACGGCCAGACGGTGGTTCGGTTATCCTGACCGGACGTCATATGACGTCTTTCAGGATAACAAGCCGGTACGCACCTGTGGGGGCACGCAGCGCGGCGATCGGTGGTGTGGTGTGTCAGTCTGAAACACTGCATCTCTGATCTTGGTAAAGAGCCTCTGGCATAGGCCTTTTACCACGTGATCAGCTGTGACCAATCACAGCTGAACACAGTGTAAATAGAAAGACGTGTATCGGCTTTTCCTCTACTTGCGTCTGCAGATTATCAGTGCAACCCCCCCAGAGGATGCCCACCCAGGACCACCAGGGAAGCCCACCCAGGACCACGAGGTAAGGCACACAAGCTAAAATAGGGATGGTACTCGATGCTCATCTGTGATGCCTGCCAGCGCCTCCTTATCAGTGCTGCATAACAGTACCATCTATCAGTGCTGCCTATCAGTACCCATCAGTGCCACCTAGCAGTGCCCACCAGTGCCACCTATGCATGTCCATCAGTGCCACCTATACGTGCCCATCAGTGCCGCTTATCAGTGTTGCATATCAGTGCCCATCAGTGCTGCTTATCAGTGCCGCCTATCAGTGCTGCATATACGTGCCTCATCATCAGTGCCCATCAGTGCCACCTCATCAGTGCCAATCAGTACTGCCTCATCAGTGCCAATCAGTACTGCCTCATCAGTGCCCGTCAGTGCAGTTTCATCAGTGCCCATCAGTGAAAGGGAAAACATACTTATTTACAAAATAAAAAAATAAAAACCCCAGAGGTGATCAAATACCACCAAAAGAAAGCTCTATTTGTGGGGAAAAAAAATAAGTACAGTGGTGTCATTCAAAATGCAACAGCGCTGAAAGCTGAAAATTGGTCTGGGCAGGAAGGGTGGAATGTGCCCAGTATTGAAGTGGTTAAAATGCTCTTACCCCACTCACGCAGCTTCACCTAAACTTACACTCCCTCATTTAAGATAGAGTGGGGTAGAGACTTGTTGTCTGCCAGGTCTTCACTGCTGCCCAGGAACTGTCCCACCATGGCATAAACTCTACAGGAATATATAGAGAAAACCGAGACCAGTGACAGCAGGTAGCTGTGTCTCATCAGTTTTCTTTTCCCCCTCCTCTAGGGTACAGATTACCTGTTCTTTACATATTCAGCGGAATAACCTTAAACCACTAGGGACTGCCAGGATGTTATCTGACTGGGCTCCAATGTAAAGTTGTCCTTTAAGAAAGAATGGTGTTTTATTTATTTATATATTCGTTAAAATAGAGCTAAAAAGTTCTTTTTTTTTTAATAGTATTAGGCTCCATTTACACAGGGCGCTGTTTCAACCTCCCCTGAACATTTTATCTTGACAGTTAGAAACCGACGTGTAAAACGTCCGTTTTGCATGCCACGTTTAGCAGCGTTTTGCCGCATTCGCGTCTAGGAGTATTTTGAAAAGAAAAAAACATTTTTTTAAATAATGGAAATGCCTGTAAACGAAACGCTGCCTAGACGCGAGTTACAGTGCTTAGGCGTGTTTACAAGCTTTTTTGCTGTTCAAATGCCTCTGAACTGGCGTCTGAAACCATTTTTTTGCGTTGCAAAAAAAGCCTCTAAACTCAACTGCCTGGAAACGACCTTAAACGACCCTGTGTAAATGTACTGATAAGATAACAGAGGAGAGTTCAGGGTCAGTGGAAAAAAAATGCCCAAATGCCTCTAAACATCCGTTTACCAGCAGCAGGTTACATGAGCCTAAGGCTCCATGCACACTGGCTTAAAAATTGGTGCTTCTACAGGAGTTTTGCGTTGTAGAAGCAGCACAATGTTATTCTATGTGTCCATGCTCATTAGGACAATTACAGGCATATTTTAAGCTTAACGTTTAGAGGCAGGAATAAATACCCCTTTTGATTCACGTTTCTGATTGGAGCTTTCTCGCAAAAAAACCCCCACAAAACTCTCCTAAACTCGCTTAAACTGTGTACAAAAACGCTCTATATGAACATTTTTTTCTGCGAGGGAAAGCCCAGTGTGTATGGGGACTTCATTTATTTTTTTTTTTAAGCAGGGTAAATATAAAATACTGAATCTGAATAATTTTAGCTAGGTTTAGCTCTAAGCCCTTGTTTACATTGGAGCGACTTGTCAGGTCATATCACATGACATCTCACACCCTATTGCTGGCATTTGTCCTGTTCAAAACGGACGATTTGAAAAAATAGTTCCTGCACTACATTTGTCGATTTCAGGTGCAACTTGCATAGACATCGGTGCATGAAGGTGCGATTTCAGATGAAGTTGCGAGATTTTAAAGCCCCTGTCAATGTGAACGAGGGCTAAGATAGTCGTTAACATCTTTACCAGGCCATTCTTAAAGGCTAAGTTCACCTATACAGAAAAAACAAATAAATGCACATACAGTATCTCACAAAAGTGAGTACACCACTCACATTTTTGTAAATATTTTATTATATCTTTTCATTTGACAACACTGAAGAAATTACACTTTGCTACAATGTAAAGTAGTGAGTGTATAGCTTGTATAACAGTGTAAATTTGCTGTCCCCTCAAAATAACTCAACACACAGCCATTAATGTCTAAACCGCTGGCAACAAAAGTGAGTACACCCCTCAGTAAAAATGTCCAAACTGGGCCCAAAGTGTCAATATTTTGTGTGGTCACCATTATTTTCCAGCACTACTTTAACCCTCTTGGGCATGGAGTTCACCAGAGCTTCGCAGGTTGTCACTGGAGTCCTCTTCCACTTCTCCATGAAGACATCACTAAGCTGGTGTTTGAGGATGACCCACAGATGCTCAGTAGGCTTTAGGTCTGGAGACATGCTTGGCCAGTCCATCACCTTTACCCTCAGCTTCTTTAGCAAGGCAGTGGTCATCTTGGAGGTGTGTTTGGGGTCGTTATGTTGGAATACTGCCCTGTGGCCCAGTCTCCCTGAAGGGAGGGGATCATGCTCTGCTTTAGTATGTCACAGTACATGTTGGCATTCATGGTTTCCTCAATGAACTGTAGCTTCAAAGTGCTGGCAGCACTCATGCAGCCCCAGACCATGGACACTCCCACCACCATGCTTGACTGTAGGCAAGACACACTTGTCTTTGTACTCCTCACCTGGTTACCGCGACACACGCCTGACACCGTCTGAAACAAATAAGTTTATCTTGGTCTCATCAGACCACAGGACATGGTTCCAGTAATCCATGTCCTTAGTCTGCTTGCCTTCAGCAAACTGTTTGCAGGCTTTCTTGTGCATCATCTTTAGAAGAGGTTTCCTTCTGGGAGGACAGCTATGCAGACCAATTTGATGCAGTGTGTGGCATATGGTCTGAGCACTGACAGGCTGACCCCCCACACCTTCAACCTCTGCAGAAATGCTAGCAGCACTCATACGTCAATTTCCCAAAGACAACCTCTGGATATGATGAACACGTGCACGCATCTTCTTTGGTCCACCATGGCGAGGCCTGTTCTGGGTGGTACCTGTCCTGTTAAACCGCTATATGGTCTCAGCCACCATGCTGTAGCTCAGTTTCTGGGTCTTGGCAATCTTCTTATAGCCTAGGCCATCTTTATGTAGAGCAACAATTCTTTTTGTTGAGATCCTCAAAGAGTTCTTTGCCATGAGGTGCCATATTGAACTTCCAGTGACCAGTATGAGAGAGCGAGAGCGATAACACCAAATTTAACACACCTGCTCCCCATTCACACCTGAGACCTTGTAACACTAACGAGTCGCATGACACCGGGGAGGAAAATGGCTAATTGGGCCCAATTTGGACATTTTCACTTAGGGGTGTACTCACTTTTGTTGCCAGCGGTTTAGACATTAATGACTGCATGTTGAGTTATTTTGAGGGGACAGCAAATTGACACTGTAATACAAGCTGTACGCTCACTACTTTACATTGTAGCAAAGTGTAATTTCTTCAGTGTTGTCACATGAAAAGATATAAAATATTTACAAAAATGTAAGGGGTGTACTCACTTTTGTGAGATACTGTGTGTGTGTATAGATATATATATATATGCAGGAAAATAGTTTTTATTTTTATTTTATTTTTTTATAGGAGCCTGCAGAGCTTTGCACCTGCAATCAGTGGATCACCAATGCCATGTCATTCTCTTGCAGACTCATTCACCAGCTCTCTGGCCATACCTCTGTACAAGCTTAGTGAGGGAGTGAACATGTAACATAGTGGCATTTCAGAGTGTTTTCTGAAAAAAAAAAAAGCTTGAGTTCACAGAGTTGAGTAGCCCTGAATAAGTCAGATGAGTGATTCACCTTCTCTCCAGCCTACTCTGTTCAAATGAACCACAGAGGTATTCAATATGAGAAAGATACCAACAAAGAGGTACTGCAGATAACTCACAATGCTTTTCAAAATAACTTGGGTTATAAACTATTTTCTTTTTAAAAAATATAAAAATGTTATAGATTACTTTTTTAAAACTAAAATAATGAATAAGGATCCTATGTGATTACAGTTCTTATTTAACCGCTTCCGGACCACCCCACGTACATATACTGCAGCAGGGCGACCCGGCTGAGCAAAGTCACGTACCTGTACGTAATTTTGTGCACGCGGTGTAGGGAGCACGCTACCGCTGTGATTGGAAAAAGCGGGAGCCAATAAGCAGGTCTGGCGGGTGCGACCCGCCAATTGTTCTGTGGAGAGACGGAGCAAACAAGGCAAACCACTGATATGTCAGGGAACAAAGGAGAGATCTTGTGTTTCAGCTAAGCTGAAACACAGTCTCTCTTTTCCTCCAGTGTATCAGTCCCCCACACAGTTAGAAAGCACCTCCCAGGCACACACTTAACCCCTTGATTGCCCCTGGTGTTAACCCCTTCCCTGCCAGTGTCATTTATACAGTAATCAGTACATTTTTTTAGTGCTGATCACAGTATTGGTATCACTGGTCCCCAAAAAGCGTCACTAAGTGACAGATTTGTCCACCGCAATGTTGCAGTCCCGCTAAAAATTGCTGATTGCCGCCATTACTAGTAAAAACAATTAAAAAAAAAAAAAAGGCTCTCAATATATCCCATAGTTTTTGGGCGCTATAACTTTTGCGCAAACCAATCAATATACGCTTACTGGGAATTTTTTACCAAAAATATGTAGTAAAATAAATATTGGCCTAAATTGATGAAGAAATTTGTTTTTTTAACCACTTCGCGTCCGCGTTATAGCCAAAAGATGGCTACAGCATGGACCTGTATTGCCGGGAGGGCGTCCATGTACTTTCTCCTGAGCATGCCCTGTCAGCGCTTCCCCGTGGGTCATGTACAGCATGATCACATGATGTAAACAGAAAATCGTGATCAGTAATTTTTTTCCCTCACGCTATCAGCGTGAGGGGAAAAAGAATCTGTTCACCGGCTTCTGTCAGCGGGTCATCGGTCCCTCACACAGAGAGCCACGGATGACTGTCTGTGCCCACCACTGCCCCCTGCCAGTGCCACCTATCATTACCCACCAGTACTCCCTGCCAGTAACCACCAGTGTCACCAACCTTTGCCCACCAGTGCTGCCAATCAATGCCCATCAGTGCCAACGATCAGTGCTGCCTATCCATGTCCCCTACAAGTCCCCACCAGTAAATATATACAAAAGATCCGGCGCCAATGGAAATGAAAAATTAGAAATTTAAAATTAGCTAGCTGCAGTGTTTAAGTCCCGTGAACAGAAAATAAATGAATGCTGTGTACAAAAATTGCACACACTGTGCTCGGCATTCCAGAACCAAATACCGGTCCACAAAACAGGCAGAAAAAATGGAGTCCCACTCAGGTGTGTATTAAGTGCTCATGCTCTTTAAGCTTAAAAGACAGTGCTCCACAGTGCATATTGGATGCCCCACATGGATGTGCACTCACCCTCAGATGTGGACCACCTATCGCTATAATGTATAATGTTATTCCGCCGTCTCTGTGGCTCGACTCACTGTGTTGGTAATGTGGGCAGAAGTAGGACGCGTTCAAGCTTCGACGCATTTCAGCTCTCAGCGGGCTGTCATCAGGAAGCTCTATGGGCCGATTACCCTTCTAATCTCCTGCAATACACACCGGGTGCCAGAAATGATAGGCACCATAAAATGTGAGTTTGGTTTTTGCTTTTAATCAATTTTTAATACATTTTAGAATGGTATTTGTGCAATGAGGTCCTTTTTTGTCATTCCTACATATGCAGCTGGAAAGATACTGCTATAAGAGCCGGACAGCCAACAACTCAACAGGGGTTACCCCACATGCATGTTAGACCACACTAGTGATAGGTGGTCCACATTTGAGGGTGAGTGCACATCCATGTGGGGCACCCAATCTGCACTGTGGAGCACTGTCTTTTAAGCTTAAAGAGCACAAGCACTTTATACACACCTGAGTGGGACTCCATTTTTTCCACCTGTTTATTGGACTGGTATTTGGTTCTGGAATGCCGAGCGCAGTGTGTACTTTTTGCAAACAGTATTCATTTAAGTGCTTATCAGTGCCACCCATCAGTGCTTATCAGTGCCACCTATTAATGCCGCCTTATCAGTGCAGCCTATCAGTGCCCACCCGTGCAGCCTCATCAGCGCACATAAGTGAAGGAAAAAAAATTACCCATTTTCAAAATTTTATAAAAAAACATGAAACTGTTTTTTTTTTTTTTTAATTAAAGAACCCAACACTGATTAAATACCATCAAAAGAAAGCTCTATTTGTGGGAAAAAAAGGATAAAAATGTAATATGGGAACAGTGTTGCATGACTGTGCAATTGTCATTTAAAGTGTGACAGCGCTAAAAGCTGAACATTGTTCTGGGCAGGAGGGAGGTTTAAGTGCCCAGTAAGCAAGTGATAAAATTTTTTTATTGGGAATGTTTAAAGCAGAAAGTAAAAAATATTTTTTTTTTTATTCAAAATTGTTGCTCAAAAATAAAAAACACAGAGGTGATCAAATACTACCAAAAGAAAACTATTTGTGAGGAGAATAGTGCGGTGCCATATCGCAAAAAAATGGCCTGGTCAGGAAGTGGGTATAACCTTCCAGAGCTGAAGTGGAGGAACGGCACAAAACATAATAATCTTGGCTGATTGGTTTATGGGGGTCATTTAATCTGCATTTGTGCAGCCCTCGCTATTTAAAAAAAAAAAAAATGATAGCAAAGCTGAAGGTTTTTTTTTTTGCCATTTGTGTCGCTGAGGGGAGATTTTTCTTCACTTCCTATTCTAGAGACACACCAAGAAATTAGAGGAAATCTCTCCAAAGTAAAGAAGTCTTAAGTTACATTTGTTACCCATTGGAATTTTCCCCCTCTATCTCTGTTCTGATGACAACTAAAAAATCTGATATTTTCCTTCACCCCTATTGAAAATGATCACCAGGACAAATAGAGAGGGTTCACTCTCCCATTGGAGACATAGGCAGCAATAAACCCAGATAGGGGACTAACCCTTCCACACACTATACAAAATGAAAATGAAAAAAAAAAATACAATTTGGCTTTAGATAAGCTGGAGATTTATTTGATTTCATAAACAGTCTGCAGCCTTCTAAATTGGATGTTCTGTAAAAGGGAAGTGGATATTAATGTGCTCGTAGGCAGAAACACCTGTGAAATAACGCAGGACATTGCCCATCAAATTACACAAACAGATTTTGTTGTTTTTTTTCTTTTTCCTGCTGCCTCTGCTCTGGGATGTTCTGAATATCCTTGTTTTGTTCTGCTAAAGCATTAACAAGCACTAATGGATTAATCACCTTCTTCGCTTTTTTCAGCCCAAAATAGCTTGCCACTTAAATGATTAGCATGTTAGCAGATGATGACACTCGTTCAGACAAAACAGGTTGGAGAAAAAGCCATGGATAATTCCTCCTCCTTTATTTTGTAACGATGTTTAGCTTGTTAATAAATCTCTTTATGGATTGAGGGGGAAAAAAAAAGGTACAAAGCACTTATTACAGTCCACTTATATCTACTCTAATTTTTGTTATTCAGCAAATATTGCATTCTCAGACCCCGTTTAGAAAGTTTCACTACCATCTATAAATTGCTTGAAACCACAAGATAAGTGACAACAACAACATTGCTGATATGTCCCTCCAGAAACATGGATTTGTTGTTTCCAGCAGGCATAAAAATCTATACATAAAATATAAGCGCAGTACCTCTTATCAGGAAAAAAATACCATACTGACTATTGCACTTGCAGCCTATAAAAAAAACACCCAAAAAAAAAAGAGGTTCACATATTTATTCCTCGTCTCAGACCCACTATTGTGATCTTTCCTGCGTAGAAATGGGGGAAATCTATTCTTGGGGGTGTTGATAGGAGGACTTACCCTGTTGGAGCAAATCATTACTGGCTGGGCCTAAACTCCGATAGGAGTAGATTTTGACCACCAACTATCATAAACCACTGATCTGTAAGCCAGCTATTTGACCAAGCTTGTAGATCCTCAACTGCTTGTGTTTTACCTACACATCATCTAAGGAAACTCCATTGAGCCACATGAAGATGCTAAAGAACGGCAGGTATCTCCGAGGTCCATCTGAACACTCTTTATCCAGTTGGACCAGGACGATACAGCCTTCACTGTATAAATGGCTCCCTATGAAGTGAGCTGCACAAGTAGAGTGCAGTACCAATGAGTCTTGCAGGATTGCACAATGCTCCATTTAAGTGTGATGGATAGCTACAAGGTACAACATGCTACTTACGGGTATATAGCTTACTTGAAATGTACAATTTTTTTACAGCTTCGCTCAATCTGTCATATTATATCAGATTTTTTGTGCTAAGCATTACAGTAGCCCAATTTTAGATAGATTTGTAATGTATCAGTATTTGTTTTCAAAAAGATGCCGCAGAGGCTGGAGTTTTATGGGGTACTTTACTTGGGGAAGGGAAATTGACTTGTGGCTGGTGGTTTATACATTAACGAAGTGTAGCCACGGCCCGATACATGAAAAAGACTGCTCTGGTACTCTCTCTCAGTCTCTGGCCTCTAATAACAGGAGAGTTGTCCCTTGAGAGCAACAGTTTCCCCTTTACCTGTGGCACTGGTTCAAGCTTTGTCTCCAGTGACAGGAATGGTTGTCCTCCACTAGTAACTCTGTCCCTTCACCTCCGACAAAGAGGGGTTCTCCGGCCGGTAGAGCCTGTGCAACCCAGTTAGGCTTCCGACAGCCAACCCTCTGCTGCTGCGGCTGGTCCTGGGTATGCCTCAGACTGCCTAGCAACCAGGAGCTCCCGGATAGGCCCCCATGCTTCTGGCCTAGCAGCCTGGAGCTTTAACACACATCTACCCAGGCAGCTGTCCAGCTGGCACAGAACAGTGATCACCTGACTCCTCCCAAATATATAGGCTCTCCCAGCAGGCCATGGGGCCCAAGAAAACCCCGACCATTGGCTGGAGCAGCCCACTATTCATATTCCAAGTTCATGTACACCTTGTCAATCCAATGCCATCAACAATAGTGCCACCCAATGGTAGAGGAGAGAGATGCACCAAACCCAAAGTTAGCAAAAGAGTCAGAAGATCCCCTAACAATTTGGCCAGGCTATTTACCGCCAAGCAAACTAAATTTAAAAGCACCCCAGCTTTAAACCAGGGTGCTACAGAAGCTATAGCATAAAAAATCAGTGTATTCTACATTCAGTTTCATTAAGTAATACGTACACAATGCATTAGTTAAGCAATGTTAGGCAATAAGAAAAAGCAAATGATAAAGTGGTTCTAAAGGCTAAAGTGTTTTTTTTGCCTTTTTGCATTCTCTGCATGAAGGTAAAAAACCTTCCAATATTAGCTCCCCCTCAGGCCCCCTGAAATACTTACCTGAGACCGAACCCAATCCAGTACTGTGCCCGAGAACAGAATAGCTGCTCTCTCTCCCCTCACTGGACATGGGGGCAGTAGTGGGAGCCTTTGGCTCCTGCTACTGTCAATCAAATCTAGTGAGGAGGGAGCCAAGATGGGCAATGTGTGTCTGTAGACACACAGAATCCAGTTTGGAGCAAGCCCACACGCTGGCCCATATAGCAAGCGCTTGCTATGGGGACAAAAACTGAAGAAAAGGAGCAGACAGTGCTGGTGGGAGACCCAAGAAGAGGAGGTTTGGGGCACTCTGTGCAATACTATTGCACAGAACAGGTAAGTATAACATGTTTGTTATTGAAAATTTTAAATGGGAAGTAACAGCCTGTTTTGCTGGGACAGAGGCATTAAAGTAATCCAGTTGCCTTGACTGGAAGGCAAAGGCTTTGCATTGAGGTGGGGACCCCTCTATTACTACTATCAAATAAATGATTTCCTTTTTTTTTTTTTTTTTTTTAGCGGTCCAATTTAACCCTTTTAAAAGTAACAAACCTGTTATACTTACCTGCTCTATGCAGTGGCTTAGCAGAGCAGCCCAGATCCTCCTCTTCCAAGGTCCCTCACCAGTGCTCCTGGCCCCTCCCTCCTGCCCCCCATAGCAAGCAGCAAGCTGATGCTCTGTGTGTCCATTCAAACACGGAGCCGTGGCTTGGCCCCACCCCCTCTCTCTCCTCAATGGCGTCCACTGCTCTCTCAGCCAATCAGGAGGGAGAGTACCGGACAACTGAGGCTCTCGTGCAACATAGCTGGATGGAGATGGGGCTCAGGTAAGTATTAGGGGGATGAGGGGGGTTGCTGCACACAGGTTTATTATCTTCATGCACAGAATGCATGAAAATAAAACACCTTCTGCCTTTAGAGCCACTTTAAGATGGGGTTTGAATATACACTATCCAGGGATTCCAGACCTTTTGAAACCATGAGGAAGTATCTTTCAAAACACTGACCAGTTTTTCATTAGTCAGTATCCATGTTAGTTTTCTTTCATCACCACCAGATCCACTATGGAGCTCTTCCAATCAGTAACAATTGCAATTTTGACCGCAAAGAACATAAAATATATTATTGTTTGAGTATTTCTGGTAATCCCTTCTATTGGTTAGTTAAGAAGTGCAACCCTAGGGTTTTTGACAGTATTCATCATTATAACCAAATAAATCAGGGTGTGGTTTGTCATCTAAAAGTGTCTGACTTTGAAACACATCCACCACATTGATCCCATCTGCCAGCAACCCCAGAAACAGAGAGGAGGATTTGGGGAACATATTTGAGAGGCGATCAGTTAATAGGTACCAGCATTATAATACTTTGTAATTGGCCTCAATAAGTACAACATTTTATACCTTTTTATGCTCTATAGGACCAGTTCTCTTCCTCTTCATAAGTTTACGCAAGCTTACTTGTTGTATTAACAAATTGCATATACAATACTATGCCGCCTCACTGCAGAAAACACCTGTTTTCATAACCTGTTCTCAGTGTAACATCATTGGTAGTCCGCTGAAGCAAATGTAGAAACTGTAAGATTTACTGCAACTGGTATAGCTCAGTGTTCTGCATCTCAAACTGTTGGGTAAAATGGAAGTGCGAACGAATACCTTAATAGTCAAGGAAATGGCCTATGCAGTATAATCCTTTATTCAGCCACCATTGAAATTCACTAGGGTGGGTTATTGAATACCAGTGCCACATGAGTGTGTGAGGACTGAAGCAAAATCAGCTTACAGTAAGAGTCCCATCAATGTAGGGAATGGGACAGCATGGGACATAGGGCTTTCTGTTGCTTTGGGGAGATCCACATCATGGATTTGGAGTAAATTTGGGTCAGTTAATTGAGCTACTCTATATTTCCCAAGATCCGGAACCCCCAACCATTCAGCCTCCCCCGGCATATAGATTGTACAACGTGCCACCTGGCTATCTCTGGAGCCCTAAATGAATCATAACAACCGAGCTTGGAACTTATGACGTTCATTAACTGGAACAGCAACAAGGTTTGAAAATAGTATAGGATTTTAAGTAGTAACACCATTTTAATGGATGTGATCCTCCCCACCCAGGATAAATAGTTGGAGAACCATATCACCACCACCCTTAACAAATGTTCAAACAGATGTGAATATCTGCTTTGCAGAGTGTCACTCTATTGGAGGTCAATCTAATCTCCAGGTAAGGTAATGAGACTGGTTGCCACATGAATGCATGGGCTTTAATGCTGCTCAGGACATCCTCATCTAAATTAATATGAAGGGCTTCAGACTTTTCCCCAGTTCACCTTTATGCCAGAGATCCTCCTTAATCGACTGAGAAGATCTAACAGGGTTGGTAAAGAGTTATGTGGAGAAGTGAGGAAAAGGAGCAAGTCATCAGCAAACAAGGCACATTTGTGTTGTTTACCTCCACTCTCCACACTAAGAATATTAGGATTGAACCAGATAGCTATGGCCAGGGCTTCAATGGCGATAATAAATATAAGAGGGGAGAGGAGGCATCCTGTCTAATACTAGACAAAATTGTGTTAGGCTCGGATTTGTAGCCCTTCAATTTTATTTGAGCTGAAGTGTTGCTTTGTAAACTATACAGGAAGGACAGGAACTGAGCACCAAAGTTCCATACAGTCAAAATCCTAATGAGATAAGTCCAGGAAATGACATCGAAACGCTTTTCAAATATCAAGCGACCATAACATTCCTCAATCTACCCCCATCCCAAGAAGAGCAAAGCACTGAGATCAAGTCTATGGCTCTCCTGATCTGGTCGGATACCTCTCTGTTGGGCACAAAGCAGACTTGGTCTATATGGATATAATGAGCAATAAATCCAACTTAGTAGTGTCAATTTTTGCTAATAGTTGAAGATCACAATTTAAGGGATCGGCCTATAATTAGCTATATTACTAGGATCTCTATTCGGTTTTGGAACAAGGCTGATTAACCAGAAGAGGGACCAGGAGTGGAGCAATTTCTTATAGTACAGGGCTGTGACCCCATCAGGTCCAGGCTTCAGAGGGTTTAGATTGCCTAATAGCCATTACTACTTCAGCCTAGGTGACCTCACCATATAAAACGTCCCTATGAATGTCCAACAGGGAGAGTATAGGCAGATGGGATATAAAATCCTCAAAACATTTGTGTCCTTGTATAAGTTCTGATAGAAAGAATGGATAAGTACTACTAAAGGATTCTGAGTAAATGAACCTACTGTCTTCCTAATTTTAGGAACAGCCGTCACTAGCAGTCTAGGAGCCAATTTCCAAACTAGCAACTTCCCGGGTTGGTCGTCCTGGGAATAAAATATAGCATTGGTCCATCTAGGTGTTTCTCCTCCAGTCTGGTTGATTCTATTTTGTTCCGCAGGTCAAGGCGTAGATTTTGTTTGTAATCTTTGAGCAAAGTCCTTAGTTCTAATTTTTTTTTGATATATAAAGCCATTAGGCCCTGTTCACGCTTCAGAGATGCTACTGCATCACTTTAGTTGTGCGATTTTATGGTAAGTCTTTGGAGCAGTACCATTATTTTGAATGGGCCTCCTTTCGCACCAAAAACAAGCCAAAGAATCTCATGTACCAAATTTTGGACATGAGCCAAGCGTGTTTTGCATCAAGCTTTTTGCACGGCAAAGTGCGTGACAACTACCCGCATTTGGGGTGCCATTAAGAAACAATGGCACTGCATGTGCGTTCCACGTTTTAGGATATTTTTTGCACATTTGCAGAAACACTTGTTTCTGCCCACATTTCTGCTATGCCCAGGTGTGAATGAGGCCTCAGAATGGTTCATGTATCCAGAAGCTAGTTGGATAAGGATGCCCCTGATGGAAGCCTTATGTGCTGCCCAATTATCTTTGGAGAAGTCTGCTCAGGGTCATTGATAGCAAACAAATCCTTCAAATGCCACTGAATGTCAAAACAGATAACAGAGCCGCTAAAAAGGGACTAATTCAATCGCCATGAGAAAGACTAACCTTACGAATTGCAGAGACGGTGGCAACTACCGGGGACTGATCAGACTAGGGAACCTCAAATTTTAGAGGACTTGAACAGGGGCACATCACAAAATGTGGTGAAGATGTGGTTAATCCTGGACTAAGTAGAATGGATGTAGAAATGGAGTAGAAAGTAAAATCACACTTAAGGGCCATACACACAGGCCAAATGTTGGGTGGCATCGGACGGTTTAATGGAAACCAGCTGACATTCGGCCCATGTGTACGGCAGCCGGTCTGACAGAAGGTGAATGTTCGGCCAAATTCTGTGGAAGGGGCATGGCCATTAAGGGGTATTAAATTCCCTCCAAACATCAATCATGTCGGATTGATGTTATAGTTTAGTGAATTTAGTGCCCACCTTAGTGAGACATTCGATTTGGTACACTAGAGGCCTGGATTTATCCAATGCTGAGTCTAAGGCGATGTTTGAATCCACAAAATGGGGTGACAGTTTTAAAAAGAGACCTGAACAAGGATAACTGTTCTGTGCTGGGGGTGAAAGAGGTTACAAAAGTCACTTGAGCCCCCTCTATCTCCTCTGCCACTAGGTGTCTGCCTTCAGGATCTCTAATAACTAGGGATGGGCGAACGGTTCGGCCTGAGCATACGCTCGGGCCGAACATTTGCCGTTTGCCCGCTCCCCACATTTAGAACATTATGGGGTGTTCGGAGTGACTTTGGTGCCGCCGAACACCCCATAATCGCCTGCCCATCATCCGCAGACGGCGCGCACAGCTTCTCCATGGGAGAAGGAGGCAAGTAGGCGCAAGGCCAGGCGACGGATCTACAAGGGTAGAGGTATCCAGGGTAAAAGACTGCAGATCGGCAGCTCTTCTAGAGGTTAGCCAAGCCACAACACTAGAATACAAGAAAGAGAGAAGGCGCCTCTAAATGCAGAAATTTTATTACAATCAGGGTAGAGCACAGGGTGGTTACACTCACAGATTTGAAGTGGTTAAAAAGCATGTCCACACACTCGTCTGCGGATAGACATGGTGAAATAGCAGTGTAGTCTGAAGTCCTGCGGGTCTCTGTGTGTGCTGTGGTCCGAGGGAAAAAGGCCCATCGATCGGGGCGACCGCCTGCAGTCGTTCAGTAAAGTCCCCTTCGTGGCAGTTGAAATGGCTGGAGATGTCCCGGAGCCAGCGCGCACAGCGTCCCGCGTCACTGATATGCGACGCGTTTCAGAGTATGCAAAGCCTGCGACGTGG
>BLSH010377561.1:777691-792381 GCA_018402905.1 Glandirana rugosa | reverse complement strand
CGGTAGACGGGGTATAGAACATCTTCGAGAATGAGGCAAAAGCCTCTAGTTTTCACTAAAACATATCCCCATCGCGGAGAAAGTGGTTAAAATCGGTTTACAAAAATAAATTACAAACGCTCGAGAAGGTGCAGTCATCCTCCCTGAAGAATTGTATCTTCTTGTTTTAAGCTTCCTCAGAGAAACGACTCCTCCTATGCCTATCCAGGGGTTTGTAGGGGTTTTCTGTCAAGAATCCCAATTACTATAACCCATCCGGATCACGACGACTCTACTTGCTTGGGTGTAGAAAGGTTTTTACCACATGATAGCCTGTGCTGGTCTTCGTCACGTTTTTCAGGCGAGCGACTGGTGTAGGGGATTTCGTATACAGGCATCGACTATCAGGGTATAGTACACCATTTTTGGAAAGATGTGGGTTCGTTCATCTCAGCAGCACTAGGCCTACCCAATATCATTAACCCTAAGAACTGTCTTTTGGGGATGTTTGGGGACCTATCCGTATCCTCCTCAGCAAAGAGACTCCTTCGAATTTTGTTCTTCTATGTTAAGAAGTCCCTCCTACTGACGTGGAAGAGCTCGCAAACATTAAATAAAAACATTTGGCTAAAATTGGTGAAAGAGGCGCTACCCCTATACAAAATCACTTTTGATCTCCGAAAACGGAGTAAGAGCTTCTACAAGATATGGGGCAGATGGCTGGCTAGCCCTCTTACATTATGCCCCACCTTGCCATAGGAGGCGGTGCCACCTGGTCTGCCTCAAATCACCGTCTACCCACTAAGCATAGCATAGCTTTCAATATATTGTACTTCATATCTGTTGAACCGTGTAATGCTTCATTTACAAATTACCCGAACTAGTTGGGCAGTAGTTGTGCTTAAAGAAATACTCTGTTAATACTGTAACTATCATTCTCGGGCGGAATACCCGAAGGTTTGTTATCGGTTTTTGAATGTTTGTATGTCTTTATAATCAATAAAAATATCTTTAAAAAAAAAAAAAAAAAGAAATATTTCATTTTTATTTTTTCACTTTAAGCATTATTACAATCACTGCGCCTGATAAAACAATCGATTTAAAACTTTTTTTTGCATTGATACAAGTCCCCTAGGGCAGGCCCAGGACCCCATACACTTTTTATGGCAATAACTTGCAAATAAGCTTTTAAAATGAGCACTTGATTTTTCATGTTCGGGTTCCATAGACTAACAGTGTTTTTGAAAGTTCAGATTAATTTTTTGTCTGTTCGGTTGTTCTGGTGTGAACCGAATGGGGGGGGGGGGGGGGNGGGGGGTGTTCGGCCCATCCCTACTAATAACATTGAGTGGGGAGAAGGATAGCCAATTTGATATACAGATTTCCACTCCCTATGTTTTGTCTGAAACATTAGCTGGGTAGAAGCGGGAATACTGATTTTGAATGTAGGTGGGCTTGTACTTGGAAGCAAAGTGGGTCTCTTGTAGAAAAACAATTTCCACTCCTAAGGAGTGGCAGTACTGAAAGGCCTTGCAACACTTTATTGGGGAGTTCAAGCCCTGTATATTATGGGAAATTATAGAGATAGGTCTAGAAGTGTAAGAGGTAGCTATGATGGAAATGTGAACAGGAGAGTGCTTACCCTAGCGATCTGGTTGCCTTGATAAACTACAAATTCATTCAACAGTGGCAGGAGGGTGGCAGACTGACGGGCAAGGAGGAGAGCAGGTTGGCAATAAGAGCAGACAATCCCATGGAGGGCAGGGTAGAGAAAAACATCCTGCAAGCAGAAGAAATAAAACAACATGTTAAATAAACAGCAGCAAACATGAGTAAAAGGGTCAAATGCAAGCAAGTAGTAACAACATTCTGGGTTGTTTGGTCTCCACGATTAAGAAAAGGTCTGAGTCCACGTCAACCAAAATAGGTCAACAGAAGTGGAGGCAGAAAGGGGTGCAGAACTCAGGTATACAGCCTGCACTGAACATCAGCAAACACATTAATTCAAAGCAATACTCAGATCTTTAAATCAAAACTCAAAATTATACATACAAGACAACTGAACAAGAAGGCTGTCACTGTACAGGGGGATCAGACCAACCATAACTAAGATAGGGTCTTGAGATGTGAATAACTGAGGATCCTGAACATATTAGAAAAATGAGTAAGAGACAGGGCATATATCGGACTGTTCACATTAGGGTGGCCTTGATTGTTGTCTAGAACGACTTCTGCTGTTGGTGTTGCACCACAAAGGAGAGAGGAGCGGCTTTGTCCGAACAATCATTATCCCCAGGATGAGCAGATTGTTGTCTTGGCATTGTAGAAGGGGTGGTAGAGATCAGACACAATCGCTGTATTAAGGATTCCCCTTCTGAGAAGGTGGGTCTTACCTTGGTAGGTAAATAGCAGAGGGAGTGGACACAGTCTACGATATTTAATTCTGTTTTCCTGCAGGGATTGGAGTAAGGATTGAATTTCCTTCTCTTCTGTAGCTGGAGAAATGTCTACTAAGATTTGGAGGTTGTGGCCTCCAATCTGAATATATGAATTCTTGTTCCTTGCCCTCATAATAATGGGGTTTAAGGATGATGTCCCACGGGAGACCATTTGTGTGAGGGCCAGTCAACGCCCTGTAGGCTTGGTCAAGTTCCAACCTATGTTTACGTAGATTAGGTAACGAAGTCCACAGAAGTTCTGTTCCAGCCCTTTGCGCGTTAGTGTAAGACTCAGGGAGCCCCCTGATCCTAAAGTTATATCTCTAGGTCCTAATCTCTATGCCATCAATTTTCACCAGGGCTTCCTACTGTTGTACTAAAAGTTGGTTGATTTGATCCATATTCTGGTTTGTTCTAATTACTGTCGCATCAAGTTTGGTCTTTCTATACACTTGCCTAGCTCCTTAAATTATTGATGAGTAGTTTGGGAATACAACAATTGAACAACCATACTTCTCTTGATGGTTGCAGCACTGATCCCAGCTGCAGCTGTCTCCCACTGGATCTACACTGACTGCTCAGTTCTCGGTATTCATTCTACAGAGAGCTGGTGACTGTCAGTCACCAGCTCCCTGCAGCGCTGGGCTATGCAGGGGGTAGGAGCAGCTAGGCTCAGGCTCCCAGTGGCTTGCTGAGAGGCTGAGTAAGCTGCTGGTCTAGGATTCTAAGTGGATCTTTCCAGAGCTTGGATCATTCCAGAGTCTGGACCGGCTGAGTGAAGTCAGTTGACAGCAAGCTTTAAGCCAGCTTTTAGCTGAAACCGGGTCACAGGAGTGCAGTACCAAGTGCACTCCTGTGATCCATAGGAAAAGTAGGGCCAAAATAGTTTTGACCATACTTTTCTAAGTTCAGTGGTAATTTACATTTTTTTCTCCAGCCCTTGTTCCAGCAACGCAGATAATCTTGCCAGTATGATGGGGTCTCCAGAATGTTCAGGCTGTGGAGGCTGAGAGGGTAAAGAGTGGAGCTCAGGACTTGCTATGAGACTGCTTTGACTGGTGATGATTTCTCCCATAGCCAAGGAGTAACCTGTGGATTGAGGGGGGAGCCTCTGCCCAGGGAATCAACCCCATAGTGTGCTGCTGATAGTGTAGGAAGGGAAGTATGCTCACCCAGGTCAGCAGTGAAGTTTGACCTGAAAAACAGCAGCATGGTCGTTCTCATGGGGCTGACTGGAAACATTGAGCGGAGCTGCAGCCGCCATGTTGTAATCCGCTGTAGCTGGAGCTTGATCCTTGGGGAACCTGGCTGAAGCAGCTTTCTGCTTCCCCTTTGCCATATGATGTGTGCCAGTAACAAGGGGCACCAGTGAGGGTTGATGACAGATCCTAGAGACCCCTAATGTGGCCAGGATCAATGGCATTCGGCTGATATGTGTCCGAGCAGGATGATCAAGAAACCTACATTCCCTGCTGCACGCACGCGCCCCTGCCACAAGCTTGTTTTTACTTTACACTGCAGTCTTTTTAGCAAAAGTGATAATGGCAGCTGTAAAGTTACCCAATCACTTTTACTCAATGACGTATCCTCCACATGTGCGGTGCACACAGACCCCAAGAGTTGTGGGACCCACTGTGCCCTTACACATTGCACAACAAATGCTGAGAGATTTTGTTTCATTCTCCCTTCTGTCTCTCCACTGTAGCGGTGCTTGTCAGAGGCAGGCACAGCAGAAGTACAAGGGTCAGGAGTAAAGATGCAGATTTCAGGAGTCAGTAGTAAGTGATGCAGAATTCAGGGGTCAGTAGTAAGTGGTGCAGAGTTCAGTAATTGAAGCAGGGGTCAATAGTAAAGATGCAGATTTCAGGAGTCAGTAGTTAGTGACGCACAGTTCAGAGGCCAGTAATAACTCAAAGGTTAGTAAAAAAGGACACAGAGTTCAGGGGTCAGTAGTAAGGGATGCAGAACTCAGGGGTCAGTAGTAAGTGATGCAGAATTCAGGAGTCAGTAGTAAGTGACGCAGAGATCAGTAATTGAAGCAGGGGTCAGTAGTAAAGATGCAGATTTCAGGAGTCAGTAGTAAGTGACACACAGTTCAGAGGTCAGTAATGACTCAAAGGCTAGTAAAAAATGACTCAGAGTTCAGGGGTCAGTAGTAAAGGATGTAGAATTCAGGATCAGTAGTAAGTGAAGCAGAATTCAGGGGTCAGTAGTAAGTGAAGCAGAATTCAGGGGTCAGTAGTAAGTGATGCAGACTTCAGGAGTCAGTAGTAAGTGGCGCAGAGTTCAGAGATCAGTAATTGACGCAGGGGTCAGTACTAAGTTACCTACTACTAAACCCTGAACAGGTGCCCCAATGTCTAATGTTGGGCCCTGGTCCCTCCAAAGTTACTATGCTGTACATTCCCTATTCAACACTCTCATTCTATACTATGTAAGGCAGGGGTCCAAAAACTATGGCCCTCCAGTTGTTCAGGAACTACATTTCCCATCATGCCTAGCCATGTCTGTGAAAGTCAGAGTTTTACAATGCCTCATGGGATGTGTAGTTCTGCAACAGCTGGAGGGCCGTAGTTTGAGGATGCCTGATGTAAGGCAACTCAGACTCTGTGTAACGACATCTCTTTAAGCCACGCGGAATATTCAGCACAATTAGAAACATGCCTATTTTTTCCACAATGCCACATTTTATCATTTGCAGCCCAAGGGGCCCAACCTATAGTCTTACACATTGATTTTAGAAAATGCCTCTGCTTTTATTGTGAAAGCAGAGCGGGCTCCATTCTGCTCACTGACTGTATATCATATCAAAGGTAGTCCTCAGAGGTGAAGCGGAGGAAGGTGAAAAACATTTCTGAAATGCATTCCTTTGATGCTCAGCGTTAGGCAGGGTGTGGATTGTTAACACTGGACTGTGATTTGTCAATCAACCCTGCCTATGCCTAGGAGGACTCTGTTCTGTTCCACCTGTAGTGGCAGGCTATGGCAGAGAGATAAATTAGCAGAGACAATGGGAACTTGATCACTTTATTCTGTCCATTCTTCCTAGAGCATTTGCAGTGCATTAAATTTCCTCTTAGCTCTAGTTAATCATTTACTACAATATTTTGCTTTGTGCTGCTCTCTATTTATCTTGATGGTTTTTACCAAAGTTCCCGCTCCCCTCTCAGTGAGCTGGCTTAGTGCTATGTTGTCGGTTTGCTCCTGGGACTACCTTTGCTAAATTCATATTTTATGTATATTTTTGTGTCTCTTCTTTGTTACTCTGTGGATATCACAGTATGTACACTGTTACTGGAGAAGAGACATGGATTGCCTTTTCCCTGATTGTTTGTGCAGTGATGCTTTATTGAAATTAATTTCTTCATTCTCTCTATATATTTACTGAGTAATGTCTTCTCTTTCCTTACTATTTTGTATTAAATGAGTGTCGCATATTAGGATTCATTTTGTCCAGCATCCATTATTTATGGTTAACCAAGTGATGAGCTGAAAAGGTTAATACGTTTCCCATTAACAATTCTAGGTAGTGCCGTTTTTCGTGGGCGCATAGTTTTGAGCCTTGACATATTTGGCATGTGTTTAGTCAAAGCATTCTCATCTTTTATATTTAACAGAAAACCTGAAGATTATATGGTTTTTGTGAGCATTTAAATTGAGTATTTTTTACAGATATTTTAAGCGGTATTCAGGTCTAGCGATTTTCACACGTATGTTTTTTGCGTGTTTTTTTTCAAGAGACATGCATAAGGCAGCCCTTTGATTTCAATGGGCTGCCCTACACACAGCAAAGTAGCCCGTGGATTGTGCTGCGTTCCGGTTTGTGCATTTTTTGCCGCAATAGTCAAATGGCAAAATGCACATTTACTTTCTGCATTCGGGGTGCCATTGACAATCATAGGTACTGCGCGACACCCATTTCTGGATAATGTAGTCTGTGAATGGAGCCTTAGATTTAATAAATAGGGGCATGAATATTGTGCAACTTAAAAAAAAAAAATCACAATTGCCATCTTTTTATCCTACAAGTCCTTAAAACCTCCAAAACATTAATACTTATAAATAGAAAAATATACACAAGTAAAACGTATAGTACGTGGGGATTTTCTGTACATTTTCAAGTAAAAATGTGCATTTTAGCATGTATATGGAAATTGGTCAGGTGGAGAAAGGGTGTGTACGTAAAAATGTAAATCTATTTTAATTGCATGTATATGTATATAGAACAAAGTATATAGAGCATATTTATAAGTATCGAAAACAATATTTTTACATTTATATCCTCAGATTGCAGTATTGTAATGAATTCAAGTAACAAGAATATTAATTCCTGTCTTTCCTAGCCCATTAATAATTTATTGATTATAGAATGGGATCATTTCTCATTCTCCTCTAACCTGAAATTGTGTTTTCTGGAGCAGTTTTCTCAGTTAAATGATCAATACTTTAGCAGATATCACTGCACATAATTAATTGTCTGGCATGTTTGTGTGTTTGCAGTTAATTATTATAATGAAATGTGCGCTGTTTAATATTTGTTATCTTGTCTAATGAAATGATCTGGCACAACTGCTTTCTTAGAGCACTAGATACACTCATTTCAACAACTGCTTGGATAAAAATGCTACTCTTATTAAAGTGACCACTTGAGGACAAAAATATGTAAGCAGCCATTGCTGATTTGATTTTTAATGGTTTAGGTTATAATAGTACCATCACCCTTATCCTGAACTCACTACTTGCCAGGGACAAGTATACAGACAGTGAAGTCTAAAGAGGGGCTTTTCTGCAGAAAATGATGCATGGAAGGTGCACTTTCGGTGCTCATTAGTATTTGGGAATAGACATCTGCATAACACAATAATTGCAAGAGACGTCTGAATATGTTACATTGGCTGTATTGAGCAATTGCCACACCTCTGGGGAGCAGACATCCTTCCAGATAGATTTCAGCAGAGCTAGCAATCTAATACTCATACTATTATTAGACCTTCCTGCTGCCTTTCACACAGTTGACCACCCGCTCCTCCTCAATGAACGCCACTCTCTTGTCCTCCGTGACTCTTTCCTGGTTCTCCTCTTACCTATCTCAGCACACTTTCAGCGTCACATACTTTAAGTATCTTACAGGACAACTTTATGTCCCAATTGGTGGATTCCCCGACTAGAAAGACTGCATTGCTAGATCTATTCATTACAAATAACTCAGATCTGGTCGCAGATGTGGAAATATGGGACAACTTGGGAACCAGCGATCACGGGATAATTACATTTAGCATGAATCAGTGGTCTCCAAACGGTGGCCCGGGGGCCAGATGCGGCCCTTTGCTTTCTTTTATCCGGCCCTTGGGGTACTGCTGCATCTATTGACATCAACAATGGGGCATAATTACTCCCACTGACTCCAACAAAGGAGCACAATTATTTCCAATGACACCAACAATGTGGTACCAATCCATCCACTGACCCCAACAATGGGGCAGGCACTATTCCTCTCACTGACACCAACGATATGGCACTATTCCATCCACTGACACCAACGACGTGGCACCCTTCCATCCACTGACACCAATGACGGGGCACCCTTCCATCCACTGACACCAACAAAGGGGACAATTGTTCCCTATGACACCAATGATGGGGCACTATTCCTCCCACTGACACCAAAGATGGGGCATTATTTGCTCCCACCCATGATGGGACATTTTCTGCTAACACTGACTACAGTCCGGACCCCCTAAAGTCTGAAGGACAGTACGCTGTCCCTTTGTTTAGAAAGTCTGGAGACCCCTGGCATAAATCATAGGAAAAGGCGGCACAAGGGTAGTACAAGAACGCTAAATTTAAAATGAGCCACCTTTTCTAAACTGCACTCATTACTAGAAGATATAAAACGGGACCAAATCTCAGATACATCGAACACTGAGGAAAAATGGGAGTGCTTTAGGTACATATTAAATAAGAGGTATTATCCCGTGCATTCCAATGGGCAATAAATATAGAAGAGCGAAAATTTAACCTGGGTGGCTAAACCATAATGTAAAAAGATATATTAAAGAGAAAAGTATGGCTTTTAAAAAATATAAAGCTGAGGGGCCATTGCCGGCATACCAACGCTAAAAGGAATGCAATAAGAAGTGTAAGAACTCAGAGCGACTAAAAAAAAAAAAAAGAAAAGAAAAGAAAAAAAGACTATGAGAGACACAGCGAAGGAGAGCAAAAAAATCCAGAATAATGTTTTAATGTACTAATAGTAAAAAGTGAGGTCAGAGCATATTGGCCCCATAAAGGATGATGAAGGGAAGTTGATTACAAATGACAAGAAGACAGCAACAATACGAAATGCTTTCTTCTCCTCAGTTTTTACACAGGGTATAACAACCATGACTGTATTGTTAGTAACACATCACAGAATGTACCCTTGTGGCTAACAGAAGACAGTGTCTGAAAAAAGACTAGAAAAGCCTAACACAAATCACCAGAACCAGTTGGGTTACACCCGGGAGTACTCAAAGAACTCAGTCAGGTTATAGCCAGACCGTTATTCCTAATTTTTATAGACCGCATACTGACCGGAATGGTTCCAGCTGATTGGCAAAAAGTGCATGTGGTACCAATAATCAAAAAAGGGCAGAGAAATATACCTTGGAACTATAGACCAGTCAGTCTAACATTGATAATATGTAAACTATTGGAGAGGATAATAAGGGGCTAATATCCAAGATTTTGCTGATGAAAACAGTATCAGAGGAAGTGAACTGCCAACTAAGCATGGACCATAGGGTTTGTTCTTGGATATAAAACTAGCTACAGGAGCCCGTCCAAAGGGCCCATAGCGTGTACTCAGACTGGTCTGGAGTGGTAAGTGGGGTACCCCAAGGCCCTGGGACCAATTCTGTTTTATTCATAAATGATATAGAGGTTGGTAAAAATATCTCAATCTCAGTGTTTGCTGACAATACAAACATAACCTATTCTCCCTGGAGAAGAAACACTTGAGAGGAGATATGATAGCGATATATAAATATCTTAATGGTGATCCCAGCATAGGAAGGAAACTATTCAGTCTCAGGGAATGTAAAAACACACAGGGCCACTCAAAGACATTGGAAGAGCAGCGGTTTAACCTTTTTCACTGTCAGGGTGGTAAGGATGGGGGAAAAGAACTGGGTTCTTAGTGAACACAATATACAGGGATATGGGAAATGATTATCAACATGAACACACACACCCACCCACACAGGTTGAACAAGATGGGCTAGTGTCTATGTACAACTTTACCAGCTATGTAACACCATCTCCTCTGTTCCTCTTCCTGGATACCCCAAAGCTCCATATTATTATTATTATATATATAGGATTTATATAGCGCCAACAATTTACGCAGCGCTTCCCTGGACCCCTTCTATTCTTGCTCTACACCACGTCCCTGTGCCATATGAAAACCTCCCATGGCTTCCAATACCACCTCTGTGGATGACACCCAGATCTCTCTACTCCCCAGCTAATCCATGCAATCTCCTCATGAATCACAAATTTACTAAGGAACATATCAGTATGGATGTCGCACCAATTCCTCAAACTCAATTTTTTTTAAAACAGAGCTTGTAACATTTCCTCCTGATCCCCCCCTCATGACTTAAGATCAATAATACAACCTTTGGTCCCTCTGCACATAGCAGGGTGCTGGATATAATCCTAGACTCTGACCTCTCCTTCAGGCTCCACATCTAATAACTGGTTAAATCTTGCCGTCTTAACCTCCGCAACATTTCCAGAATTCGCCCCTTTCTGACTAATGACAACACAAAACAACATATTCACTCCTTGTTTATATCCTGCCTTAAACACTGCAAATCCCTCCTCACTGGCCAACCTTTACACAGGCTATACCCCCTAATTCACCTTACTAAGTGATCTGTGACTGCTGTCCCTCTCTGCCAATCCCTTCACTGGCTTCCACTAGCCCAGTGTATAGAATTCAAAATACTAACCACAACATAAAAAACCAACCACAGCACTGCCCCTAGCTACATCACCAACCTCATTTGCAGATATCGCCCAAATCGTCATCTCCATTCCTCCCAAGACATCTTGCTGTCTAGCTCTCTTGTTACCTCCTCCCATGCTTGCCTCCTGGACTTTTCCAGAACCTCTCCTGTCCTCTGGCAAACCTTGATAACGAAGCCTACTCACCCTTCACCTAAAAACTGTACTTAACACCTCCATGAGATCATCCCCTGCAGCTATTACCTTTTGTATTACCTTATTACGTTTTGTACCACCTCCCTTGATTGTAAGCTCCATGAACAGGGCCCTTCTGTTTTCTCTGTATTGAATGGTGTTGTAAATGTACTGTCCCCTTTTATATTGTAAAGCACTGCACAAACTGTTGTCACTTTATAAATCCTGTATACTAATAATAATAGAAGCAGGCTAGCACCAGGGCTGTGTGACTGCTCTCCTCCTGCCCTCTTGTAGACAATACTATGCCACATCTGCCCTCTATCTACTGTCTATGGCCAACTCTACACTTGGTTTTACCAAAAAGCGCCAATGGAAGAAAATTTGTGGTATTACCAGAAAAGAAGAAAAAGATCTATTCAATTTTTTCAAACTTAGTCTGTCATATCAATAGTAGAAGGATTCAAAATAAAATCTTCCATCAGAGAAAGAGAAAAGGGAAATCCATTGACAAAAAATGTATATTTCAGTGAACTATTTTTTAGCTCTTACAAGAATTATATTCTAAATAAGCAACCTTCCCTGAAATACAAAATCACTGCTAAATATAGAAGTATAGAAAGTAAATGTAATGAACAGTAATGTTTATAACCTGTTATTATGACCATTTTAAGAGAGAATAATGGGGCCACAAATAATGCTTTTAAGATAGCTCAGATGTTAGCACTTATTTGAAATAGAAAATATCAGGTCAGAAACATGCTTAACATTTGTTGTATACAGATCTGTGTAAAAGGAGAAAAAAAAAAGTGCTAAAACCGCCAAATCTGTGTGAAAGGAATAAAAAAGAGACGGGCGGGGGAAGAACAAGGGAATGGTATAAATTGGTATAAAATTCCCAGTCTCTATTGGAGAGTACATCTGCCTTGCACGAAGTCTCTTATACCTTGGGCCTACTTCATCTCGGACACATATTGCTCCCATATCGCCCATGTATTTTTTTTAGTTCATCTTGTTAGTTTGTTATGAATCCATCTTTTTGCTTCCATTAATTTATTCACTTTTCTTTTGCAGTCTGAAACCGTTGGACACGTATTCTGTCTCCAAAACTTTGGAATTAATGATTTGGCCACATTTAATAAATGTGGAATTATACTTTTCTTATAGGCCTTACTAGGGGTGGACGTCACATGGAAAAGAAATTGTAAAGGGGAGAATTTTAACGGACTCTCCGTCATTTTCTCAATCCATGGGGCAATCCCCTCCCAAAATATCCTAATCCTTAGACAAGACCACCATAGGTGAAGGTATGGTGCCCTTCTGTTTACACCCTCTCCAGCAGCTATCATCTTCGGTCAACTGCATCTGCGCCATCTTGGCTGGGGTTCGGTACCATCTAACCAGAAATTTGTATGACATTTCCTGCGTCTGTGAGCTTATTGAAGTAACATGCGTACAGTTAATCATTTTTTTAATTTCTAAAGGTGAGAATGTATAGTTCAGTTCCCTCTCCCATTCTTTTATATAATAGGGAGTTGCTGTACCTTGGCAACTGAGGATCAGTCTATACATCTGGGACAATGAGTGTCTTAAATCCTTGACACCAACGCATAATGCCTCGAATGTGGTCAGTGAATCTACCGTCCTCACTCGGGGCCTTATTTTATTAAAAAAGTCTGCTATTTGATGGTATCGCCATTGGTATATTTCCCATTGTCTGAGCCATCTCTGTTAAAGTCAATACCGTTCCCTGAGGGGCGAGCCTGGCTCATGTAACCTCTCCTTCTGTCCCCCAATTCCCGAAGTAACCCTTTTCTTCTCCTGGCGGAAGCCACGGGAATCCTCCCAGCGGGGCCAGGGGAGACGTTCCTGGGGCAAGCTTGCCTGTTTTGTTCATTCTATCCCATACCGCCAAGGTGTTACTTGATAGCGGAGATGTCCACTCCGCAAGGCCTCTAGATTTAGCTGGGATCCAGGGGGCTCCTGCCAGGTTCCACCCCGCCATAGTTTTCTCCACAGCTACCCATCGTTTACTTGGGGAGTCCTGGCACCAGTCCATTATACGCACCAGGGACATTGCCTTGTAATATAGTGCCATGTCTGATAGCCCTATTCCCCCCGCCCCTTTACTCCTACGCAATAAGTCATATGTGATTCTGGGGCACTTGCCTTTCCAGATAAATGACAAAAATGTCCTCCTGATCCCTTTAAAGAAACTCTGGGGCAGCGCTATGGGGACTGCCTGTATCAGATATATTATTATATACTCATCTTGAGAGCGCTCACTCTGCCGAACCACGTCAATATCTGATCCCTCCATCCCTGGATGTTCCCAACTATATTATTTAACAGGGTTTCGTAATTATACTCATATAATGTTTTAATATCTGGGGTGATATATACTCCCAGATACGGTAAGGCATCTGTTCTCCAAATAAAAGGGAATGATTGTTTTAAAAGGGACATTTCCTTAGCTGGCACATGTATGGGGAATAGCAAAGATTTCTCAAAATTAATTTTGAAGTTAGAAAAGTCACCAAATCTATTTACTTCTGACATCAATACTGGCAGCGTTGTCCTAGGGGCTGAGAGATAGACCCAAAGGTCATCCGCATAAGCCGTGACTTTATGTTCCTCTGTTCCGATTCTGATCACTACAATCCCCGGGTTCCCCCGGACCTTATTAAGAAAAGGTTCCAGTGTCATTGCAAATATCAGGGGTGATAAAGGACAACCCTGCCTGGTCCCATTTCTTATATTAAAATATTCTGATAGTGTGCCATTGACCTTCACCCTTGCTCTGGGGTCCGCATATAGAGCCATAATCCAGCCCATCATGCGTTCTCCCAGGCCCATCTCTCTCAGAACCTCGCCCATAAAAGACCAATCCACCCTGTCAAATGCCTTTTCAGCATCCATAGATAGGATCACTCTTGAGGTCCTCTCTGGTCCAACTTGAGACCAGTGGAGTACATTGAGTGCTCTCGCTGTATTATCCTGGGCCTCATGACCCTCCATGAAGCCTGTTTGATCAGGGTGGATTAGCCTTACTATATGGTCTTGCAATCGAAGGGCTAGTACCTTGGCCAATAATTTGGTGTCAGAGTTAAGAAGAGAGATGGGCCTATAGTTGGCGCAATACTGCGGGTCTTTCCCTTGTTTTGGAAGAACCGTCACATAGGCCAACAATGCCTCTGAGGGTAATGGGTTGGATGCTGTAATACAATTGAAATGATCACACAAAAGCCTTACCAGGAGTGGGACCTGTAGTGTAAGGAGTCTATTTGTCCCGTTATATAACTGCCATCTCAATCTACAACTCCCAGGATTCTCAGCGCTTTGCAAAAAGTCTATGGGCTTAGTTGGCTTTAGCTGTCCCCCTGCTGGCTGGAGGTGAATGGTACAGCATAATATCTGTATCTTAGTAGAGGGAGAAAAGAATAAAATGCAATGTCTCCTTCTCAATATTGCTTAAAGTGATACTAACGGCTCGATTTTTTTTTTTTTTTAAATAACAAACACGTTATACTTACCTCCTCTGTCCAGCAGTTTTGCACAGAGCAGCCCCGAACTTCCTCTTCTAGGGTCCCCCAGCGGCGCTCCTGGCTCCTCCTTTTCTCGAGTGTCCAGTCAGAGAAGCGCTCTACCTGGGGTCACTCTTGTGGGTGCGCCCCCGGGTCCTGCTTCTGCGTTCCTTGACATAGACAGCAGGACTTGGCCCCGCCCCCAGCTCCCGTGCCACTGGACTTGATTGACAGCAGTGGGAGCCAATGGTTCCCCTACTATCTATCCAGTATTAGTAATAATGAACCGCGCTTCCCCTAGTGGTTCAAAAGGTAAACTTCCTGTCATGAAAGTTTTAGCCTAATGAAAGTATTATAAACGTAAATAAATCAAACTCTGATAGACAATACAACATTTACATACAAAAACTTTTTGTGCCTGTAAATATGTATAATAGGCATGCAAAAAGACAAAAGCTGAAAAAATAATCGTTCAAAGTACAACACGTGCAAAAGTAAAAGTAAAACTAAAGTAATTACGTTCGTGAGAAAACAGAAAAACGTACGGATAATATGTATAAATGTC
>BLSH010377561.1:756868-768454 GCA_018402905.1 Glandirana rugosa | reverse complement strand
CCTGGATGGGTGATTTTCTTTGCTCACCTAGGCTTCCAGAAGCAGGATTCCTGCAGATTGTCCTGGGAATCGGCGGAGCTCAGCGGGAACACGTCCGTCCTTGCCGACTTCCGGTCACGCCCCCGTTTGCTTGTTGCTCTGGGGAACGACAAAGAGTCTAAATAGTATTATGTAAAGAATAAGCCATGAAGAAATACTTGAAAACGTTACCTTGGGCACAACTGACACGAGCCTTAAGAGATATACAAGGCAATAAAGGCTATTGACAAAATAGATTTTCCTGTGTTACTTTACAATTTCCGATTTTCCACCAAGGTAGCGTTTAATCCTGGATATTTTCAAGCCGATACCATGGACTGTCAATTTTCATTATGATTTGTCAGCTACTTTATAGGAGCCAGGATTCATTGGCCCCTTGACACAAGCCACCTGGTGTCCACACAGGTTGAGTATCATTGTCCTAGGAGATGTAACTTATCATGCTACATGTCCCATCGAAACTAAAATCCAGCCTGACAATGACACTAATTCCTTTAGCAGAAAATCCTGAACAGAAGCCCAGAATACACAACCAGCAGGCATTAAATCTTTGCCTCTCCTCAGGGTCCTCTTCTGTCCGACTGCTTTACACATCATACAAAGCTCTGGTCGATCCTTGGGATTACTATTCATGCATTTTCCATTTCTTCTTGACCATGCAAATAAGACACACGTTGGCCAGGAACGAATGGATGCTGAGGCACAAACTATCTAGGGAGTCTCTATGGAAACCCTCAAGGTCTAGTGTTTTTTTTTTTAGTTTTTTTTTATTCTGTATTGTTTCCACAATTACAGATGTCTGTATTATGGAAAACGTGTATGTATCATACCAATGCATCTAATGTTTTCTGCAGCACTGTGAATTCCAGTGTTGGGACCCATTTATACCACAACACACTACACTTCATTACAGGCAGTTTTAGCCATTCAAGTGCGTTGAATACATGGCAATGTACCGTAACACACATATTAAGTGAATTACTTAATGTGCATTTGAATGCACACTGTGGTGAGCAAGCATTAGGGATAGCATACACAGCACTTTGGCTTTGCTCCATATGTGTGGTTGTGAACTACCTTTGACACCTCTGGAATGTAGATTTTGAATTTTGAAGTGGACTTTGTGGATAAGAATTCACTTATAATGGTTGCACTTGCACCATATTTATGGGCTTTTCTTTCGTAATTGAAGTACAAAATAGATGGATACCAAATGCATTTCAAATGGAAGTCCTTTTGTCAGGACTTCTCCCCAAATTATCAGTTTTTTTTTGTCAAAGCTTAAAGTATAACTAAAGGCAAAACTTTTTTTGTGGATTTGGATAGAGTGGAGAGGGTTGAGAACACCTGTCAGTTTTTATTTCTGTCTGTGTCCCTGTTAATTAGATGTACCCTCTCTATTTGTCCCATTTACCATTATCATTGAAAGTAAAAGAAAATCACAAATTTTGGGTTGTCCCCAGAAAAGTAATAGAGGGGAAATATTCCAATAGGGACACTAGTTCTGGTGTCCCGAAGAAATTCACTTAATATGCAGAAATTTCCTCTCACTTCCTGTTTGGCTATGGGACAGGCAGTAAAGGGAAATCTCCACAATGGGACACGGGTGGCGTAAAAAAAATCTGGCAGGGGTTATTACCTTCTCTTACTTTATCCAAAATGAAAAAAAAATGCCTACAGCTCTATTTTAATTGAACAAGCTGAAGTTAGAAACTGCACCAGATTTTGCAGTTTTAGTAAATCATCCCCAATGGGTGGGCTAATGCTTTGAGGTGGTGGGGTTTGGTGAAAACTCAGGACCCTGTGTATAGCCCACAACTAGGTTTGAGTGGCTTCCCCAGGGCTCTGAAACTGATTTGAATCATAATGTATATTCTTCAGCAGTGGCGGCCGCTCTATTAGGGGCGCCGCTCCCCTAATCCATGCGCCCAGCCCCTAATCTACATGCACCATGCCCCTAATCTACAATAGGGTTTTTTTGTTTTTTTTTGAAGCAGATAATTAGAGTCGGAGGCTCTAACTGGCTTCAGAAAAGGGTGGACTCAGGGAGCAGAGCACTGCACCCTAAGCCCACCCAGTTGTGTGACATTAGCGATTTAATATTCATTAATGTCTTCCTGTTTCTCCTCCCAGCTAATCAGGAAGCAGGTCCCGAAACCCAATTGGGCAGAGAATCTTGGGTCAACTTCCTGTTCGGCCAGGAGAAGCAGTGGCGCGGCACTTCCCACGACAAGCTGGAGTGAGGAGCAGCCTAAGATGAGGCCACTGATCACTGACTTCCTGTCCATCCCCTGCAGCGGGAGGGGGGGCGGGTATGCAGTGGCGATAGTGTGAGGGGGGCAGGTTTGTTCGCCACATCCCCCAAAATATTGAGCACCGACCGTCACTGTTCTTCAGCATTTCTGAATGTTATTATCTCTATTAGCTCACCCAATTTTTAGGCCCTTGGCATGTTGACTTAACATAATTTACAAGTACACTGATATATTTATGCCCCTCTTCTACAAAAGTGTCTTTGAATGTCCATAGATCTCTATATATACCAAAAAAACATGTTTAGTGGTTTACAATATTACTTTTTTTTACATTTTTAATAACAGTTAATAGCTTTAAATTATAATAGTAATTTAAACATCAATTATAGGCATGTAAAACCCGTGAGTGAACCAATAATGCTACACTGCAGCTGTTAGGGTTAGAAAATTTCACTCACTTTATAGATGTAAACCTTAACTGGATGACAATTAGTTTGCTTTTTATAAATAGTTTTTATTTTTTTAATCTCATTGCTATTGGACTGCTTCAGCCTTTTTCAGGCACTTCCTATATACATGCCAGTGGCGAAACTACCAGGGTTGCACAGGTCACACTTGCGACTGGGCCCTGGTGATCCTTCACTGTAGGGGGGGGGGCAAGATGCCATCTGCTGCTCTACACCGGCTTCCTGATGGACAATCCCTGTGTAATGTCAGCACAGTCACCTGTGTCTTCAACAGGGGCACATATGACAGGTTTAATGCAAGAGCATAGTTGGGAAGCAATTGTAACTCCATAGCAGGAAGTATCTGAACAAGGACATCCATGGCAGGATCACCAGTTGTACTTCTTTTGAAAGCTGCAGCTTTAAAATCATTGAAAACAACTTTAGAATTTACAGTAAAAGTTTTGTTTATATAAGATTTTAGTTTATTTGGGTTAAGATCTGTAATTATCTTAAAGCAGAACTTCAGTCATTTTTTCATCTTTTAAGCTATTAAATCCTCTGCCCTTGTTGTTTTAACTTTGGATACTAAAACATTTTTTTTCTGCCAGTAAATACCTTACACAGCCTACTTCCTGTTCCTTGTCTGGTAAAAAGCCTAGGCGTTTGACATCATGCACAGCGCGCTCTCTTGTGGGAGTTTGCCAGGAAGGGAGGGGGGATGAGTCATAGGAGGGCCAATGAAAGCTGCAGGGCTGGAGGTGTGCCTCTGTGTTTCTGTGTAAATCCAGGAAGGGAACAGGCAGCAGCTTCAGCTGCCCACAGTTAAAATGGATGCAGCCAGACTCCGTGGAGGGAAATTTCTGCAGCATATTTGACAAGTACAGAATCACAGTATATATAAAATAATATGCAAAGTGGTTGGAGGGAAGCTTCAGAATGGCAAAGATGTTTTTATTACAAATGATGTGAGCAGACTGCAGTTCCTCTTTAAGCCCCGCACACATGGGCAGAGTGTCAGGATACATTTGCCAGTACAAAAAATACCGGCCGACATCCTGCCCATGTGTATGTTGGTCTGCGTGCATGCTGGAAAACCAGCAGCCGACCAATTCCCGATCAGCGCTCTCAGCCAGTAGCAGAGAGCGTGGATCGGAGTGTTCTGACGGGGAGGGGGGGGTAGCTGGGCAAAAAGCATAATGTCTAATTACTATATTAGAGCTCCTGCCCCCATCATTAATAGCAGCATTGTTGTTAAAAAAAAAAGGTTTCTCCCCACGCCACCTAGGCTAGGACGAGATCACTATCCTTCTGGAAAGATCCTGGTGAGATGCTGGGTACAGGAAATCTCATAAAATAATCTCATAATAATCTAAAAATAATATTTATTATACAATTATACTATAAAGCAGTATAATTATTAATAATATATAAAAAAAAAAACACTCTCATAATGTGCTGGGGCATTATTTTGCAAGATCTCTTCAAAAAGAAGGCGACATTGGTTAACTCTATTATGGCGGCAGAGGAATGGGTGGCACAGTGCAAAGACAGGTATGAAAGATTCTATGGAATCTGCCCCACCTGGATTCATTATATTTCTACCGTCCCACAGACGACATCGCCACAGACCCCTTACTCTTGTATTTGCTCACTCTCTCTACTGGATGTTTACCAAAAATATCCCCTTATGGAACTGCGCTAAGACTGGGAACAGTATACCTTATACCCCTGAAGTATCAAAGATAGTACTTATCGCATTTCTCAAAAAGTGCTGAGAGTTTAGTGTTGTGGTTGTTATATTTTTGGAAATATTTGTTTTTTATGTGTAGAGGGATGGCCCTAGACCCATCCCCCCCTACTCTTTCCCCCTGATCCCTATTACCCACCGCCTCCCCCTCCTTGTTTCTTTATTACTCTCTTTATCCCCTTTTGATTTGCACTAAGATTATGGAAAAAGAGCACACTGTGTAGTCTCGGGTTGGTACAATAATCTATACACATATCCCGCAGTTCTGTGTGAGGATCAAAAGTGATGGAAACTATATGGCACGACACTACCTGCCTGGAGTTTGCATGTTCTCCCTGTGCCTGCGTGGGTTTCCTCCGGGGACTCCGGTTTCCTCCCACACTCCAAAGACATGCTGTGAGGTTAATTAGATCCTGTCTAAATTGGCCCTAGTATATGTATGAATGTGAGTTAGGGACCTTAGATTGTAAGCTCCTTGAGGGTAGGGACTGATGTGAATGTACAATGTATATGTAAAGCGCTGCGTAAATTGACGGCGCTATATAAGTACCTGAAATAAATAAAATAAATAAAATATGGTGTCTGAGCTGTGCCAATGTGACTTTAAAACGACACTGCTACATATGCAATCTATAATTTGATACACTTGCTGTATGTCCGTTCTGTTGTTGGACTTTCATTTATTGTATGTCTTATACCCTTTGAAAATAAAAATAAAGATAAAGATTATATACAGGGTGGGCCATTTATATGGATACACCTTCATAAAATGGGAATGGTTGGTGATATTAACTTCCTGTTTGTGGCACATTAGTATATGTGAGGGGGGGAAACTTTATTCTTTCATGAGTTATTTACAAGTTTCTGACCACTTATAAAATGTGTTCAATGTGCTGCCCATTGTGTTGGATTATCAATGCAACCCTCTTCTCCCACTCTTCACACACTGATAGCAACACCGCAGGAGAAATGCTAGCACAGGCTTCCAGTATCCGTAGTTTCAGGTGCTGCACATCTCGTATCTTCACAGCATATGGTTTTTTTATGGTTTTTATGTTCAGTAAAAACCAATACCGGGTGAGCTGCTCCTTCCAGGAGGTACCGCCATTCCTCCAAAGCCGACTTGATGGCCAACAATTCCCTATCACCGACATCTTAGTTACAGCAGGATGGTGCACCACCACATTATGGGTGTCAGGTCCAAGCATTCCTAGATGAACAGTTTCCTGGAAAGTGGATTGGTCGTCGTGGGCCAGTTGAATGGCCCCCAAGGTCTCCCGATCTGACCCCCTTAGACTTTTATCTTTCGGGTCATCTGAAGGCAATTGTCTATGCTGTGAAGATACGAGATGTGCAGCACCTGAAACTACGGATACTGGAAGCCTGTGCTAGCATTTCTCCTGCTGTGTTGCTATCAGTGCGTGAAGAGTGGGAGAAGAGGGTTGCATTGGCAATCCAACACAATGGGCAGCACATTGAACACATTTTATAAGTGGTCAGAAAATTGTAAATAACTCATGAAAGAATAAAGTTACGTTAAAACTAAGCACACCATTGTTTTTCTTGTGAAATTCCCAATAAGTTTGATGTGTCACATGACCCTCTTCCTATTGAAAAAACAAAAGTTGGATTCAAAATAGCCGACTTCAAAATGGCCGCCATGGTCACCACCCATCTTGAAAAGTTTCCCCCCTCACATATACTAATGTGCCACAAACAGGACATTAATATCACCAACCATTCCCATTTTATTAAGGTGTATCCATATAAATGGCCCACCCTGTATATTAAAAAAAAAAAGAAGGCAACATTACCCCCTGGAGTAAGGGCACTAATATATTAAGACGACCTTACAACTTACTGCAAGGTTCACTTTAAGCCTAAATCAAATTCACAGAGCACCTCACATGTCCAAAGGAAGTGTACTTCCTGAAGCCTGTGCTATGTAACATTTTCACTAGCTGCTTCCTGTATTACCGATCACATTTGGTAATATCTCTCCTACACAACACACAGCTTTTCACAGATTGCCAGTTTACTAACAAATACAGCAATGAGTTAAACTGATGCACTATAGCAAAGTCTGGACGAAAAACTAAAGAAAGAAACAAGTAGGCAATGCTACCAATATATATTTCAGGGTTTGACTATGAATTCTGTCTAGCGTACTTTTTTAAAAATCCAGAAAGCAATGGACACAAAGTATTTCATGATATGGTTGATCAGCACTGGACTCCAAGACCGTTTTTGAGGGCAACATTTCTTAGGTGATAATGCTAAAACCCCAAAACTATCCCTGTATGTTACTGTCTGGTACTTGTATATCCTATATTGTATATCAATGTAGCCCATGTGCTTAGCTTTTTAAAATAAAGGATTCAATTTTATATTTAAATCTGCCAAAAGGCTAAAAAATAACCAAAACTGCATGCATGACCTACCAGCAGATGTTAGGAGTTCATGCTGCAGTTTTATTTCCTATATTTACCGTGAATTCAGTATTGTACTTGAAATAAGGGACTCCTGGCATGGTAGATTATTTAATCAGAGCGAAAGGGTTACTTTTACAGCAGGATTAGCATTGTAGTAGATTTTAAGAGATAACATTACAGCAGGATTAGCAATATTGTATGTTTTCTACAGATACTGATACACTGTGGTTACTCTTCTCATAAATCTAAAAGAGAAATCCAAGCACTATTTAATTTTAAATATACATGCAACTTGATTTTTTAGTGTATAAGAGCCAAGGCCTCCATTCCTGCAGCAGTTTTTTGTGCTGCCCACTGCCACAGACTAGATGCTACAAAGCCAAGAGGTATTCATCTTCTGCTGCATTCTCTGTACTATCGTGCCTTAGCCCTGGTTCACACCAGTGCGGTTTTGAAATTGCACTACAAAGCCGCAGATCAGTGTGATTTGCACCTCTGATTTAATTGAGGCTTGCAACTTTGTTTAACATAAGTCTATTCAAGTCGCAATGAAATAGTAAAAAAGTAGTTCAGGAACCTTTTTCAAAGTTGCTGCGACATGAGTTGCAGCAATTTGAATGGTTCCTTTGCCGGCAATGGGGTGCGACTTTTCATGCGATTGGGAACGGTCAAATCACATGGCAAATCGCATTGCATGGTACTCTGGATTTCAGCTCTTAAAAACTGGCTTAGTTTTTGTTGTCGTTTCAGAAATCTGCATGCTCTTCTTCAAGATTCAAACAAGTAAAATACTAGTAGCATAGTAATATAAAACAGATCAAGTGATTCCTAGAAATGAATATGTATAAAATTGATATATGAATAAAATACTTAAATGACTGAAATCATTGCAATTAAAAAGGACCCAAAGATTGTGGTTCAAATTACCAATAATCACAAGTAAAATGTTTTAGAGAAATAGGTCTTGTCTCATTGAATATCCCGATATTATAACAAAAAGTTTTATTTATTAAGTATTATTTATATAAAAACTGTCTAGTGTAAAATACAATAAGGTTCTATTTAAAGTTCTGTGCCACTCTTCAACATGTCCCTAAATAGTTACATTGTATTGAACAAATGAAAGCGGAGTTCCACCCAAAAGCGGAACATCCGCTTTAAGGGAAGGTGACCCCCCCGACATGCCACAATTGGCATGTCTTTTTTTTTGGGGGGGTGACCAGGGACCCAGTTTTCACAGGGTCCCAGGTCCACTCCCTCCCCTGGAGCCACGGCTCTGGAAGGGAAGTCCACCTCCCCCCCCCCTCTCGGCAATCTTCTGGGACACGTCACAGTGAGCACCCAGCTTTGAAGCCAAAGCCAGGTGCCCACACTTGTGATGCCGGCGCCGCCGAGGGGAGGGGGAGATGAGCGAGCCCTCGGGTGGTCGCATCGCTGGAACGAGGGGCAGGTGAGGGGCCAATTGTTAAAAGTCAGCAGCTACCCTTTTGGTAGCTGCTGACTTTTAACAGGGTGGAACTCCGCTTTAAGATTTTAAAAGTAGTATTAAACCCAAAACAAAATGCAATATATTGCAGTTTACCAATCCTTAAAGCTGAAGTTTAGGTATGCTTTGTCTTGCATAGCTAGGACTAAAAGTATGCATATCTCATATCCGACCTATCCCTGCGAAAGTTGCAAATCACTGTGGTAGGTGCACCATGGATGCATATATGCAGTTAGCATTAAGGCTCACGTACCCTGTTGCGGATTAAAGGGATTGTAAAGGTAAAAAATTAAGAAAAAAACCCCACAAACATACATATATTTACTGTACCTGCTCTGTGCAATGGAATTGCAAATAGCTGCCGAGAACCTCCTCTTTTCGGGTCCCCAGCCTGTGCTCCTGGCCCCTCCCCTCTGTTCAGTGCCCCCATGAGAATCCGCTTCGCATTAGGGCACCCGGGTCCCGCTGCTGCGTCCATTGACACAGACAACGGGACTCGGCCCTGTCCCCTGCGCCCTTATCACTGTTTTGATTGACAACACTGGGAGCCAATGGCTCCCAGTGCCCCAGCAAAGCCAGTGAGACCCAGAAGTGAGGGGAGAGAAGAGCTGCAGACATGCACGGCACTGGATCAAATGAGAGCTTGGGTAAGTAAAAGGAGGGGGGGGGTGAGGGGGTGATGCTGACACCTAAACATTTTTTTTACCTTAAAGTGATTGTAAAGTCTTGTTTTTTTTCTATAAAAATAAAGTCATACTTACCTGCTCTCTTGCAGTGGATTTGCACAGAGCAGCCTGGATCCTCCTCTTCTCGGGTCCCTCTTCAGTGCTCCAGGCCCCTCCTTCCTGTCGAGTGCCCCCACAGCAAGCAGCTTGCTATGGGGGCACCCAAGCTGAGCTGCAGCTCTGTATATTCATTCTGACATGGAGCTGCAGTTCGGTCCTGCCCCCTCTCTGTCTCCTGATTGGCTAACTGACTTTGATTGACAGCAGTGGGAGCCAATGGCACCACTGCTGTGTCTCAGCCAATCAGGAGTTAGAGTTCCGGACGGCAGAGACACTCGTGGACATCGCTGGACACAGATAGGGCGAAGGTAAGTATTAGGGGCGCCACAGGGGTTTTTTTTGCACACAGGAGGCTTTTTATCTTACAGTGAATGTAACCCCTGCATATACCCAGTGAAGTGAACAACCTCAGATGATACACAGAGATGAGACAAATCTCCCTATATAAGTTTTACATGCTGCTGTCTTCTTCTGTAAATATCCTTTAGAAAGTGGAGATTGTGTTAACATTTTTCTCTTCCTGGTTACCTCTGGGAATGGATCATTGGAATACAGTCAAGACAGCTGATTGGAGGAAAGGCGCACACACTCCCTCTTCTCATAGGCAAAGTAAAAAAGCAATGTACACAGCTCTGCTATTAGAAGACAATTTCTCTGCTAATCTATTTATGGCAACCTCCCCGTCACACATGTGTATCTCCAGTCTCAGAGAACATGTGAGAACTTATCAGGCTGATAACAGAGCTACTGAGAAAGAGACCACTACAAGATTAAGTTCTTTGAAGAGAGATAACAAAACACTGCAGATCTATGTGCCCAGCTCAAATTTCATGAATCGGGTTTACATCCACATTAAATGCATAGAATGCATTAAGAAAAAAACAACCTTCTGGCTTTATAACCACTTTAATGTCAGGAATGCATTAAGGTAAAAATGTTTAGGCTTTACAACCACTTTAACCTCTGTGTCGGGTGAAAAACGTTAGTGGCATTGCATCCAGCAGGCGTTTCAGAGTGTGTTGACAGTGAAATAAAAGGTATTGAAGTAAGACATCCTTGGTGTGCTGCCTCTTCTTTGGATTACTAAGCACAGTGGAGAGTCAGCGGACTCTTTTGGCTTCAGCTCTTCGCTGGTTTGTATGGAATTATAGAGGACTCAAACTGTTTGTGAGCAGAAATGGGGGTTGGTGATCACACAATTTAGGTTAGCTATATATAAAGGAGTTGTAAAGGCAGACTTTTTTTATCTTAATGCATTCCATGCATTAAGATAAAAAACCTTCTGTGTGTATCAGCCCCCCAGCATTCCCTAATCACTTACCTGAGCCCCTTCTCTCTGCAGCAATATCCACGAGTATCTTAGCTGTCCCAGACACTTCTGATTGGCTGAGACACAGCAGTGGCACCATTGGCTCCCGTGGCTGTGAATCAAAATCAGGGCAATGCAAATGTATGTCAGCTAACCAGGGAAGAGAGGGGGCGGGGTCAGGGCAGGGCTCCGTGTCTGAATGGATACACAGAGCTCCGACTCGGCTTGGGTGCCCCCATAGCTAGCTGCTGGCTGTGGGGGCACTCACCAGAGGGAGGGGCCAGGAGAGCAGAAGAGGGACCAAACAAGAGGAGGATCTGGGCTGCTCTGTGCAAATCAAACTGCACAGAGGAGAGAAGTAGAACATGCTTGTTATTTTAAAAAAAATATATATAAATGAAATAGCCTGCTGCTGCACCTTTGTGGTTTAGTCACAGGTTGGAGTAGGTTGTATTGTGCAATTGCAGTGGAGACAGAGAACCTGCCTGTGCAGTCTGATGGGATGCCTGGATTGGCTAAAACTGTCTGAATAGTGGGGTTGATTTACTAAAGGCAAATAAACTGTGCACTTAGCAAAGTGCAGTTACCCTCTGCAAGCACAGTTGCTCCAGAGCTTAGGAAACAAGTTAAAGCTTCACTTTGCAAAGCATACCCCATCACATGGAAGGAAAATGAAATAAGAGCATATTTGCTTGCACATGATTGGGTGATGGAAGTCAGCAGAGCTTCATCTCATTTACTAAGCACTGGAACAACTGCTCTTGCAGACGTGCAAAGTGCCTTTAGTAAATCAACCCTAGTTTCACTTTTTGCAAATCATTTCCTGTGATTTATTCCTACGCCAGTGTGGTTTACTGTGCAGGTTACTTGCAGAATATACAGTATAAGCAAACTACCCACAGCCATTAGAGCAGTGGTTCTCAACTCCTGTCCTCAGGACCCACCAACAGGCCAGTTCCATTATGGATTTTAGACCGGACAACCACCCAGGACTCCTGTCCTCAACTCTTGGTGACGAGATTACCGACACCCATCAAACGAATATGACATATAAGACGTTCATTGGACGTGTCATTTGGTGTGA
>BLSH010377561.1:729354-745031 GCA_018402905.1 Glandirana rugosa | reverse complement strand
ATCAGGTTTGTCTGGCACGATCTGCCCTCAGTAAAGCCATGTTGCTTTGGGTCCAGCAAGCTGTGTATTTTTAGGTGATCAATGATCCTTCTTTTGAGAAGTGATTCCATTACCTTGACTACAATTGATGTTAAACTCACTGGCCTGTAATTGCCAGCTTCTACCTTGCTGCCCTTCTTGTGGATAGGTACAATATTAGCTATCCGCCAGTCATGGGGAACTTCTCCTTTACTCTGTAGCACTGGCACCAATCCTGTTAGATGCATTGGGCTGGTCAAACAGTGGGTCTCTCCACTGGCTACTGTGGTTACTCCTGCTGACCAGCAATCACTGAAAGTAGAACTATGGGCAAAACTTTTTTTTCATTTTGGATAGAGTTAGGCTCCTTTCACATATGCGGACTGATTAGGTCCGCCTGTCCGTTTTTCAGGTGGACCGGATCAGACGCTCCATTCATCTCTATGGAGCAACGGATGTCAGCGGTGACATGTCCACTAACATCCGCCACTATCCGATCTGCTAAATCTAGACAGATAGAAACCCGATTTTCATCAATCTGGCAGATTGGATGAAAATGGACAGGCAAATACGTTTTCATCCAATCTCCCATAGAGGACAACAGGGCTCTGACAGATCAGTCTCTGCACAGTGAGCGGAGATGGATCTGTCATCTGTCTGCTCAGTGGGGAACAATGGATCAATCCCTGCTGAGCAAGCAGAGCCTAGCAAAATGGACAGCTCCGTGTGAAAGGGGCCCAAGGGAGGGTTATAACCCCTATCAAATTTTTTTTCGCCATCTGTGTCCCATTGCGGAGATCTTTTTAAATTTCGTGTCCCATAGCCAAACAGGAAGAGAGGAAATCTCTGCACATTAAGGGAATTTCTCCTTGGCCCCAACTCACCTGAACTAGTCTCCCCATTGGAAGATTTCTCCTCTATTACTTTTCTGGTGACAACTCAAAATTTGGGATTTTCTTTTACTTTCAATGATATTGGTAAACAGGAAAAATAGAGAGGGTGAATCTCTTTAACAGGGACACAGACAACAATAAAATGGACAGGGGTTCTAATCCCTCTCCCCTCTATCCAAAACTATAAGAAAAAAAAAAAAAGTATTGCCTTTAGTTATACTTGAAGGACACAATAATGACATAGGGGCCTTCAGGAAGATCCACAGCAACCAGAAATACATTGGGGTTGGTCTACTAAAACTGCAAAATCTTGTGCAGCTCTGCATAGAAACCAATCAGCTTACAGTTTTTTTTTTTTTTTATCAAAGCTTAATTGAAGAAGCTGAAGTTAGAAGCTGATTGGCTACCATGCACAACTGCACCAGATTTTGCACTCTCCAGTTTTAGTAAATCTGAAGTGCTGGACAGAATCTGCACCAGGAGCTATGCTACCTAACCAAATTTCTGTAAACAGGCTGATGGACAAGTATGGAGTAATTTTCTTCACAGAAGACGAAATCTCCATTCACTTCCGGTTCTGGTTTATCGCATGAATTCCTTAGGAATGAAGAAAACTGTGACAAGCCACTGTGCGACCAAGTCAGACCTGAGACAATTATATGACATTGGGAAGGGGACTACAATGTAACTGTAGGTAAAGTTACAATTTAACAGTCCTCTAAAACCAAGTTAGCACTATGGCATATTTTGCAGGCTCCTCTACAATGGTTTAATATGTAGAAAGAAGTTGATCACTTGCAATTTCCTCACACATAAGTCAGATCAGCTTCAGGTGGTTCAGCAAGGACTTTTATCGAAAAAAGATAAAATGCCAGCCTCGTGGCTGAACAACTCTGCAACCAAAATGTCACTGGGCAGCCAAAGGTTTGTAATATATTTTAGGATATGCATTAATGGTATGTTTTATACAGAACCTTCAGCATGTAAATGCTTGAAATATATCTAGAATAATGGCAAGCAGTGCTACTTATGTACTCTAACAGAATCAGGTTGTTTAATCCTGCGCCAAGCCCCTCTCTCTCCCTCACAAGTTTTAAAGCAATTAATAAAAGGGGGGTAAGTAAGGAGAGAACAGATATCTGTGACATTTTTATTTCTTTTTTTTCTAGAATAAAGGTTCTATTAAAAATTTCAGCAATACACAAAAGACCATTCAAATCTGTTCACAGTGCAAAACCATTGATAAGGAACTACAAAAGGTTGACATCTTTATCGCTATGTAAAAATACAAACAGATAAGTATACTGTTGAAATACATACCCTATCTGCCAAAAAAATGTGCAATTCTGTTCAGCCGGGTTTAATTCAGAAACTCTTGCAAGGGAGCACAGCAAGGTTCCTGACCATTTACTTTTCTCCGTTGCATTGGATAGTGAAGGAGAGGCAGCCCTCTGATGAGGCCAACTCTATGCTCTCTCCTTCAATCAGAAAAGATAATGTGAAATCCAGATTGGCTCTCAGTGCAGCCCCTTCCTCTTGCAGTCTGAAAGCAGATTTGGTGGGGGTTACAGGAGGCTCTGTTGAGGTCCTCTCTATACTCTCTCCATCAATCAGAAAACTCAATGTGTTAAATTACTGGAAATCCAGATTGGTTTACAGTCTGAACACTGATTTGGGGGAGGTTACCAAAGGGTGGTACAAAGAAAAGGTATTATTTAAAGCCGAGATGGATGTCATTGGTGGTATACGATAGTGGTTGTCAACCTCCTTCCTCAAGTACCCCCAACAGGCCATGTTTTGGGAATTTCTTTTAGATAAAAATAGCTGTCCAAAATACCAAGCAATTGACTCGGATTTAAAGCACATGTGCACGATAAAGGAAAACCTGCAAACATGGCCTGTTGGGGGTATTTGAGGACTGAGGTTGAGAGCCACTGGTATACGAGATGGAAGGATATACAATAATAGGATGGGGCAGACAAATTTAGGTAGCGCCAGCTTGTGTGCAAGTGCCCTTTACCCATCCACCTAAAAAATTAATTGTCTAAAAGTCATAATTTGTTTCCTTTAATGCAAGGATATAATTTCAAATGGTTTAAAAAAAAGCTGCAGCAATCCCCCTTTCAGACCATACTCTGGTACCTGAATTTTTATTTCAGGAGATCATCACTGGGTAGAAAGTGGACAAACTGCTGCAGGTATGTCAAATTAAATTACAGGCATTATTATTATACAAGTAGCCTGACACAGTCAGCAGTGTTGCTTCTCCAGTAGTCTCAGGGCCCTGGTGCATGCCTGCACTGCTGTGCCTGCAGTTCTGCCTTGGCTTTTCACGATTACTGGCAGAGAAATTGCTCAGCAGCCATCTTTGTTCATTACTCTGCAGCAGCAGTTAGCTACAGACACAATAAATAACAAATTCACTTATAATGCATTCCATACCTCTTAGCAAGAGAAAAAAAAAAAAACACCTGTGGTGTCTATAAATATCAAAAAGGAAAGAGCCATGGTCAAAATTCTACAATGCAATACTATACTATTTATAGAACCAAGGCTGTGTATTTCTCAATTTTTAATCATTTCCACAAGACCCATTCAGAAATATTACTGTAAAAAAGCATTATCTGATTCTATAAATACTGCATTAAAACCTAAGATGGTGTGGTGTGTTGATAATGACTGCTTAGGGAGAACCTGCGTCCAAGGGATAGGTTATAAACCAACATATACACCACAAAGCTGGCAGCATAAGCTCTTTGTGCACATCTTTACTTACACAGCTACTGATAATAGTGCAGCTTTGCTTGAGGATATGCAAACTGACTTTCTTCCTGGTTCCTATTCACACCTGGCTATTCGCATGTCTAACCCATATGACGATTCAGGACAATAGCTCCCTAAATCAGTGGGCATTACATGAAGTAATGTAGGTAAGGCCAATTTTCTTTTATCGAGTTTGTGTTGTCAACTATGATCTGCACAAGTTACATATTTAATCAAGTTAAGAGAAAAAAAAAACACCTCAGAACCATAAACATGCAGTTGATCCATAGGGAAAAAAATATTTAACAAGAACAAAAATATCCTTCCTGATCCCCTACGGCAGGGGTCTCCAAACTTTCTAAACAAGCGCCAGTTTACTGTCCTTCAGACTTTAGCGGGGACCAGACTGTGGCCATTGGGAGTAGAAAAGGTCCTGACGTCAGTGGGAAAAAACAATGCCCCATTGTTGGTGTCAGTGGGATAAATTGTGCCTGATCATTGGGGTCAATGGCCACAGTTGTTGATATCATTGGTGTCAATGGGCCCAGTTGTTGATATCATGTTGGTGTCATTGCGAGGAATTGTGCCCCATCGTTGGTGTCATTGGGAGGAATTGTTCTGCTTTTCATTATAGGTGAGGTCCTTCATGCCTCGGGCAGCCACTTGTGAGACTCTGCACAGACTTGGAATTCCTGTTGGCAGAGAAACATCTCTGTGCTCACAGCGTGTGTGAACAGCAGTGGTGCAGCCAAATGTACAATTCAGTGGCAGGTGCTGCTATTGTTTGCATGCACTACTCATCTAAATAGGTACATGCGATTAAGGACTCTGACTATCCATGGATGAAGGCAATGTGTGTCTAGGGATGGCATTTCAGCCTCTGCAAATAGTAGCCTATCCACCCCAGACTGGCCATCCTAATTAACCCTTATTTGGTGATGTCACTACAGTGCTTGGTATTGTGCTTCTTGCTGGAGGCTCTGACATGAAACCAAATCCCTGCCTCTACCATGATGGATGCAAACACACAGAGACACAGTGCAGAACAAGGTATGTCAAATCAGGGAAAAGATCAACTGCAGGGAAGACCATTCAATGCTGGGAAATCTGGTAGATTCTGGGAGCTTCTCATTCAAGTTCCAGCTCTTCCAAAAAAATACATTTTACTATTTTTACATTTTTTAACAGGAAAATAAAAGCGTTCAGAGTTTATAAATAAGGTACCATCAGCAGTGATGTCTATGTACTAGTTGCATCATTATAGTATGGCACAAGGATAACAAATTAGTAGCAGTAATAATACTGAATAAGTTGACTTTTTTCTCATTACATTTCAGAAATATGAAAGAAAAGAAAAATCGCTAGATTTTTCAGGCTAGAAAGGGCTTTAGTTGGAGGGCAGCAGGAACACAGAAGACCCCCAGGCTGCCTGATGAATACAACTGCATATATTACAGAAAGCCTTGATGTGTGGGTTCTAATACTTTATATTGAAAATGGTCACGCTTCCAAAAAGTTTAGCACACAAATTAAGTAGGGATAACTTAATACATATAAGCATACAAATTCAGTAGCGGTAAATGAATACATAAAAGTATGGTATGTATTTGGCACTAAAAATTATGCTGTTACGTTGACATATTTATCACACAGAAAACCATATTTAGTACAGTCAAAAAGCGAAAGCTAAGTAAATTACTTGTGCATTGAAACTGTAGGGGGGTTGACTCACCAGTACACTCTATCGGAGGCTCTATCCTGCGCTCTGTACCTCTATTACCCCCAACTCTGCACCCCCCCCCCCTTACACCTTACTCTATACCCCTGCAGTCCCTAGTACCAAGCATTCTGTACCACCTGCATCACCAATAATCCATCTGTACCCATATTACCACTCACTTGTATCCATTTCCATTCTTCCCCCACTACCCTGCACTCTGAAGCTTATGCATCACCCATTGCTACATATTGTGCATCTCCTATTATCCCACATTCTGCATCCCTCAATAACCACTCTGTACCCCCTGCATCCTCTATTTAACCTCACTTTGCATCCCCTATTACACTGCTCTCTGCATTGCCCATTACACCTCACTCTGCATTCCCCATTACCCTGCTATTTTCACCCCCTCTAAACCTCACTCTGCACTCCTGCATCCCCCAGTACCCAGCACCCCCTGCATCCTCCAATATGCCTTAAAAGAGTGAAGCTTCATATTCAAGAGGCAAGCCCACTGCCCCCCAGGGCCTCTTCTGTAGCATTGTCCTCTCTGCACAGCTAAAAGCAGATCTGAAGTTTTTTAACGGAGCAAAGTTACCCTGGCAATGCCCACTCCCCTGCCAAAGTGAGGGATTTGGGGTGTTGTAGTGTGGGATGAGGAGCATAGAAAAGGGGGACTTTAAGATGTCCCCCATCACCCAGTTGACCTGGGCCAAAGCCCAATACAGGAGGGCTGCCTGTACCCCCCAATCAGCAGCCCTGCATATAAGGCTTTATTTTGGAACAACGTTTTTAATATACGCCCTGCTCAGACTTCCTAATATCAGCTGACTTATTATTTATAAAAACTATACAGTCTTGTGTAAAAAAAAAAAAAAAAAAAGCAATCTTACAGCTGTTTACAAAAAATTCACATGTCAAAGCTGACATGGAGATCACATGCTCTGGAACCATGGTGCTTGGTTTCTGATCATTAGTAGAAAGTGGGAGCAGTTACTGAGATGCTCCTGGCTATAAGAGAAGGTAGATTAATGTACCCTCAGTATTAAACATTTTGCTAAAGAATGTTCATACAGTATCTCACAAAAGTGAGCACACCCCTCACATTTTTGTAAATATTTTATTCTATCTTTCCATGTGGCAACACTGAAGAAATGACACTTTGCTACAAACTAGTGAGTGCACAGCTTGTATAACAGTGTAAATGTTCTGTCCCCTCAAAATAACTAAACACACAGCCATTAATGTCTAAACCGCTGGCAAAAAAAGTGAGTACACCCCTAAGTGAAAATGTCCAAATTGGGCCAAGTGTGTCAATATTTTCTGTGGCCACCATTATTTTTCAGCACTGCCTTAACCCTCTTGCACATGGAGTTCACCAGAGCTTCACAGGTTGCCACTGGAGTCCTCTTCCACTCCAAACAAGAGAGGCGCAACGACCTTGTGCCGTACCATTAAAAATTTTAATAAATAATGTAGATAAAATCCATATACTCACAAACGGAGCTGATTATAAGACCTTTTGGAATACAACAATACATCCAATGGAGATGATGGTAGAACCTCAGCAGTTGACCTGGATGTTCACCATAACACAAAGGCTGACGCGTTTCCAGGGCGAACCCTCTTCATCAGAGCCCCTGATGATTGTTGTATTCCAAAAGGTCTTATAATCAGCTCCGTTTGTGAGTATATGGATTTTATCTACATTATTTATTAAACTTTTTAATGGTACGGCACAAGGTCGGTGCGCCTCTCTTGTTTGTATTTTCTTTGCTCTAGTGTGTCTGGATTCGCATGATCCGGAAGAGGGCAGCAAGACCTTTAGGTGTGATCTACCATCATTCAGTGTGGTTATTATCGAATGAGGAGCCCCTGCTATACTGTTTTCTTCGGTTAGAGGTGCCTTAAGCGCAGGAGTGTATTGGTTTGGTGTCCTCTTCCACTCCTCCATGACGTCATCACTGAGCTCTTGGATGTTCGAGATCTTGCACTCCTTCACCTTTTGTTTGAGGATGCCTCACAGATGCTCAATAGGGTTTAGGTCTGGAGACATGCTTGGCCAGTACACGTTGGCATTCATGGTTCCCTCAATGAACTGTAGCTCCCCAGAGCCGGCAGCACTCATTCAGCCCCAGACCATGACACTCCCACCACCATGCTTGACTGTAGGCAAGACACACTTGTCTTTGTACTCCTCACCTGGGTGCCACCACACACGCTTGACACCGTCTGAACCAAGTTTATCTTGGTCTCATCAGACCACAGGACATGGTTCCAGTAATCCAAGTCCTTAGTCTGCTTGTCTTCAGCAAACTGTTTTCAGGCTTTCTTGTGCATCATCTTTGGAAGAGGCTTCCTTCTGGGGTGAAAGCCATGCAGACCAATTTTATGCAGTGTGCGGCGTATGGTCTGAGCACTGACAGACCCCCCCACCCCTTCAATCTCTGCAGCAATGCTGGCAGCACTCATACGTCTATTTCCCAAAGATGACCACTGGATATGACGCTGAGCACATGCACTCAACTTTTTTGGTCAACCATGGCGAGGCCTGTTCTGAGCGGAACCTGTCCTGTTAAACCACTGTATGGTCTTGGCCACCATGCTGCAACTCAGTTTCAAGGTCTTAGCAATCTTCTTATAGCCTAGGCCATCTTTATGTAGAGCAACAATTATATTTTTCAGATCCTCAGAGTTCTTTGCCATGAGGGGCCATGTTGAACTTCCAGTGACCAGTATCAGAGAGTGAGAGCGATAACACCAAATTTAACACACCTGCTCCCCATTCACACCTGAGACCTTGTAACACTACTCACTTTTGTTGCCAGTGATTTAGACATTAATGGCTGTGTTGAGTTATTTTGTGGGGACAGCAAATGTACACTGTTATACAAGCTGTACACTCACTACTTTACATTGTAGCAAAGTGTAATTTCTTCAGTGTTGTCACATGAAAAGATGGAATAAAACATTTACAAAAATGTGAGGGGTGTACTCACTTTTGTGAGATACTGTATACAAACTGCAGGTGGGAAAAATGTTAAGCCTAACCCTTAATACCAACCTAATCTTTATACACAACTTCTGACCTCAATCTCACCTGTCAATTTAGCTCTAAGGCAGTGATTCTCAACTCCGGTCCTCAGGACCCACTAACAGGCCAGGTTTGCAAGATAACTGAAATGCACCACAGGTGATATCATTTGCTGCTCAGTGATTGCAGTATTCTAGTCTGCATCTCCCCAAGGTAATACTTAAAATCTGGCCTGTTGGTAGGTCCTGAGGACAGGAGTTGAGAACCACTGCTCTAAGGCCTCATGCACACAGGACGTTTTTTGACTGTTTTTCAGCTGCAGACGTTTTTTTCTACAGTCAATAAACCCTCCATCATGTTATTCTATGTGTTCATGCACACATAGGCTGTTATCAACTGTTTTTAGCAGTGACATTTTTGAGCTGTAAGGGTTTTTTTGGACTGTTTTCAGCTGTAAAAACGGTCAAACACTTAAAAACGTCCAAAAACGCCCAAAAAATGTTTAAAAACGTCAATCCCCAACGTTTTTGGACGTTTTAGACCAATTGAAAAAAAAACAAAAAACAATGGCCCTTTAAAAACAGGGAAAAACGCAAAAATCGGTAGTAATATAACGCTGGTAAAAGCTGAAAACATCCCTGATAAGCTACTGCGTCCTGTGTGCATGAAGCCTAATAGACTCAATGGAAACCTTCATTCTAAAAGTAAACCTCAAGCTCAGCCATAACCCCAATGTTGATATTATCACAAAGATAATGTTATTTGTGCAGAGATAAATATTCACACAGCAACACAAGGTTGGTAATATTATCCTGAAACTCAAACCAATCTTTGCCCTAATGTTAACAAAAAAATTGTCCCCATAAATCTAATGCATCAAACTATTTGAGCTTAAAATCTTGGGAAAAATGCCTGCACTAAACATAAAACAACCCAAGTAATCTTGGCCTAGATGAACTAGAAGTCTTGGTAAAGGTAATAAATCACTGACCCAGTTCTATATGTTTCTGAAAAAGTAATAAGGGCCTAGACTCTACAGATATTAGTCAATGTAATACGACTATAACCCAGTTCTGTAAGTGTTCGTAAAAGCAATAAAGCCAAGTCTCATATTGTAAAGACATCCTTGTTCCTTCACTTGCCCCATATATTGTCACTTAGAAAAGTCAGTCTTTGTTCTTTATGATGTGTCAGTTAAAAAAGGCCAAAAGGGGCAAAATTTATGGATAGTTTTTTAACTTAAAAAGTTAAAATGATCGTAAAGTCTCAGTTTCTTAAAATCAAAAATAACAAACATGTCTATACTTACCTGCCTTGTGCAGTGAATTTGCACAGAGCAGGCCGGATTATCCTCTTCTCGGGTCCATCTTCGGCTCTCCTGGCCCCTCCCTCCTGTTGAGTGCCCCCACAGCAAGCAGCTTGCCATGGGGGCACCTGAGCCGAGTCACAGCTCCCTGTGCCCATTCAGACATGGTGCCGTGGCTCAGCCCCACCCCCTTTTCTCTTCTTCTTGGCTGACTGACTTTGACAGCAGTGGGAGCCAATGGTGCCGTGCTGCTGTCTCAGCCAATGAGGAGTAGAACTAGGACCATTCCTACAACATCTCTGGATCTAGAGGGACCTCAGGTATGTATTAGGGGGGCTGCTGCACACAGAAGGCTTTTTATCCTAATGCATAGAATGCATTAAGATAAAAAGCACAACCACTTTAAGGTTTGTGTTGTTGTAGGAAACATTTAGAAAAGTTAATTGTGCCTAATCTAAAAAAAACGAAACAAAAAAAGTACCTTATGGCTTGTATTCTTCTTGGCAAATATCAGTGTACTTCCTGGTATGTAAGGGTGCCCAGAGTGCCAACTGCCTCAAAGCTGTATATCTGCAGTGTTACATCTAAGGCACTACTGCCTATGACTGCTAATCTCAGGAGATTGGGAGTGAATTGGGGAATGTTCTCCCTACTGGAAATACTTACATGAGGAAGCAAAACCCTGCCTCTACCAAGGTGGCTGCCTCCACACAGAGACTGTGCATAGCAAGGTAGTCAGTATGGAGGGAAAATCAGCCGAAAGAAGACCACAGGCAATATTGGTGAACGGGCCGCTGATAGGGGGTAAACCAGCCCTGATGTGGGGGGCCCAAAGCACACAAGGGGGCCCACACAGGGGGGATTAGTGACAGATGACAATTGTGTCTATTTTCCTCCAGCAGATGAAAGTTGCTCTCCTTCCCTCTCCCTTGCTAACAGCTTTTATCGGATAAGAAAGAGACAGTCATCCCTCCTTATCCCCCTCGCTGTGTGGGCCCCCCTCCTCTCAGCACTGGAGTTTGTTATCGCTCTAGCTTCTACAGGAGTTTAGTGTTTTGCCTGTAGAAGCAGCTCAATGTTATCCTATGTGTCCATACATATTAGGACGATTACAGGCATATTTTAAGCTCAACATTTAAAGTGGTTGTCAAGTCTGTTTTAAAAAAAAAACCTGCAAGAGAAAGTCATAGTCAGCTAGTATGCATCGCATACTAGCTCATTATGAACTGCTTACCTTAGATCCCCGCTGCAGCAGCGGTCCACGAGCACATGCTGTGTCCGTCGTCTTCCGGGATCCCAGGCGCCGACCAATCACAGTGCGGACTCCAGCACTGTGATTGGCAGGAGCCATGCTGACGTCACTCCCGCGCATGCGCACGGGAGCGGTAATTTACGGCACACTTGGTGTCTTCACTGCGCATGTGCCGATGACGTCGGCACATGCAGATACAGGGAATATCTCCTAAATGGTGCAAGTTTAGGAGATATTCCCGGGACCTACAGGTAAGCCTGAATATAGGCTTACCTGTAGTTTAAAGTGGTTGTCATGACTTGACAACCACTTTAAGAGACAGAAAAAACTCTTCTGGTTCTCCTAAACGCGCCTAAACTTTGTACAAAAAAAAAGTTCTATAAAAGTGTTTTTTTCTGCCAATTGAACTCTAGGTTTTTAAGCCCAGTGTGCATGGAGCTTAAAAGAGCAGGGATTCTGTGAGTTATGTTGTATTTGTGTCTACTAATAGTTTTATTATTATTAATAGTTTTATTGTATTTTTGGCGAAATATAGCTTCAATACTTTCTTGGGGGGGGCCTGTCAGATACAAATCACAGGGCCCCATACAGACTATCAGCAGCTCTGTTGGTGAATAGTGCTTACCCTTTGCCTGTCTATTTTTGGGCACAGCTTCCATAGTTCAGTTTCCCTTTATGAAACTAAAGGTCAAACTTACTAAACTGCAAAAATTATTTTAACTCTGTTAATTATATGTAAGTGTGGAATCATTTTTTTTCACATCAAACACTTATGTAACACTCAATGCCACCCATATTCTCACTGCATTTAATCATGAATTGTCCACCAAAAATGCCTTTTTCTATGAGATATCCTCTTTCAGAATTCAGGCATCCTCAATTGTTGCTCTATAGAATTTCAAAGTCAACACCCCTGTCAAAATAATATTGTAAAGAGTTATTTTTCATTTTATGTTTTCATCCATCTCTAATCTCCTGCATATCAACATTCAGACTGGGAGAGCAAAGGGCTCCACTGTAAGTGAATCAGATGTACTGCATTGCACGGTGCTGTGATTCTGCTTAATGGTTGGAGGAAAGGGCCTCATCGGTGATCTGCTGCCATTTTGCTATCCAATTACAAACTGCAGCAAGGTATTTTGCTTTGACTCTAGTGAAGGAAAGTGCAGGTGGTATTGGTGCTTTAGGCTCTATTCAGACCTGTATGATTTGAAGCTTCACCAGAAGCTTTAGTGCTGGACACTAGCATTCCCATTATACTCAGTGATGCGCTTTTACACTTGAATGTAGTCTTGCTTGAAGCTCATTGTTAAAAAAAAAAAAAAGGTACATGAGCTTCTTTGGGGCAGAGTCACATGTCTTGGCCCCAATACACTTTAATGGGAATGCCTAAAAAAAAAAAAAAAACATTTTTTCGCAGTTTCTTGCCTAGTCGCCTAATATTTAGCTTCCTGTTGGTAAATAAAAAATTGTTCAAGCCTATGTGCGCAAAACTGATATGTAGGTCTAAGTTAGAATTTCTCAATGTTTCTGCATAAATTTGACCTAAAACCTGATCTGTTTTTAACGGGAAAACAGGTGTGTAGGTATGTACAGCATTGTACATGTCTTTTCAATAAAGGAATATTATTTTTTGGATGTCATCCTGAGTGCCGACCATCCCTTTCCTTATTGTGATCTGTTTTTAATGCCTATATCTACATAGTCCTATATCTACATAATCCAATATCTAAATATTGAGCTCTCAATTAAGCATTGAGTTAAAAAACATGAAAAAAAAATGCTTGCTCTTTTACTGTATTTATTGATAAAAATGAACCAAAGTTATTCTACATATTTTTGTGTGGCAAAAGTATGTGAATCTTTGCTTTCAGTAACTGGTGTTCCCTGCTTGGCCAGCAATAACTAGACTTCACTTTATGCACAACTGTTTATCAGTCATGATAAAAGAGAAGTATGGGTAAAGCATTTTTGGTCATGATTCTCTTGTGGGTCACAGGAGCACTTTTACTTTTGTTCTCTTGTCATCCACTATTACCTTCTATAAGCTGACATAGCAGAGTCACTATCCATTTTTAAATAAATCCGTTTTTACTCTAGCCATAAAGTTCCATTTTGGTCTCATTTGTACACAGAACATTCTTCAAATAGCCTTCTGACTTATCCACTAGTTCTTTCTAAGATGAGCAGCAATATTTTTTTGGACAGTTGTGGCTTTCTTCCATGAACATTATTGTTGTTCTGTGTTCTTTTGATGGTGGACTCATGAACATTATTATTCACAAATGTAAGTAAAGGGTCTTTAGGCATTACTCTGAAGTTATTTGAGATCATCTGGAGTATTAAATGCCTTGCTCTTGGTGTGATCTTTGTTGGATGACCACTTCTGAGGAGGGTAACAATAGTGTTTAACTGCCTCCGTTTCTACACAAACCTGCCTGCCAGTGGACTGGTGGTGCTCAAACACTTTAATATTGTATCTTTTTCCAGATTAGTGAGCATCAATACCTCATTTTTGTTCTTCTTAGAAATCTAATTTGTTCAAGCCATGACACAGTTCCATAAACCTGTGTTGGTAAAACGGAAGTATGGCCAAACCTTTTTTGGTCCTCCTGTGATCCACAGTCAGTTGACAATGGGCTATAGTCTACTATTCGGTAACAGGACAGAGCAGCACCAAGTACAGGAAAGATCCTGACAATATTGTTTGAATCTACCTATTTCACTGTTTGACAGCTTTCAGGGCATGACTGAGAGATGGAACACACCAGGCCTACCCATTTCCAGCCTGGCGCTCCAGTGAATGCTGCAGGAGCAGGGCAGAGAGCTCTCCGCTGCGAGCAAACATATAAGCGGTCACGTGATCACTTAGCTTGCAGACTTCTTTTTTTTAGCAACCCTAAACTTCTCCTTTAGTATCTGACTTGGATATTGAAGACCAAGAATTCTGTTCTTTAAATAAGGCAGGGCCTCCCATATTCATACTTTAGTATCATCTCAATGATTGAAACACCTAAATAATTTCCTCTTTAACCCCTTCCTTACTGGGCACTTAAACCCCCCTCCTGCCCAGACCAATTTTTGGCTTTCAGCGCTGTCGCATTTTGAATGACAATTGCGCGGTCGTGCGACGTTGTACCCAAATAAAATTTGCGTCCTTTTTTTCCCACAAATAGAGCTTTCTTTTGGTGGTATTTGATCACCTCTGCGTCATTTCTGATCACCGCTATAAACAAAAAATGAGCGACAATTTTGCAAAAAGAACAATATTTTTTACTTTTTGCTAAAGTACAAATCCATTAAAAAAAATTATTCATCAGTTTTGGCCGACATATATTCTTCAACATATTTTTGGTAAAAAAAAAAAAAAAAAAATCACAATCGGCGTATATTGATTGGTTTGCGCAAAAGTTATTGCGTCTACAAACTGGGAATTGATTTATGGCGTTTTTATTATTTATTTTTTTTTTTTTACTAGTAATGGCGGCGATCTGCGATTTTTATTGGGACTGCGATATTGCCGCAGACATGACGGACATTTTTTACACTTTTTTGGGACCAATGACATTTTATACAGCGATCAGAAATTTAAATATCCACCGATTACTGTGTAAATGTCATTGGCAGTGAAGGGGTTAACCTGCAGGGGGCAGTGAAGGGGTTAAATATGTTCCCTGGGTGTGTTCTAACTGTGGGGGGGGCGGGGCTGGCTGGGACATAACAGATCTAACTGATCCCAGTGACAGGGATCAGTAGATCTGGTATGTCCCCTGTCACAGAACGGGGAACCGCCATGTTTACATCGGCGGTTCCCCGTTCTGAGGCTGCTAGAAGACATTGGCGGGTCTCGGGCGGACATCGAGTCCGCTCGAGCCACGGGCACGCTCGCGCGCCGCCGCTGCCGCCAGGGGGCGCGCGATGAGCGTGTACAGGGGACGACGTCCATGGATCCGCGCTGGAGCCGTACTTCGGCAATAGCGTGGATCTGGAGTGGTTAAATAACCCGACAATCATGGAGACTTACATTTTTTTGTTTGTTTTGCCACATACGTAACTTTGAATTTTTTTTCCATAAATACATGTGCTAGTATTATATTTTAGGCTCCCTTGTTTGAGTTATTATTTAATTAAAAAAAAAACGAAAAAAAAAAAAACAGAAAGACAGATCACATTTTAGGTAATACATTTTTGAAATATTAAAAAATTCAAAAGTGTTCACAAACAAATTACCACTGTACAGGCGGTCCCCTAGTTACAAACATCCGACTTACAAACGACTCCTACTTACAAACGGAGGGAGACAACAGGAAGTGAGAGGAAATCTCCCCCTAGGAAGGGAAATTCACTCCTTTAAGAGTTATTATGGGAAAAATGTGTCCCCACTGTAGCTTTATCACCAATGATTGTTTAAATCGTGGGGCGATGTGTTCCTAACCACTATTTCGATGTCACCCCTGTGTAAAAAGGGTATTATTGAGAATTTCCTCACTTAAAGGGAAGGATCCCCCTCTAAAGGAGAGTGAAGGACAACAGAGGGAGGCAAACATTCATCCTCAGCAAACATTCAGCCTACAAACATTGATCCCCTGGCGGACATGTCACCATTAAACAAACACTTGTGAAAACTTAAAAAATTATAAAGTTTTTACATAATGGATTTTACACTAGACAGAAAGACAAAAAAAAAAAAA
>BLSH010377561.1:707211-724740 GCA_018402905.1 Glandirana rugosa | reverse complement strand
GTTACCCCCCCCCCCCCCCCCATGCTATCCAAAAAGCTGAAAAATTATTTTTTTGGCTGAAGCTACACTTAAAAAATCTACCTGTTCCGACTTACAAACAAATTCAACTTAAGAACAAACCTACAGTCCCTATCTTGTTTGTAACCCAGGGACCGCCTGTATATGGTCAAGATCTAGTTATGTTTTCTTAATAAGAAAACTGTCTGAACAGAATAATACATGTATATTTCATACTTGTCTGCGTAATTAGCAAGTAGGCATTACTGGCATCCTGAATTTAATTCCAACGAAGAACATTTTTTGAAAGGAGTTTGTATATTGCACCTAGGGTTGAGTAGATTTCAGGAGGGTGCTCCGTTTTCCTCCCACAATTCGAATACATATTGTTTGTCTGCGCTGTTAGACAGTGAGCTCTTTAGGGACTGATTCAAATGCTTCAATGTTCTCTTTAAAGCATCATGGAAACAATGCGCACACTACATAACAGTGAAATATATAAACAACTGGGGTGCAAACCTTTGAAATATTTTTGAAGGAACTTGTGTTATATTTCTATATTTTTCTATAACAAGACTTAACAATGCCCCACTACACAATCGACTAGAACTCATAGAGAGTGGGGTATCTTTTATTTTCGCTATCTTCCTACACACAGCGTGACTGTATACAAGTCTCTTTGAGTTGTCACGTCTATTATTCTCTCAAACTGCTTAGCAAAAGCCTTGGAATTATACTTTAGGAGCCGTCAATGACCAATTTCTTCACATTTACAGCAAAAAAAAAAAAAATCATTATCAGAAAATATATATTTTTTCAATTTCCCATAATTTAATTCTCTTTGTTACACCTTCGTTTTGACCCTGACGTGCAATCCATCGTGTGTGATATGATTCTGCATAGATGAAAGTCATTACAAACTCGGTATCATTTTTCTGGGTCTGCACCAGCGAGATTCAATTTCTTTTTTTGTCTGGAAATATCTGAGCAACAGAACAGCAGAAAAACTGCCGGGCCAAGAATTGTACATTAGCCTTCAAAATTATACATCAAGATGGCATTCTTTTCTGCTGGGCGAGGAGAAAACACTACGGAGTGTCATAAGACAGACGTACTCACTCTCTACAACACAAACAGAGTTTCAGGACCAGGGACAGCACTACCAATCAATTACAGCCTCATCCTATCGGCCTTATTCTGTCACCGGCTGCTGAACCGTTTATCGCTAGTTCAAGCTGTAGATTTCCCCGTAGACTCTAATGTGATTTTTTAGCTAAAAAATAGAGATATAATATTATTCCAAATGTGGCATAAAACAAGTATGTCAGCGCCTACTTCTCTAGAATTTTTTTTTATGGTGGTCAGGGTGATTTAAAGTTAGAAACAGCCCAATTCATACTAAAGGCTTAGTTTTTGAACCTCCATGACCAGCACCTAACCAAATACATAGCACACTTTCCCCAACAGTGTACAATCCTATATACACAATACTATAGCCACAGTTGTAAATCAGGGAATGTGATTTCCCAGAGGATCAATGGAGGAAATCCTACAGTGGGTAACCAGGGTATCCCTGTCTCACGCGCAGGGCCGGTGCAAGGATTTTTGTCTACACAGGGGAAAGATGCGTTTTGATGCCCCCCCCCCCCCACCTGCCACCTGCATTCCTTCCAAATTTTGAACATAAGAATGAGGGACTTGCGGAGCGCATAGCTTAAGAGTGTGGTTAAACAAAAGCCCACAAATCCAGACTAAGGGCCAGTTCACACCAGCACGCAGAGAAGGTAACCCGTGTTCTGTGTGCATTTTCTGCACCGTATTTAAAACGCACTGCAGTTGCGATCTGCCTAGGGTGTCAACTGTTTACTTAATGACACCCCGAATGCAGGTCGCAAGTGTAATGCGTTTGCCTAAACTGGATTGTGTGGTACAGTAGTATCATGTGATGTGGTTCCTGAGTGTTTTATAACTCTGTGTGGTCTGGCATGGTTTCAGCCCATTCAAATGAGCTGAAATAGCACTGCACCTGGAACGCATGTGAACAGTGGCGGCTGGTGAAATTTTAGGATGGGGGGGCGCCAGACCCTGCCCTTCCTTTTGACCCCTCCCACTTCTCATAAGTCCCACCCCTTATAGTTTAAACCCCTTGTGGCAGGAGTATACAGCCCAGCATAACCAGATAGGGTTATACAGAGCCCCAGGTAGCAGTATACAGGGTGCAAGGTAACAGTATACAGGGTCCCAGGTAGCAGTATACAGGGTCCCAGGTAGCAGTATACAGGGTCCCAGGTAGCAGTATACAGGGTCCCAGGTAGCAATATACAGGGTCCCAGGTAGCAGTATACAGAGTCCCAGGTAGCAATATACAGGGTCCCAGGTAGCAATATACAGGGTCCCAGGTAGCAGTATACAGGGTGCCAGGTAGCAGTATACAGGGTGCCCGGTAGCAGTATACAGGGTCCCAGGTAGCCGTATACAGGGTGCCAGGTAGGGTATACAGGGTGCCAGATAGCAGTGTACAGGGTGCCAGGTAGAATTGTACAGGGTGCCAGGTAGGGTATAAAGGGTGCTAGGTAGCATTGTACAGGGTGCCAGGTAGGGTATACAGGGTGCTAGGTAGCATTGTACAGGGTGCCAGGTAGGGTATACAGGGTGCTAGGTAGCATTGTACAGGGTGCCAGGTAGGCCTCCTGTTGTGTTCCCTCTCCCAATCCATCCCCCCTCCTCCCCACAAGTCTCATCTGCTGTATTGTGTAAAGATCAGACCTCAGATCAGCGCGGATCATGCCTAGCGATGCCTCTCCTCCTCCTCGGCTCCTCCCGTCTGTTTCTAGTGACACATTACAGCCGAGGAGGAGGAGACTTCGCTCTATGAAAGGCGGGCGGTGGGCTGGCAGAAATGGCGGTGGAGGGGGGAGAGCAGAGATCGCAGCGTGGTGTGGGACACCAAACACCCCGCACAGGCTGCAGGGCGGGTGGCACTGGTGCCGACACCAGCGCGCCTCTGCCGGGCAAGTGACTGGAGCCAAGTGCCGGAACTTGCTCCAACACTTGGCTCAGCTCCAGGATTCGCAGGGGCTCAGGGGTTTTGCCGCCCTCACCACTCTGGCGCCCCCAGGTGGCCACCTGAGTGGCCTTATGGTGGCGCCGGCCCTGCTCACGCATCAAGAGATAACGCTGATCTGCAGCACCTCCCTTGGAGATGTCCTAAATTCTTTAGGTATTAGAACAAAGAGCTCAAAACTTTTGAATATAGTGCTCCAGGCAAAATGGATTGGGGCAGTTAATGCAAATATGCAGTCCCTCAGCGCTAAGGACCAGCTGCCAAGAGGCGGCATATTTGCGTACGGCCGGCACCAAGGGCTTAAAGTGATTGTAAACGGTCACCTTGTAAAACAACCCATTCATTTTAAAATATAAATGAAAGGCAAAACATTTTTGTATAGATAACAAAAATAAATACCTTTGTCCTTTTTTTTTTTTATAAATCTCATTTCCTCTGCTGTCAGCTGCATAAGAGGGGGAGGGAGAAGCAGCAGCACACTGAACTTGGCTGTGCAGTGGGGGCGTGTCAGGCCAGGCGGAGTTCCCAGCATAGCTAGAGAACTGACCACAATTGCAATACAGCAGTCATATACTTAACATGCACGCTTCTGCCTACGCGTTTCACAATTTTAAACAGCTTCTTCAGGTCAGTCATTGAAGCAGTTTATATATCAAGTGAAATTATAAAATTATATTCCATCTGAAAATGCAATACAACATTAATGGCACGATATTCTGGGATCATTAGGCTCAGAAGTCTGTCTTCTCTGCCTGGGTGTGTCCTTCCACAGGCCAGGTAGGGGGACCTGGTGGGAGCTCAACTTCTACCCTGCCCGTTCTTGGTCTATGTGTATGTAGTTATGATGTCTTTTTTTAGGTGAATTGTACACTTTTTGGTGTTGTGTTTTTTTTTATTTTATTTTTTTTCCCCAACATTTTGCAGTGTGTTGATGCTAATGAAACCAGGCCGATTTTCAGTTATCAAAATAACAACACACAGCCATTAATGTCTAAACCACTGGCAACAAAAGTAAGTACACCCCTAAGTGAAAATGTCCAAATTGGGCCGAAAGTGTCAATATCTTGTGTGGCCACAATTATTTTCTAGCACTACCTTAACCCTCTTGGGCATGGAGTTCACCAGGGCTACACAGGTTGCCACTGGAGTCCTCTTCCACCACTCCATGGCGACATCACGGAGCTGGTGGTTGTTAGAGACCTTTCGCTTCTCCACCTTCCATTTGAGGATGCCCCACAGATGCTCAGTAGGGTTTAGGTCTGAAGACATGCTTGGCCAGGCCATCACCTTTACCCTTGGTTTCTTTAGCAAGGCAGTGGTCATCTTGGAGGTGTGTATGGGGTCGTTCTCATGTGGGAATACTGCCCTGCGGCTCTGTCTCCCTAGGGAAGGGATCATGCTCTGCTTCAGTATGTCACAGTACATGTTGGCATTCATGGTTCCCTCAATGAACTGTAGCTCCTCAGTGCCGGCGGCCCTCTGCAGCCCCAGACCATGACACTCTCACCACCATGCTTGACTGTAGGCAAGACACACTTGTCTTTGTACTCCTCACTTGGTTGCCGCCGCACACGCTTGACACCATCTGAACCAAATAGGTTTACCTTGGTCTCATCAGACCACAGGACATGGTTCCAGTAATCCATGTCCTTAATCTGCCTGCCTTCAGGAAACTGTTTGTGGGCTTTCTTCATTTCTGCATCATCTTTGGAAGCGTGTTCGTTCTGGGATGACAGCCATGCAGACCAATTTGATGCAGTGTGTGGCGTATGGTTTGAGTAACGACAGGCTAATCTACACACAGGGGCGCCTGACTATGGATTCCAATGGGGGGCGGGGGAGTGCTTTTTTGAAGAACCGATCCCACCCAGTTGTGTGACGATAGTGAATGAATATTCACTATTTTCACACTAAATTTCTTCCCCGTCAATCAGGAGACCGATTTCCTGATAAGCCAAAGCGTCAGGCAAACCTATTGGACACCTAGCGCTTGGGATGAAGTGAGTGGAAAGGCATGGCGGAAGCTGCTGGAGGAGCGGACACCAGAGATGCTGCCTGCACCCTGCCAACTAGATGGGGTCCGCCCGCCATGCTGGAGGACACGTCAGCCCACAGCCCGCCATCTAGATAGGGTAAGTCGTCTTCCGACCCCCCCCCCCCAAAAAAAAAAAAAACACCAGCTGCCACTGTAGTACAGGCATATACCTGCAGTAGGCTCTAATAACCTGCTGTTACAGCTGCATCCCAAGCTTTTTTGACAAGCAAAGCTCTGACACCTCCAGGTTGTGTCAAGAGTGTGCTGCTACCATTCCCCACATTCCTATTGGTCCATTCAGTTATGAGCCACCTGTCCAATAGCAATGTGCAGGGGGGCTGGAAGGGGCCTGTAGGTCTGGCAAGGGATTCAGCCATAGAAGCACACTATTAAAGTTTGAAATGTAACTCCATCTTTTTTCTATTTATACAAGGAGAAGATTAAAGTGGAATTATGGGCAAAATAAAAAAATGACATATATGATATAGTCTGCCAATAGCATTAAAGTGGTAGTCAAAGGGGTTGTAAAGCCTTGCGCAGCCTTGCGCAGAGCCCCCCCTTTTACTTAGCCATTGGCTCCCACTGCTGTCAATCAAGTCCAGTGACTCGGGGGCCGCAAACAGCAGGACACGGGAGTGCGCCCGCACGTGGGACCCCAGGGAAGCTCTTCTCTGATGGGTCACTCAATGCGGAGGAGGACCCCAGAAGACGAGGTTCGGGCCACTCTGTGCAAAACCACTGCACAGAGGAAGGTAAGTATGACATGTTTGTTATTTTAAAGAAAAAAAAAGAAACCTTTACAATCGCTTTAACTCTTAAAAAAAAAAAATAGCTGGGCCCCTAGGTGGTTAAAGTGTTACTAAACCCAGGAGCCTGTATTCATTATATCTGGTCTCCCACAGTACACAGAACGTGGAAATGCAATTATTTTAGTAAATGTAAACTTCTAAATATCTTTTCTCATTAGCAGTATATAGCAGTCTTGTGACTTCTATCAGTGTCTGGTTAAAGCTTGTATGAAGCTGCATGACCACTGACTTTCTGTTTGGACATTGCTGATTGGCTCTGTGCTGATCACATGCACCCTCTCAAGAAAAAAAAAAAAAAAACCCCTCTAGCAATACACACCATTGGATTGGATGGATTGTGGACTGTGGAAGAAGGGGAGGATCAGAGAAGACAGGATCAAACAGCCTTTTTTACGCAATGCACAGGATTAACCCCTTAGGTTCCACAGTGAGTATAACAAGCGTGCTTTACTGCATATACAGACAGATTTTACTGTTGTGGGTTTAGTAACATTTTAATGGCATAATGTGCAAGTATGCACTATATACTAGTACATTATGACAGACATACCTGTCAAGCTGAGCCCTCAAGTGGAGTGCTGTCACCTCGGTCGGACCGCGCTCAGTCTTTTTTCTGGCTTTGCAGCTGTTTGTATGGCCGGGCTGCGATGATGTCACAATCGTGGCATGGTGCTCTCTGCATGAACGGTACACTCAGTGCGCCCTGAATTCAGAGTGCACTGTGCATGCGCAGTCACATAATTGGCTCCTAATAATGTATATTTCTCTTCAGTTCACTGACAGACGCAGCCTTCTTATGACATATGGGGTTATGCTCATCCTACTAGGAGTAGCCTAGGCAAAACAAAAGCATAGGTTGGTCCCTCCCAGGGGGCCGTCCTCACGTTAGCATATAACCCCCCTGCTCTGTACAGCACATCAGTTTTTATTTGCCTAGTGCAAGGAGTAGACCTGGTTCCCTATGGGAGCGGCAGTCTCCTGAAGATTCATCTAAGGAAGACTGCTATCAAGAAGCTGGCTGGTGGTATAGATGATATCTCGAATCCTAATCTTTCCCCAGTCCGGCCGACACTATGCAAGCACTCTTAGGGGGGCCCACCGCATAGCGCCCGTTTCGTGCGGGCGGCCAGTGGCTAAAACCCACTAGAGCCCAGTGACTGGTTCGTCTGTCCAGTGGCCTCCAGCAGCATGCCTCCTTGCGGGGAGGTAGGTCTGCTCCGGGTGGCTACCCGCTGCACCCGTCGGATTGGTGAGTGGACCCCTCTTCCACCCTAGGGCATGGAGAGTGGGCACCTGGGCAGCTTTGTGGTGGCCAGCCGGTGGGGGTCCGTTAGAGGCCTTCCCCCCACTCCTCCTCCCCCCTCCATCCCCCGCAGGCACCTTTGCACTAACTGTTTGAATCTGCACCGACCGTCCGGAGCACTGTGTTAGGCGGGTCGTCGCCATTGGATTTTGGAGCACCGCTCGTTCATGGCCGACCGCACGTGTGTAATGGCAGCGTCCATTATTTGAGAACCATGTGGTTTCCAGCCTGTTCTCTGGCTGCCCTCAGTGGTCGTTTGGGAGAATTGCAGTCCTTGTGCAGGAAGTGCTTAAAACTGAAGTGGGCTTCTGGTTTGCGCTTGGACAGCGTGGCTGACACACAGTAACAAGCTCCTGGCGTTCAGTAGTTCGTGGGGATTGCTCTTTCGGTTGGAGTGCTGAGGCATCAAATAGCAAGTATAGCTGGCGCTTCCTGGGTGCTGGTAGTGGTGGGTGTAATCCTCCCGGGTCTCCCTGGCTGATTCGTGGGGTAGAGGTGGTGGTTACACAGCGGGGGTGCCGGGCTGAGATGTCAGAGGCTGGCATTACTATGGCAGGTGTACCTATAGATCTACAGTCCACCCCAGGAACATTTGTGTCCTTGGAACAGCTGAGGGCAGTGTTTGGGGAGTTCTTTCCCCGGGCAGGGGTGCCCGGTCCTAGGGGCCCCCAGAAGCGCCCACCCCCCCTTTCCTCAGGGGAGTATTCAGATCTAGAAAGCGCCTCAATGGTCACACCTGTGGATCTTTCAGAGGGTGAGCCACCCTCAGAGGGCGAAGAGGATCGGGAGGCTCCTAGTTCATGGGATAAAGCGATAGTGGAAGCACTGATCACTGATATTCGCGACTCTATGCGGCTGGACCAAACAGGGGAGTCGCATGAGTCCGCATGTGTTTGTGGACCGCTTAGACCCCCTAGGTCCCCTAGGGCTTACCCTTATGATCAGGTGTTTGAACAGGCAGTGTTCAAGGAATGGCGTAGGCCACCAAGTTCCTTGGCTTTGCCTAAAAGCTTTGCTGTTCGCTACCCCTTTGAGGAAAGCTTTACTAAGAGATGGGCTTCCCCGGTGGTGGACCCTGCCGTGGCTCGTGTGAATAAGGCAACCACCATCCCCTTGGAGGGGTCATCATCCTTTAAGGAGGGGGCCGATCGCCGCACAGAGACAGTGTCTAAAACCCTATTCTTATTGGCTGGGTCAGCCATGTGGCCGGCGCTAGCAACTGCTATGGCGGCACAGTCTTTTCGTGAGCACGCTGTTGCACTGCACACTAGTTTGTCTAGTGAATGTGCACAGGCTGAAGTACAGCGGGTGCAACATTTGGAAGAAGGCCTCCGCTACATATGCCATGCTGCTTTGGATCTTCTCCCCATATTCTTCTTCCCTCATTGTGCCCGCACCTGTCACATCCCAAAGAAGTTGAGCTGCATTCTTTGGATGTAGTGAGGGCCTTGCGGGTATATTTAAGTTCTACAGCTTCCTTTCGGAAATCTGATTCTTTATTTTTGCTGACGGAAGGGTCGCGCAAAGGTAGGGCGGCCTTGTCAGCTACCGTGTCTCGTTGGATACGGAAGACCGTGACTCATGCATATGAGATTCGGGGTAAGGTTCCCCCGTTTCCAGTCACGGCTCATTCCACCAGGGCAGTTAGTACTTCCTGGGCATTTAGACACCAAGCCTCGGTGTCTCAGGTGTGCAAGGTAGCTACTTGGGCCTCAGTGCACAAGTTTACTAAGTTTTACAAAATTGATGTTTCGGCATCCTTGGATGCTGCTTTTGGCCGCAAAGTATTACCAGCGGAAGTATAGGCGCGGTTAGCGCCGCCTGAGAGGGCGTTTTTCTGTTGGGTACAGTTGTTATGGTTTTGCCCACCCCTCTTGATTGCCACAGCTTTGGGACGTCCCCTTGTGTCATAAGAAGGCTGTGTCTGTCAGTGAATGGAAGAGAAAAAGGGATTTTTTGTATAACTTACCGTAAAATCCTTTTCTCTGAGTTCACTGACAGACGCAGCACCCACCCCTCTGCGCTGGTTTTTGTACGGCTTGTTACGAACTGATGTGCTATGCAGAGCAGGGGGATTATATGCTGAGGTGAGGATGGCCCCCTGGGAGGGGCTAACCTATGCTTTTGTTTGTTTTGCCTAGCCTACTCCTAGTAGGATGAGCATAACTCCATGTGTCATAAGAAGGCTGCGTCTGTCAGTGAACTCAGAGAAAAGGATTTTACGGTAAGTTATACAAAAAATCCCTTTATTTCTTAAACTGCGCATGTTTAGGACATATTCACTGTACCTAAATGTAAGCCTGATTATTAGCTTACCTGTAAGTACAAGTTATTATCACTTTACTACCACTTTACCACAGAAGATTTTGTTTTGTAATATTGATGTATTTTCTGTTGATTCTTCCAATAGATCCTTTTTTGTTCTTATTTTACTACTTTTTTAACAGGCCAAGCTATCCAGCAAAAGTGACAGTTACAGGTCCCAGGAGGAACAGTGTGATGGGGTGGTTACAGCGCATATTGCTGTAACTGATTAAAAAGTGTTAGGGGCAGGGCTGGCCCAAGACATTGTGCTGCCTGGGTCCAAGAATGAAATGCTGCCCACCCCCGCCCCAAAAAAAATGAGCCCACCAAAAGGCCCCCACATCCATTTTTTTATGTCATGATAATTAAAATGAAAATTAAATTTATCAGGAAGCCAGATTTATATGCAACAGCACCTTATCTATATGCAAAATTATATGACATACCATTATGTTCAATTCCAAGGGGTGGGCTAGGGCAGTATAGCGGCGGGTTGGGGCAGGGTAGGACAGTATATAGACAGGCTAGGGTGGTATATGGACAGGCTAGGGTGGTATATAGACAGGCTAGGGTAGTATATGGACAGGCTAGGGTAGTATATAGGCAATTTGGTCATCAATTTGCTGGGTAAATAGAAGAGAAGGAGAGGCGGCCGTGGTTCAATGTGCTGCCCCTCTCAAAGTGCTGCCTGGGTCCAATGGACCCACTGAGACCCATGGTAGGGCTGGCCCTGGTTAGGAGAGGATTATTTGTCTCTGATTTAAGAACTACAGCTCACAATGGGAGGATTTTAGCAGCAGAGGCTGTGGTGTCAATCCAGAAAGCAAGGGACAGAGCTGGGTGTGACCTGCTGCTGAATGACAACCTATAGAGTAATTTATGACCATGTTGATAGCCATGTCCCCCTGCAACATTTTCTCATCCCACTATAGTGTAAGCAGGTCCAGGCTAAACAAGTGTGATGTCAGATGCTCGGCTTCGAGCTTCTGGTATGTGGACCGCAGCTGTGACGCTTTACGTTCCATGCGCCACTTCCTGTATAAGGTTTATTTAAGAGCGTGCTTGGGGCTGATGGGCACACCTCTGAAGACATTTGATTGAATGAAACGCGTCAGATGACGCCATGTCACGCCTAGCATGCACCGCGGTTCAGTTATGTTTGTTGATGCTATTTTTATCAGCTGGAATGTGAGTATAATAAAATAAATGCTTTTTAATTTAACCTGGCGGGCTTCACTATTTGGATTATTTCCTTCATTCCCCATGACTGTGGTGGTACCCTGTGGGGAGGATTTTATCTGTTCATTCTGGTGGATGCCCTAACCTGGATTCAACGCGGCACTCTATTGTGGATCTGGTAAGGAGATGAGCTGCTCAAGTTGGTATGGTGCGCTTCCAATTCACACTGAAGTTGGTGCTGGGATCTCTACCCTCTTTCTTCTCTGGTTTTATTATAACGACCATCTGTATTCAAGCATTGCATATTGATCTTTACATGGATAGCTGGTGAGTGAGGGCACAGGAGGAAGGGGAGCACAGCACTGGCATCACCTTTTCCATATATTTCTGCACGGATTGTACTTTTTAAATAACTTTTTCTGCACAGATGGCACTTGAAAGGAATCATTGCGACACTGAAGAACCAGAGCACTATATAAACTCTTATTGTTATAGCAGATATTGTTGATTATATGATAGATGTTGTAAATTATTTTTTATGATTCTGTATATTTTACTGAGCACAGACAGCACAGGGACTTCCCATACTAATTCTCAAATGAGTGCACACCTTTTTCCTGCAGCAGTCAAAACTTATTTTAAAGTGTTACTAAACCCACAACAGTAAAATCTGTCTGTATATGCAGAATAGCATGCTTGCTATACTCACTGTGTAACTTAAGGGGTTAATCCTCTTTATTGTGTAAAAAGGCTATTTGATCTTGTATGGCCAGATACTTCCTTCTTGCCTGGTCTACTATATTAGACTATACTATACTACATGCAGGCAGTGTGGAAAGGTTGCACATGCTCTGTTCAATCTTCCTATTTCACATGGACAGACTGCAGTGCATTTCTAGAGGCAGTGATTGTTTATTTGTGAACTGAGCATGTCACTGGCAAAGCACCAATCAGCTCTGGCCGGATTGTGAGTGAAGGGTCACTGATGCAAATGGAGTTACATCAGAGAGTTAAATCTCCTCCTATATGAACACAGTGGAAGCCCTTGCTCTTTTCAGTTTATCACCTGACTACAATATACAGATGAAAAAAAGGTATATAGCAGCAGTATTTTGATATAAAAATAAGATTTAGAAGCTGTGTGCACTGTGGAGAGGGGGGGGGGGGGAGTGGATGAATTGTTTTTATATTGCTGGGTTTAGTAACACTTTATTGTAAATTCATTTGAGCACACCACAGTGTGGGGACATTCATAATAAGGGGGGAATATCCCCCGCTCTCTGTCCAAGTGGGGGATCGGGGGGTGCTGAGGCTGGTGCATCTGTAACATGTTACACCCTGAATATGATGGAGTGGTGGGGGGGGGGGGTGAGGTGGCGGGACCATGGTTTGTCGCCCCCTCCAAAACAAACCACCAGCCGCCCCTGCGAAGGTAAGGTGAACTTATCCTTTGAAATTCCCTTCTCAGTGAAAAAGAAAGACTGCTTTCATCCCTCACACTACAGTGCTCAATGCTGGCAGAGCTGAGTAACAGCCACACCCCTCAACAGAGGTGTACTCCTATAGACTTGTATTGCAGACATGGAGAGGGGCAGTGTCTGACCAGGTATTATGTTACATTACACAATGCAGTGGGTCTGCTATCCTATGACTAAGCATCGTTTGTGATGTGAAACGCGTTAGCGCTTATCTGTACGTCTGTACTCGTATGACTGCTGAGGAATTTTCAAAATAAAGGAGTTGTAGCGAAGTGCAGCCACCCAGCTTTTCCTTGTAACCGTCATCAATGCAGTGGGTCTACTGGAACTCTGGTACCTATTGAACTGCACAGTTACATCCAGTCTCCCTGCTCTGCTGCTGCAACATGAAAGTTGAGGCAAAACTATGAAACCAGGGTTGCAGTACAAAGTCTGTCTGACTGCAAAGCTATTTCTGTGACTTAATTGGGCTTTAAGGTATCAGTAAATCCTTTTCAAATTCATGCATTGTCTTATTTTCTACTGGAGTGTTAGCGCTATTCTAATAAAGTAAACAGCAGGGTGGTCTTTTTGCTGATTTAAAGCAGCCCTTTAATGAAATGGTTTTCCTGGGGAGGAAAGCAGGCGTTGTGTATTATGATCAGATCTACATAAGAAGTATATCAGGTCTTTTATTTAAACTGACACACAAAGGGGCGTTTTTACAATGCAGATATCGCATTTTATATATTTCCATTATTTAGATAATAGCAACTCTTTAAACTAGCCCTGATAGGTCAGCAGTGTATCTATACCGGTGTGGTTCTCAGTGTGTTTCTGTCTTTCAGAACCCCTCCTAATGGCATTTTAATTAAAAGGTTTATTTTTTTCCCTGGGAGACAGAGCAGAAAAGAGTTCATTTCACAAGAAGTGCACACAAAAGCCAATGCTCTGGATGTAAAAGCTTGTTTAGAAGTCATTGTAAATCTCACCAGCCTAATCACAAAGAAGGCTTAGTCACTGAATTAGACCCTCATTTTGTAGAAACTTGCAATGTGTTTCTTACTATTCAGAAGAGACCCACTTAAGGGTGATAGAAAGCATTTAGCATTCCTCTTTTCTTGCTTAAGCTAATCTAGTAAACCAGATGCAAAACCATGCCAGCGTCTTTCCTCCTAATGGAAAATTGCCTCTCTTCAATTCACAATGCTAGCTATAGGTTGTCATTTTTTTTCTAAACGAGGACCTAAAGTCAAGAAGTGGCTTTAGAATCCTTGCACCCCTGTGACTGCCATTTAAAAATGAAATCAACAGAAAGAGTGCCACAAAGCCATCTTACAGGAGAAGTTTGGGGTTGTTATAAAACAAACATCCATACTCAACTCTATGCTGCAGCATCGGTCTGATGCTGCAGCTGTCCCCCGCCAGTTCTAAGCCCAAGAACTTAGTGATCACATGAATGCTCAGTTCTCAGTCAGCCCTGAGGAGAGATCGATGACGGACAGTCACTGCTATCTGCTCTGCCCCTCCAGCACTCACTGGAGCTCGGGGCTGGAGAGGGGGCGAGTGTAGTTGGCTTCGGCTCTCAGTTGAGCAGTGAGAGCCAGCTGTCAGTTGGGTGGATTTTGACAATATGGTTGGGAGCCTTCCAGAACCTTGATCGCTTCTGTGATGTCAGCCAACAGCAGGCTTAAGCCCACTGTTGATTGATTCTGGGTCACAGGGGAACACTCCTGTGACCCAAAAGAGAATCATTGCCAAAATTACTTTGGTCATACTTCTCTTTTAATAGGCCATACTTATTAAGAATACAGTAAAACCTTGGATTGCGAGCATAATTCGTTCCGGAAACATGCTTGTAATCCAAAGCACTCATATATCAAAGCGAACAAATGGAAGCCTCCACAAGGGGATTAAAAGCAAAATCCAGCAGGAGCTACATAAATAGTATAAAAGAGAAGAGAGGCGCCTCCACGTGTAGCAATATGGTTAAATTTAATGAAGATACAACATTTTGCAAATACATGGTTAATTGAAAGAGGCAAATCTAAGTATGCAGGCATCTGGGGTAAAGCTGCCCACATAGACCACCCTCCGCACCGCCGGCTCTCACCACTGTCAGTCTGCAAACGCGACCAGGAAGACTACCCTGCAGTAGAGCGATCTGAAAGTGAGGCATGGAGCTTAGAGTGGAAGGGATGGCGTTTATGGCGGTGCGGAGGATGGCCTACAGTATGTGGACAGCTTTACCCTGGATGCCTGCATACTTAGATTTGCCTGTTTTAATTATCAGCTAAATGTTGTACCTTCATTAAATGTAACCATATTGCTGTACTTAGAGGTGCTTCTCTTCTCTTTTATACTCAGTTGTGACGTGATGCTACTTCGAGACATTGCTTGTTTATCAAGTCAAAATTTATAAAAAAAAAAGTTGCTCGTCATGCAAAGCACTCTCAAACCAAGTTACTCTAAATCCAAAGTAGATAATAATATGACGGCAAGGCTAAATAAAATGCACCAATAATCAGATGACAACAAAGAATGCAAATCCTTATAAAGGTAGTACTCCAAAATAATAAAAATCCATCAGAATCATAAAGTAGTAATAAAAAGTATAGTACGCTCATTAGGATGAATTGAAATAGATTTAGTATCTAAAGTCAATATAATAATAACAATGATAATCCTAATTACATACATTTTAGGTTAGAACAACTATACACTTAAAGCCTATAAAACCTAAAGCTTTAATGAATTAAAAATTGGAGTCATTTAAAAGACTGCCGCCTGGTGCTTATTCTGCCGATTTCATTTGGAGTTCTCAATTTAGTAGGTATTTACCACTTGAGAGGGCCCCCTTGCTTTGTGGTAGACCTGCTGAGGTCACGTCAACTAGTGCAAACAACATCTTCTGACTTGCCATTTCTTATACCCCCTATTAGGCACATTCACACAATGGATCGGTGAGGGAAAGGCTCTAATTGACTTGAATGTTAGGGCTCCTCTATGACCTTGCTCCAAGAGAGATACAGTATCTCACAAAAGTGAGTACACCCCTCACATTTATGTAAATATTATTATTATACCTTTTCATGTGACAACACTGAAGAAATGACACTTTGCTACAATGTAAAGTAGTGAGTGTACAGCTTGGATAACAGTGTACATTTGCTGTCCCTTCAAAATAACTCAACACCCAGCCATTAATGTCTAAATCGATGGCAACAAAAGTGAGTACACCCCTAAGTGAAAATGTCCAAATTGGGCCCAATTAGCCATTTTCCCTCCCCGGTGTCATGTGACTCACTAGTGTTACAAGTTCTCAGGTGTAAATGGGGAGCAGATGTGTTAAATTTTGGTGTTATCGCTCTCACTCTCTCATACCGGTCACTGGAAGTTCAGCATGGCACCTCATGGCAAAGAACTCTCTGAGGATCTGAAAAAAAGAACTGTTGCTCCTCATAAAGATGGCCTAGGCTGTAAGAAGATTGCCAAGACCCTGAAACTGAGCTGCAGCACGGTGGTCAAGACCATACAGCGGTTTAACAGGACAGGCTCCACTCAGAACAGACCTCATCATGGTTGACCAAAGAAGTTCAATGCATGTGCTCAGTGTCATATCCAGAGGTTGTCTTTGGGAAATAGATGAACGAGTGCTGTCAGCATTGCTGCAGAGGTTGAAGGGATGGGGGGGTCAGCTTGTCAGTGCTCAGACCACATGCCTCACACTGCATCAAATTGGTCTGCATGGCTGTCCTTCCAGAAGGACAAGCAGACTAAGGACATGAATTACTGGAACCATGTCCCGTGGTCTGATGAGACCAAGATAAACTTGTTTGGTTCAGATGGTGTCAAGCGTGTGTGGCGGCAACCAGGTGAGGAGAACAAAGACAAGTGTATATTGCCTACAGTCAAGCATGGTGGTGGGAGTGTCATGGTCTGGGGCTGCATGAGTGCTGCCTGCACTGGGGATCTACAGTTCATTGAGGGAACCATGAATGCTAACATGTACTGTGACATACTGAAGCAGAGCATGATCCCCTCCCTTCGGAGACTGGGCCACAGGGCAGTATTCCAACATGATAAACGACCCCAAACACACCTCCAAGATGACCATTGCCTTGCTAAAGAAGCTGTAGGGTAAAGGTGATGGACTGGCCAAGCATGTCTCCAGACCTAAACCCTATTGAGCACCTGTGGGGCATCCTCAAATGGAAGGTGGAGGAGCACAAGGTCGCTAACATCTACCAGCTTTGTGGTGCCATCATGGAGGAGTGAAAAAGGATCCCAGTGGTAACCTGTGAAGCTCTGGTGAACTCCATGCCCAATAGGGTTAAGGCAGTGCTGGAAAATAATGGTGGCCACACCAAATATTGACACTTTGGACATTTTCACTTAGGGGTGTACGCACTTTTGTTGCCAGCGGTTTAGACATTAATGGCTGTGTGTTGAGTCATTTTGAGGGGACAGCAAATTTACACTGTTGTACAAGCTTTACGCTCACTACTTTACATTGTAGCAAAGTGTAATTTCTTCAGTGTTGTCACATGAAAAAGATATAATAAACTATTTACAAAAATGTGAGGGGTGTACTCACTTTTGTGAGAAACTGTATATCTGTGGGAGGCATTGGCATTTTGGACCAGTTTAACTTTAGGTCAGCTATTAATAGAACCTTGCATTATGATCACATAAACACATTCTAAATAATATTGCATTTCATATAATATTACAAAGACAATGGTCTGAATTCTCTGCGCAGAGTGTATTTTGGAGCAGACATATTTGATTATGCTTAGATTGCAAAAAAATGATTTCCTGGTTTCATTGTTGCCTCCCTACCTTTTTAGTGTTATGAGCTTTTATACACAGAGTGGGCAGGGCCACATCATTTATTCTGAAATATTTGTACACATACAGTATCTGATATTTGCACAGTCCAACCTAAATTACTTTGTCAGAATATTTCTTCATGCAAGACCCACAAGGATAGAGTAGACAGTCAAGTGTTCTACAATAACCTATGTGGCCCCAGGCTCTGATGTAAATGTGTCTTGATCCAGAATATACAGTCATTAATAGGCCAGTACACCCAGAATTGATATTCTGTTAATGGATTAAAGCTATGTGATTAAATCTCTCATTGGTTTCTCATAACTTTAGGAAGTACCTTGGGGAGACCTCCTTGCTTAAGCTTCCCTTCCCCATCCAACCACGAAGTCTCATGCTTTTGGTTTGCTGCAATCTTCCTGCTATAAACTCTAATGCACATCCATGAAAACTCAACAGGGAGATTGAGACCAGTTTGGAATAGGATCTTAGATGCAACACGTAATCTCAAATATCGTCCTTCTAACGTCGTTTGGTTTTCGTACTCTGAA
>BLSH010377561.1:673870-684118 GCA_018402905.1 Glandirana rugosa | reverse complement strand
TTTATTTATAGCACAAAAAATAAAAAAACCTCTAGTGATTAAATACCACCAAAAGAAAGCTCTATTTGTGTGAAAAAAGGACACAAATTTCATATGGGTACAGTGTTGCATGACTGAGTAATTGCCATTCAAAGTGTGATAGCGCTGAAAGCTGAAAAATGGCCTGGACAGGAAGGGGGTTTTCGTGCCAGGTACTGATGTGGTTAATGTACACACAGCACCCCATATTGACAGAAAAACACATTTTTTGACATTTTTGCAGATTTATTAAAAAAGAAAAACTGAACTATCACATGGTCCTAAGTATTCAGACCCTTTGCTCAGTATTTAGTAGAAGCACCCTTTTGATCTAATACAGCCATGAGTCTTTTTGGGAAAGATGCAACAAGTTTTTTACACCTGGATTTGGGGATCCTCTGCCATTCCTCCTTGCAGATCCTCTCCAGTCCTGTCAGGTTGGATGGTGAATGTTGGTGGACAGCCATTTTTAGGTCTCTCCAGAGATGCTCAATTGGGTTTAAGTCAGGGCTCTGGCTGGGCCATACAAGAACAGTCACAGAGTTGTTGTGAAGCCACTCCTTCGTTATTTTAGCTGTGTGCTTAGGGTCATTGTCTTGTTGGAAGGTAAACCTTCGGCCCAGTCTGAGGTCCTGAGCACTCTGGAGAAGGTTTTCGTCCAGGATATCCCTGTACTTGGCCGCATTCATCTTTCCCTCGATTGCAACCAGTCGTCCTGTCCCTGCAGCTGAAAAACACCCGCACAGCATGATGCTGCCACCACCATGCTTCACTGTTGGGACTGTATTGGACAGGTAATGGGCAGTGCCTGGTTTTCTCCACACATACCGCTTAGAATTAAGGCCAAAAAGTTCTATCTTGGTCTCATCAGACCAGATAATCTTATTTCTCATCATCTTGGAGTCCTTCAGGCGTTTTTTTTAGCAAACTCCATACAGGCTTTCATGTGTCTTGCACTGAGGAGAGGCTTCTGTCGGGCCACTCTGCCATAAAGCCCCGACTGGTGGAGGGCTGCAGTGATGGTTGACTTTCTACAACTTTCTCCCATCTCCCGACTGCATCTCTGGAGCTCAGCCACATTGATCTTTGGGTTCTTCTTTACCTCTCTCACCAAGGCTCTTCTCCCCCAATAGCTCAGTTTGGCCGGACGGCCAGCTCTAGGAAGGGTTCTGGTCGTCCCAAACGTCTTCCATTTAAGGATTATGCGGGCCACTGTGCTCTTAGGAACCTTAAGTGAAGCAGACATTTTTAAACCATGGCCAGATCTGTGCCTTGCCACAATTCTGTCTCTGAGCTCTACAGGCAGTTCCTTTGACCTCATGATTCTCATTTGCTCTGACATGCACTGTGAGCTGTAAGGTCTTATATAGACAGGTGTGTGGCTTTCCTAATCAAGTCCAATCAGTATAATCAATCAAACACAGCTGGACTCAAATGAAGGTGTAGAACCATCTCAAGTTAGATCAGAAGAAATGGACAGCACCTGAGTTAAATATATGAGTGTCACAGCAAAGGGTCTGAATACTTAGGACCATGTGATATTTCAGTTTTTCTTTTTTAATAAATCTGCAAAAATGTCAACAATTCTGTGTTTTTCTGTCAATATGGGGTGATGTGTGTACATTAATGAGGGGAAAAATGAACTTAAATGATTTTAGCAAATGGCTGCAATATAACAAAAAGTGAAAAATTTAAGGGGGTCTGAATACTTTCCGTACCCACTGTCTGTGCCACAGGTCTCTGCCAAGTCCCAAAGACCTGGCAGAGGCCTTCAACACATCTACGCACGCATTAGATATTCATGGGAGAGGAGAGGCAAGGCAAATATATTGGGGAACTGAAGTTCCTCTTTAAGCATGTTCGGGTCTACAATACACTTCCATCTCTCCCTGTCTAAATAACATAGCAGGAGGTATACTGTAGTTCTAACACACTTCCTTTTGAGATAAAACGGCATAATTCAGAGGGCAGCACTGGCAGCTCAACTAGTATTTTTTTTAGCACATATCAAACAAACACAACAACAAAAATTAAATTATATATATTTGACACACCAAAGGGATCAAATAAGTGAAGTTCATTATTAGGGTTTATATATATACACTTTATCAGAACTCTAAGCTATCTTCTTCACATATCACATAAGCACTGATACTGGTGAATTCTGCTGTTTTGCACCAACTGTAAAAAATACAATTCTTCTCTTTGTCAACCATTATAGTTTTATGGTTGACTAGAGTCCCCCAATTCTAAAGTCCCTAATTGCTAACAAGAGTAAAAAGGGGTTGTTGCTTTAGTTTACAAAAGGACTGTGAAAGATGCAGACCACCTTGGCCTGATTCCAGATGAATATAGGCAATTTTCATTCCTTGGTAATTCCCTTTAAAATATTTACCAGTGGAAATTAGTTTTAAATGGTTAACAACATTTGGTTTGATTATGTCATTGTTGATTTCATGCTTGTATCTGGATATGCGCTCTTTTTAATATATTGTATCCATAAAAAATATATTTTATTATTAGTTTGTAAATGGCGGGGTACTGAAATAGTAAATTTTTCTACTTTCTGGGGACACGGTGGGCAATGCCTCCAGTTCTCTATATTTACTTTAAAGTCCTATTAAGATACAATACGACAAATGTTTACCTTTGTTTTATCAATTCTTATATGTGATGGCTGCATTCGTTTTCTTTTTTAGGCTTTTATTTTCACATGGTGATCCTGCCAGTAAGTCTGTTTTCAACAGAACAAGCTGTCTTGCAAAATGTTACAGTTAAGAAGGTTGAGACAAACCATCTACCACTGACAGGGGTGCTTAGAGTGATCAGTTTTTATTAATTCATCTAAAATCTTTATCCCAAAATAAAAGAAACAAACAAACAAAAGGAAAAAAACGATTGCTGTAACTGCTAGTGTAACTGTAATGTGAGCTGGAGTCTGTCTTCAATTTGTTCAGAGTATCAAAATCTGCTAGCGCGTAGAATACTCCCCTCCCCCAGACTGACAATTTTGCTGTCCAAAGGTGACCCCCCCCCCCCCAGGTGCTCCTTTATCCAGAGTGGGGGTACTCTAATACAGGAGGTGTGTTAGATCATTGGGTGAAAACAGAGGGAAAAATTAGATATCTAATGCGCCACATCTAATGATTGGTAAGCTGCAACATGTTACATTTTTGGTTTTGGGTTTAATACCACTTTAAAGCGTGGGTAAACCCTAACAATGCGCTTCTCTTAGTTGCTAATTTTTGGTCCTAAATTTTCCATTGACATTGTTTTATTAGACCTGTTTGTCAAGTTGCTTGTGTCATGTGAGCTGATACTTGCCTGCGCACAAGAAGGGTTATGGAGATGCTGTATTCTTTGTAATCTGAAATGAAGTAGGCAGAGCTGACACCACGTTTTCAGAAATTCAAAACTCAAAAGAAATTCTTGTCAGCTCAAACAGGAAGGTAGAAGCACTCTATATCACTGGCACATCAACAGTTAATTTACTGTACTTGAAGCAAGTTTAAAGGGATAAAATGGGCAAAAATTGCAGAGATGACTAAATGTTTTTTGGGCTTTTTTTTGCCTTGAATGACACCTTAAAGTGGAGTTCCACCTAAAAGTGGAACTTCCGCTTTAAGGGGAGGTGGCCCCCTGGCGTGCCACAATTGGCATGTCATTTTTCGGGGGGGGGGGGGGCAGCTAGGACTTCCTGTCCTGTTGCAGTGAAACAGGAAGAAAGTTCACCTTCCCCCCTCCCACCCGGCGATCTTCTGGGACACATCACAGGTCCCAGAAGATATGCCGGCCATTCACAAAGCACAGCGTGACTCGCACATGAGCAGTGTGTCCCTGGCTTTGAAGCCAAAGCCCACACTTGTGAGGCCGGCGCCACAGAGGGGAGGGGGGAGAAGTGCGATCCCTCGGGCGGCCACATCACTGGAGCGTTGGACAGGTGAGTGTCCGATTTGTAACTGCTGACTTTTAACTGGGTGGAACTCCACTTTAAAGTAAGCAGCAAGGTTGTGTTTTGCATTGTTAAAGCTGGCCATACATGAATCGAAAACCAAACGGTTCAGCAGAGACCAACTGAATTTCAGTCCATGTATGGACAGGGTAGTTGTAAAGAGGTCAATCTACTGAATGACTTCTGTACAACTGCCCTGTTGGATTTTTGCTGCTCGATTAGTGCTGCCAGCTGATAAGTATATTCTGATGGCGGGGACAACACAAAGGTTCCATTTCACATGGGCTTTCCGATCAGGTCCGCCTCTTAGTTTTTCAGGTGGACATGATCGGACTCTCCATTCACCCCTATGGGGCAGTGGATGTCAGTGGTGACATGTCCGCTGACACCCGCTGTTATCCGATCCTGTTCGCCAAATCCAGACGGATGGTAGCCCTATTTTCCATCCTACTAGTGGTCCGTTTTAATCTGATCTACCCATAGAGGAGAGCGGGACTCTGACAGATCCGTCTCAGCACAGTAAGCAGAGATGGACCTGTCATCCACCTGGTCAACGGGGATCAGCGGAGCGATTTCCCGCTGAGCAAAGTGGAGACCACCGTGCGGACTGCCCATGTTAAAGGCCCAAATGCACAGTGGGAGAATGCCTTTATCCACATCAAATCTGTGGATGGAGGAATCAAGTCATTTTTTTTCATTCAGCCCGCTGGTTGAATGACAAAAAAAAAAAAGACATATATATGGGTTCAGGGCCGATGATAAGGCAGTACAGCCAGCCCTTCTGTACTGGACCCCAGCCCCATCGGTTCAAAAGGGGGGCCCAGGCACCTGTTGAGCAGGAGGGTCATCTGTACTGCTTTACTGCAGATAGACACCGATCCTCTTCTGCCTTCTCCTGCAGTGCTGCCGGCTTCTCCTCCACTCCCTCCCTCACTTCTAGCTTCTACGCCATCCAGCTATCAGGGTCCCCTGTGCGCCCCTTTTCCCTGCAGCGCTGCTGGCTTCCCTCCTCTCCCACTGGCAGCTGCTGTGGGCACACGAGGGGATGTTTCAGAATGGAAAGTAGGGGAAGGGGCGGTAAACATGTCATAATAATTATTTTAGTGTATTTTGGGCAAAAATATAATTTGATATTCTCTGAGGGTTTGGGGGGGGCCCTGTCAGGTAGACAGTATGGGGCCCCATGATTTCTAACAACAGCCCTGTATGGGTTGCCATCTATGGGCTGCTTTTATGGCAGCCCCAAAGTGAGATTTGTTCCAGTGTTACAAAAGATTGGAACTGACCGCATTGACGGCACATTCTGCTATCCAGGCTCGATCTACATGATAAACAGACCAGTACATAGACACTTTTTATTAACATTGACATCCATATGGTAAAATGGGTTGTACATATTACATTTTATATACATTCATGCATTTGATAAGTTTACCATTAAATAAATATATGGAAGCTTTGATGTTGCAATACATTCAGGTTCTGTCGGGAAGGGTTCAGAGCAGTGAATCAGATCTATGAATTAAACATTCCCTAGTACCTTACAATGGAGGAGGTTTATGAGTTATCCACTGCCTATAACTACATCAAGCTCCAGACTGTAAAATAAGCAGCTCAATTATTAAACCTTTCCCTTAAATCATTCTACACACACGCCAACCGTGCAAAAGGAAAATCATACTTTTAAAAAATGTAACTAGCGTTCTAAAGATGAGATACAGATTGCACATTGACCTGTAATTGAGTCTTGGTTACTTTGAAAGGTTTGAGTAACCCTTTGATCTATCAGTGATCAAATGAAGTCACTGTTTAATGTGATGGTAAATCTGGTATAGCGAGCATCCACAATTAAGGAGGTGTCACCTTCCCAAACTTTGAAGTCTGACTTTGCTTATCAAAACCAAAAGAGGAGAGACGGTTTAAGGGGAAAATTTAAATAGGAGAAGGGAGTTCAGAATCAATTAGGCCCCAAAAGTCCTTGGAAATGTATTTCAAAAGCACAAGTGGAAAGACAAGGAGTGACTATAATCACAAGCAACAAGGAGCAAAAAAAAAAAAAAAAAAATATCACAATCGTAAAAGGTTTACTCTTTAGATGGAAACAAAATTGGCACAACAGCAGGCACTTCATGGGAAGTTTAACATCAATATTCCGGCATCCAAGGTAAATGCCAACATAAAATGAGTGTATTGTGATATGGGGTCATTAGACTCAGAGGTGATGAGCGCTTTTAAGTCCACATCAGACAGGAACTATAGTCAAAGGCCCACTTTTATTCAAAAGGAAGTACAAAGTCCACAAATTGGTTGCCCACGCGGGGGTTCTCCATCAAATATAAATAAAAAATGCTAGCACACCTGGCAACATTTCAGCAGCTCTGCTGCTATTAGCAATGGTCTGACCACAGGTTCCTCAGCTTTTTGCTGTACGGGCCCACTTCTGGACTCCCGATAGGGTTCGCCCAGCACTCACACACTCCTTGGGAACTCAGACTCCCCTCCAGCCCCTCTGGATTTCCTAGTCTCCTCAGCTTTCCCAGTCTCTCTGGACTCCTTGGGAACTCAGACTCCTTCTAGGCCCCTCTGGACTCCCTGGTCTCCTCAGATTTCCCAGTCTCTCTGGACCCACGTAGCTGTCCTGACTTTCCCAGTCCTATGGGCAAAAAGTCCCCCTAACATAGGGTCTCATGTCCCAAGCAAATCACCCCTCCTGGCTGAAGCATACTGCTATCTTCACACCCAGGCAACTGCCCTGACCTCATATCTGGCTTATAACAACTCAGCACACTTGTGCACTCACACAGGCTGCAGGCATCCAGGAAAGCTTGGACACAGGATTGAAGGTTCCATCCCACCCAAGACATTTGGAACCCTCAGGCTCCAATTCGGAGAAAGCCTAAAACACAGCTTTCTCCGCTCATAATAAACACTCTGGAGCTTCACATTATACCTTAATGTGAATCCTGTGTGATTTCTACCCTCATTACCTAATCTTACATTGTGCCAGACGCATGATGATGTCACTGCTTTGCTTCGCCCACCGCAATCATCAGGGTGTCTGTGATCTGTTCTTAACCTTTTCTTGTTTGTGGATACATGCATTTTATCTTTTAATAAAGTGTGGTTGGAACGTACTTCACAATTCGTATTCTTCTTGCCCTTTTTTCCTCTCGTGTGTGCGATATTATCTGACACTGGTTTGGGCAATATACTTAATGGAGACCCGAACAGGGCTGCCTGGAAGTGTGGAATGTGTTGCCTGGGATTGATTACCGTCACCATCCATCCATTGAGGTTTTTTTTCCCTTGAGTGCTGTTATACTTCTCTGCATTTGGGGTCTAAGTCCCTGGTAAGCGACTGTGTGGATCTTTGGTGGCTGATGCACAGTGGTGGTGTGGATTGAGAAGAATTATCCCCACTAATTGGTACATTTTGGATAAATTTGGGACTCTTGCACTTGGGAATTTATGAATATATATAGGCTTTGGCACATTAATATATGAATTTCTAACGTTACAGTCTTGATTCCAACTGCTGTTTTTTATTTTTGTGATTTGGTAATGTCAATATGAATCACTTACAGTGATGGCACAACACATCTATTATGCTATATTTAGATTTGTGTTTAAATCTTTGTGAGTGTTGCTGTTATTTTCATACTTTTAGAGCATTTTGTTTGATACTGTGCCATTAGCGCAGTTAAAGGAGGGGCTACTGCAGTAGGAGGAGTTATACGATGGTCTGCATTTGCCACCGTACTTGGAAATGTCTCCATATAATTTTCCTTTACCGATCGAACAGCATAATGAGGCCTCATTTTTAAAGCATTGTACATTGCGGTAACTGTCTGTTCAAATACCGAGCTACGTGCGCCTGACAAAGAAAATCCATTATTACTAATATAAGTATGACAGGAACATGTGTGAGAACACGGCTGTTCAGCAGCATGCACAAAGGTTACAATTTGCAATTGTTACAGACGAGAGGAACGGATTCACTCAGATAATGCAATGTGCTCTCCCGCCCCCAGCTCCAGTACAAGGACTTTCCATTGTGCCTGTCTATTGAGCTCTAGGCTTGCTGCTCCCCCTCCCGTCAATCACTCCACTTCTCTCCTGCAAGTCACATTGTCCTTCTGTTCCTGTCTTTCTGCATTTATTCACTGGCCTTCTCTGTTCCTGGAGCTTTCTCCATTTTACACCTCCATCACCAGTTTCCATATTTCACTTAGCTCCACTTTCCTCAGCTGTCGCCCAAGCTGCCTTTCGCCTTCACAGCAGAAGCGGCCACATGTATGTGCTCTTTACCAGAGAAATGTGACAGCTGAATAACTCTGATCAAATAGACGGAAACTGTGCAAACGTGTGATGTTGCCCAAAGCAAGCTAACCAACAATTTTCTTTTCGAAGCTTGAAAAATGTCAGAATCTGATCTGATGGCTTGCTGATTTCAATGCTCTTATTTTTACAGCAACCTGCACACTAAACTAGATATACATGAATGTGGCAGTCTTAAAGTGTCAGGCCACCCAAAACTTGTATTTTAAATTTTGGTAAGCTGCTGAAGAGTTTAAGCAATTGTAAAGGTTATTTTTGTTTTTGCAATGACAAACATGTCATACTTACCTGCTCTGTGCAAGGGCTTTGCACAGAGTGGCCCAAACCTCCTTTTCTGGGGTCCCCTGGTGGCGCTCCTGGCCCCTCCCCTTCATTGGGTGAGCCCACGAGAGCCGCTTTTCATGGGGGCACTCATGTGGCCACGCTCCCGAGTCCTGCTGCTGCGTCCATTGACACAAACAGCAGGACTCGGCCTCGCCCCCGGCTCCCGCGTCACTAAATTTGATTGACAGCAACGGGAGCCAATGGCTCCTGCTGCTATAAATCTATCCAATGGGGACACGAGACAGCGGCCTGAGCTGCTGGGCTCATGCTCGTTGCTGGAATGATCGAGTTCAGGTAAGAAAGAGGGGGGCTCTTGGGGGCAGCTGCAGCACAGGAGGTTTTTCACCTTATTGCATAGGACGCATTAAGGTGAAAAACCATGATACTTCAAAATTATTTTAAAGCGGGTGTAAATTTTTTTTTCTTAAAATTATAAACATGGTATACTTACCTGCTGTGTGTGGTATTGCTCAGAGCAGTCTTGTACCTATCTTTCTGGGGTTTCTTACTGGCAATCTTGGTCCTTTTCTCCGTACGCTATTATAGGAAGTTGCTTCCTATGATGGCACACCTGCAGGCACCTAAAGCCCCCCCAACCCGGGGCTGTGTGCACCCATTGTTACACAGTGTTCCTCAACCCCTCCTCACAGGATTTGATTGACAGCAGCGGGAGCCTATTGCTCCCACTGCTGTCTCTGAGCCTGTGAGAAGAGAAAGAGGGACCAGCGCCACTGCAGATGGGCACAACGCTGCATGGAGATAGGACTCAAGTAGTATAACAGAGGTAATTGAGTCACCTATTGTTTCTGTCTGTCTGGTAGCATTGTGTCCACTTCACCTCGTTACCAAACTATCGTGGTATGTTTATGTTAGCTGTTCATTAGATGTACTGTTAGATGCACTGATATTACTGTTTAAAGTTTGCATTGTTTAGGATAATGTGATCAAGCTCTTATCTGATTTTGTGTGGTATAAACTAGGGTTGTCCCGATACCGATACTAGTATCAGTATCGGGGCCGATACTGAGCATTTGCCCGAGTACTTGTACTCGGGCAAAATGCTCCGATGCCTCATCCGATACTTGGGCAAGCAGGGGATGATCAGTGCAGCGCTGGAGGGGGATTTACAATCACTGATCTCCCGACTCCCTGTATTTATTTCATTGTAGCAACTGACAGCCGCTTCTCCTCCCGTGGCTTTCAGCTGCTACAATGAAATATATACAGGGAGTCGGGAGGTCAGTGATTGTAAATCTCCCCCAGCGCTATGTTAGTGACTGGAGGGCTGAGGGACATATATAAAGTAACATCGTCGACTTTCGGTGCCCTCCTCTTCGCCGACAGTCAACGATGTTACTTTATTTATGTCCCTCAGCCCTCTAGTCACTAACATTTAGGGGGAGGTCGCGACGTGACTAGTAGGGGACGAACGGGTTCATAGCCTACTCCGTAGCCTCGTAAAACGGGCTCATGTTCATGAGCCCGTTTACGAGTCATAGCCGGGGCTATGACTATGATCATAGCCATAGCCCTGTTGGGATCAAATATGGTGTGTTTTAGTCTATTCTCGAACTAGTGTAATAGGATTTGTTACGTTTGAAATTTGTCATTATAGT
>BLSH010377561.1:659100-673721 GCA_018402905.1 Glandirana rugosa | reverse complement strand
CCCAAAAAAAAAGAAAGCATTGTAAAATAAATAAATAGGTAAATAAATTGTAAAAAATAATAAAAAAATAAAATTGTAAAAAAAATAAATAAAATAAAATATTCGTGCCACTGTCACATGACCTTAAAAAAAGTATCGGTAATCGGTATCGGCGAGTACTTGAAAAAAAGTATCGGTACTTGTACTCGGTCTTAAAAAAGTGGTATCGGGACAACCCTAGTATAAACTCTGGGTGAGGTTTCGATATAGAGTTCCTGTTTGCACCTAAGCTAGTGCCATCTATTTCTTGGGTGTAATGCTCAGCTATAATACCTTGTTCCTGGTTCCAGAGTAGAGGAAGCTGTATCTTGGCGGAAGCATCCAGACGAGGCGCCAGGCGGTCCGTCACAGTAACTAACATAAATATTTATAACTAAGTAGTCAGTGTCACCGTGTTTGTGAATAACCAAATGAATACAGTGACTTTGATATACAAGATAAAGAGAATGGCCAAAAATCCAAATTACGAGTCAAGGTTTATAGTCCCACATGCTGTGATGGAAGTTAAAATTCATAAAGTAGCCAAGCTGCCACTATCCACTCCCATGCTAGGCTTACCAGAATATATGTAACCTCCTAATAAGAGTGGTCCATATGCACTTTGTTTACAATAAGGCCAGTATCACAGGTTAAGGAATGATCCTCACAGCAGACCTCCAAACACCAACACCAAAGGAATATTACCCACAACTTCCTCTGTGGTTCACAGTGACTCCGCTATACTTCAGGCTCAACTTACACATGGGGGACATTAAATAAAAGAATGTTTCACAGTGTAAAACTGTAAAGCCAAACTATTGTAATGATTAAAATTGCACTCACATTGATTAGCTGGTACAAAAGCATGTAAAACACCAGGGAACAAAATTCCTCCAGAAACCAAAATGGACAACAGCCGGCTGTCCATGGGTGGTGTAGTGTTTGCGTGTGGTTCCACCCTATGCATTTTGTCACATATGATATCATCGGGGAAGAATGGCGTTATATGTGACAAAACATGCAGGGCGGAGCCATGCACACGCGCAGCCAGCCGTCAGCCATTTTGGTTTCTGGAGGAAGTTTGTTCCTGGCACTGTACATGCTTTTGTACCAGCTAATCAATGTGAGTGTAATTGTAATCATTAAAAAGGTTTGGCTTTAAGGTTTTACACTATGTGGAACATTTTCTCATTTCATTTCCCCCACTGTGTAACTTGACCCAGTTTGCTTGAGCCTGAAGTATAGCGGAGTCACTGTTAACCACAAAGGAAGCTGTGCGTATTATTCTCCTGGCGTTGGTGTGTGAAGGTAGTGAAGATCATTCCTTAACCTGTGATGCCGGTCTTGTTGTAAAGTGGATGGTGCCACCTTGGCTATTTTATGAATTCCAACTTCCATCATGGCATGTGGGACTATGACCTTGACTCATTATTTGGATTGTATGAGGCCTGTAGAAGGAGCTGGAGTTCTGAGTGTGTAGCCTGTCTGTCTGGCCGTTCCTATCCATCCGGTGATGTCATTCCTGCCTGCGTTCCCACGCTGGTTCGCTTCCTGGTGGCCACAGGATGCCCAGAAGACCCAAACCTGATCCCCACAGACCCCATGAACCCCGTCATACCTGAAGGATGGACCAGGACAATCTTCCCTCTCCTCCCTGCTTTGCTGAGCCTGATAACTGCTTACATCTTGTGTTTTTATCCTTGTGAATTAAATTAATGTTAACCTCTACAGGTGGCGCTTCCTTCTTTTCCCCTTCATTATTTGTATTTCTTTCTTTTTTTTTTGGACATTTGGCCATTCTCTTTAGAGTGGAACCTTGGATTATGAGCATAATCCATTCCAGGAGAATGCTTGTAATCCAAATCACTTGTATATCAAAGCAAGTTTCCCCATAGGAAACAAAGGAAACTCACAGTGACTGCTTGTCAATGCATTACTGTATGTGGCCAGAGGTCCAGGGGCGCTGGTGTATGCAATACGTATGTGGCCAGAGGTGTGGGGATGTTGGTGAGGCTCGGAAACATTCGGAAACTCTCGGGAAATGTTTACATTTTCGGTATTTCCGAATGCTTCCGACTGTCTCCGAGCCTCACCAGCACCCCCCGCACCTCTGGCCACATGCAGTATTGCATGCACAGAAGCTTAATCCTGCTCGTAAATAAAAAAACTGCTCGTATTGCGAAACACTTGTTAACCGCTTTACTCGCAATCCACTACTGTATCTTTTATATCAAAGTCACAGTATTCATTTTGTTATTCACAAACACTATGACACTGATCATTTATTTATAAATATATGTTAGTTACTATTTATGTGTAGTAAAAATCCTGTTTATTTAAGCGCTGCACTGTTTGCATTGCTATTTATGTTGAATGTTGGGTATCAGGACGTTGTGTACAGCCGCTGTTTAAATTATTTTCACCATTAGTGCAGATTTTATTACGTTTTACAATAGCACTCAGCCTGGGAGAGGAGAGCAGAGCTATAACCAATCCTGTGTGCTGCAGAAATATGCTGACAGTATAAGAGGAGGGAGCAGAGTGACAGCTAACTGTCCAATCACATGCTGGGGACAGGGGGGTAACCTAGCTTGACTGCCTAACCCCAGCTATAAAAAGTCAGGTCACCAACCTGGCTCTCCTGTCTGGCAGGGCTGTGTAAATCCTAGGACTGGATGGGCAAAAAAAAAAAAAAAAAAAAATCAATGGCAATTTCAACTGTGTATCTGTTTGCCTGAAGCTCAGATTTATATGCAAAATGTTTACAGAAGAATGAAGTGTACCTCTGCGGTCAATCTAACAAAATCGACTCGCCCATGCTTCACCAGTGGCATTGTTAAACCTACTCAAGCTGATCCTGTTGACAGCCTGGCAAACAGCGGCTGGTTATGCACCGAGCCAGAGGAACAGCTAACGATGCATTAACACCTATAGTTACCTGCAGTAGTTAATTAATCACACGGGGAACTTGATTTTACAATGAGGTGGCTGATTGACATTGAGAACCTATGATTTGCACAGGGAATTGTATGAAGCAGTTACATTTTATGGAGAAACAATATTCAATGCAGTAACAGGATTTTTTTCCCCCTGAAACCCACTAACCATAATCATAATGAAAAGAAAAAAAAACAGCCTTTCTTCTGTCTTTCACAACTGAAGATTTAATTTCTTCTTTGTATCAATTAAATCTGTCTTTCCCTCTGTCAAACACACCTTTCAAATGGAAGAGCTCCAAGTGGGAGAAGAATTGTTGATGGTGACAAAACATCCAGCGAAGTGCATAGGCGCTCGCGTTTCCGCGTCCTGCCTCCACACCTAAGCGTATCATTATGGAACAATTAACTGTGTGACTGCAATTCTGCTGCAAACAACTGTCAGCAATTCAAATGACAAGTCCCCTTCACCAGGCAGCTATGTGAGATGATTAACTGGTTCAGCTCCACTGGTTACTGATGAAGGAACATCCTCCTCGGATTTATATCCATTTACCATTGTTGGGAAAATAATAGAAAAAGAAAAATAATGGGCCTCCAGACCAGAACTGCAATGATACCAAGCAATAACAAGGGCCATAGCATGAAAACCAAGGTAGCTGTGATACGGGCCATATAGAATGTGGAATCTATTAAAGTGCTTCTAAAGCCTAAACATTTCTTGTCCCCCTACCCAACAAAAAATGAAGTCAGCAGCTGCACATACTGTAGGAAGTGGGATGGGGTAAGTGCGGGGCTGGTGGGCAGGCGAATATTTTTTTGGGGGGGCAAACAAACCAGAGCACCAGCTGCCACTGCATCCTAGGCTACAGGGTTGTGTGTTTCTATTGGGGCACACAGTGTAAGGAGACACCACTCTAGTCCCTACATGCAAGGGTAGGGACACTAAGGGCTTGTTTACACTTGCTTTGGCTTCAATGCACATTAAAGCCCCTAATGCTTCAACAAGCTTTTATGATGTGTCTTTGAAGCTTCGGTGGTGCTTTGATGAGTCTTCGACGGTGCTTCGTTGAAGCTTCAGTGGTGCTTCGATGAGGTTTCAGTGGTGCTTCAATGAAGCTTCGGTGGTGCTTCGATGAGGCTTCAGTGGTGCTTCTTTGAGGCTTCAGTGGTGCTTCGATGAAGCTTCGGTGGGGCTTCGATGAGGCTTCAGTGGTGCTTCGATGAGGCTTCAGTGGTGCTTCGATGAGGCTTCAGTGGTGCTTCGATGAGGCTTCAGTGGTGCTCTTTTGAAGCTTTGTTGAAGCTTGGCCGATGCCCTGTGTATTTGTTGATATCTCACACCTGCAATTTCTCCAAAATAAAGAGCAGCTAAAGCTGAATTACAGCCTCTGAAAAGCTGCAGGTGCTTCAAGCGAGCTTCAAACAAGCTTCAAACAAGCTTTTTCATAGACTTCTATGGAGACGTTGAAGAGGCTTTGAAGCCTGGCTAATGCTACATGGGGTATAATTTTTGACGCAAAGCTGAAGCGGAGCAAAGCCAACGCAAGGTGTAAACAGGACTGTAAGCCATCCATTTTATTTAGGGACATGAGCTTTGACTGGCATTAACAGAGCTTTAACAAAGCGTGTCTGACGCCCTGTTTGGAAGCATGTGTAAACTAGCCCTAAAAAGAGAAAAAAATCCACCCTTAGGCCCCTTTCACACTGGGGGAGTTTCTCAGGCGCCTTTGGGATAAAAATAGTGCCCTTATAGCGCCTGAAAAACACCCCCCATCCATTCCAGTCTGAAAGCCTGAGTGCTTTCACACTGAGGCGATGCGCTTGCAGGACGTTACAAAAAGTTCTGCAAGCCACATCTTTGGGACGGTACGGTGAGCGATGTTTACACCGCTCCTCCACCACCCCTGCCATTGAAATCAACAGCAAGCGATTCTGAAGCAGCTGCACACCGCCTCACTCACGTGCGCGCCGGCTCTTTTAACCCCTTGTGGGGTTGTTAAAAGCGATGCGCTCCCGCCCGCATGGCACCGCTATAACAGGGCAAAATCGCCACTGAAACTAGCGACGATTTACCGCTATCGCTCGCCCTAGTGTGAAAGTAGCCTTAAAGTAATACTAAACCCAGTAATATAAAGAGAGTTCATCTGCTCCCCCCCCACCTTATAAATCTTCTTTTTACATTCAAATACTGCCACTATACATCTTTTGGGATGATCTGTATACCATGGTTTCCTGCACAGTTTGTCCATAGCTGTGTGTTCAAGTAGGAGGAGATTTTCACTACAGCCTCTATACACGCCTACGTGTGTGACATCACTATCATGTGACCTGAACAGTTCAACTGAAACAGGAAATGTTCTATCCAGCATAAGAGACCAAACAGAGCATGTTCAGCTTTACCTACCTGCTGTGTATTATATGGACTTGCCCAGATAGACAGCGCAGGAGGGAAGAATCTATGCATACAGGATAAAACAGTCTTTTTACACAATGCAGAGGATTAACCCCTTACGTTCCACAGTGAGTATAACAAGCATGCTATGCTGCATATACAGACTGATTTTATTATTGTGAGTTTAGTAACACTTTAAACAGGAAACCTGGAGCAGTCATGGCACCAGCTTAAAATAGAACATTAGCATGGCTTAAAAGATAAAGAAGCTGCAAATTCTGTACGTGATCGACTGCTGAAAAGTGTATGTATGTACAGCGGCAGAGCCGCTCTTCTGTGCCAGATCACGTACCTAGTACATGATCTGGCACTTCCAGGTAGGGGGATTGCGCAATCGGTAGTGATTAGACACAGCACAGGCTGACTTACCGGTTAGATCACCAGATGAAAATAAAGGAAAGACAGACTAAAAAAAAAATAAAAGCAATGCAGCTGCCACATCTAAGAATTGGTAAGCTGCGATATAATACATTTGCTTTGGGTTTTATTACTGCGTGAGTATTACCCAAAAATGTTGAACATCCAACCCATTGCTGGGAAAGGTCACTGTATAGTTGACTGTTATTTTAAAAAAAAAATGTTGCCTTATTGAATTTTGTAATAAACTGTTGTGGTACTACCTATAAAATCCTGCCATACCCCCATACCCTGTTGTGGGCTGACAACACACAGCATTTTAGTGGACCAAGTGGTGTCAGCCCTTCTAGTTGTATTTTGTCAAACTACTCAACCAGCTCCACTGTCAGATCCCTACAACATAAATGCTAATCATTCTGTAGTTCAAGAAAAGGGAGGGCTCTTTGATAACACAGGAAGGCTGCAGAGGACACAGGACAGTTCTGAATTTCAGACAAGAGCAAATGTGTTTTTGTAGGTTTCACCAATTATTCTCTGACTTCTCCTCAGCGTCCAGAGGCTGGAGATAAAACTATAGAAGTCTATGGGGGGGCACTGTGCAGATGTGGCCAGCGCACAGAAGATTTTGTGTAAATAATGTCAACAAATGTGGCAGTGAGTACTTTAGTTTTATATTAACCACTTCAATACCAGGCACTTAGAACACTTTCCTACCAGACCAATTTTTAGCTTTCAGTGTGACGCTGTACCCAAACAACATTTTTTATCATTTTGTTCCCACAAATAGAGCTTTCTTTTGGTGGAATTTGATCACCCCTGCGGTTTTTATTTTTTGTGCTACAAATAAAAAAAAGACTGAAAATTTTGAAGAAAAAAAAATTCTCTGTTTCTGTCACAAAACTTTGTAAATAAGTACATTTTCTCCATCACTGATGGGCACTGATGAGGCACTTCTATGCAGCAATGATGAGCACTGATAGGCGGCACTGATAAGCAGCACTGATGGGCACTGATAGGTGGCACTGATATGCAGCACTGATGGGCACTGATATGCAGAACTGATGGACACTCACAGACGGCACTGATTGGCACTGATAGGTGTCACTGATGGGCACTCGTACGCACTGATGGGGGCACTGGTGGGCAGATGCACTGATAGGGGCCCATTCCCTGGTGGTCTAGGGTGGCATCTGAAGGTGGCACTGAGTGCCATCCATATTGGGCACTGTGCCCCTTACCTGGTGGTCTCCCTGGTGGTCCTGATCGACTCCCTGGTGGTCCCTGGTCGGCTCCCTGGTGGTCCTGGGTGGGCACATCCCTGGTGGTCCCTGAGCAGACTCCCTGGTGGTCTAGTGTGGCGATCCTAGGGGGGGCTGTGCTGATAAACCATCAGCACAACCCCCCCCCGTCAGGAGAGCAGCCGACCGGCTCTCCACCGCTCAGGTCTGCAGACCCGAGTACAGGAAAAGACGATAAACGGCTTTCCGGTTTATACTGTGACCAGTCGTGATTGGTCACGGCTGATCACATGGTAAAGTGCTTCTGATGGAAGCGTATTACCGAGATCAGTAATGCGGGGGGTCAGACGGACCCCCACACCACCGATCGCTGGCATGTTATCCTGAGGACGTCATATGATGCCCAGTCAGGATAACTGAACCACTTCCCGGCTGTCATTCTGCATTCGGGGGTCGGGAAGTGGTTAAACGTATTTTATTGAACGTATTCAATAAAAAAGAACAAGTACATAGTCAAAGATCAGTGCGACAATAGCACAAGTACAAAGCAGTTTGTGCGTACAGAAGGTACACTATATCATCCATGTGAAATGGGAAAACAAACATTAAGGCTCCATGCAAACTGAAGCTGATAAACGACTGTTTTTGGTCATTTGGGCGTTTTTTTTTTAACAGCCCATAAACACCCCTTTATGTTATCCTATGTGTCCATACACACATGGACATTTATTGTCCTTTAACAGCAGTGGCGTTTATGGGCTGTTATCTGAACGCCCTGAATTGGCATTCAGGAGTTGTTCTTCTGTCCACAAAAAACGCTGGATGCCGATAAACGCTCATAAATGCTGCTAAGTGGCTGTTTGTTGGAGCCTAGCGCTTCTTGTAGTCAATGGAAGCTAATGAAGTTAACAAAGAAAACTCAAAAACGCAGACGCCCATAAACGTGCATAAATTCTGCTTACAAAACGCTGCTAAAAGCACGTTTTCTAAGCAGCGTCTCCTGCCACATAATCCGACTCCCAGAGTGTCCAGTGTGTCTAAGACATACACAATCAAATGTGCCACAGTGAGCGCCCTGTCATGACAGAAGGGAGCACACACAATAAAAAAACATAAAAAATAAAGCAGTAGATGGTGAATTAAAAAAGCAAAAACAGAGAAAAAAAAAAAAAAGATACAACCTGGAAAGGGTGGTAAATTGCTCACAACACATTCACCTGGTCACACAGTAAAAGTAATTAAACGAGGCAGTGGTCTATAGTGGGGAACTTTAAAAAGGGATAAGTGCAATTTCAAAGTCTGGGGTACTCTTCTACCTCCTACAGCCAGCTGCACTGTCACAGCGTCATCTTATACACTGGAGCGATTACAATAGACCAGGGGCATGCGGTGAGGTGAGTGGCTGGTGAGGCACTGGCTAGTATCAGAGCCAAATACCCAGAGGTTACATACGCTGTGAACGTTCGAGGGAGAGCAATAATTCTAGCACCAAACCTCCTCTGTAACTCTAAACTTGTAACTGTAAATTTTTTTAAAGCGTTGTCTATGGAGATTCTTAAGCACTGAACTTTGGCGCCATTCCACGAGTGTGCGCAATTTTAAAGCATGACATGTTAGGTATCTATTTACTCGGCGTAACATCATCTTTCACATTATACAAAAAAATTGGGCTAACTTTACTAATTTTTTTCTTTTTATTCATAAAACAGTTTATTTCCAAAAAAAATGCGTTTGAAAAATTGCTGCGCAAATACTGTGTAACATAAAAAGTTGCAACTGCCATTGTATTCCCTAGGGTGTCTAAGACAATATATATAATGTTTGGGGGGTCTGAGTAATTTTCTAGCAAAAAAATTATGATTTTTACATGTAGGAGAGAAGTGTCAGAATTGGCCTGGGTGGCAAGGGGTTAATTACCATAAGTAAGTAATATACAAATAATTATATATTATTTTTAAGGTAATTCACTATATTTTCAAAAACCATACTCAAGCAGGTGGTTTAATGGACAAATTACTGAAGTTTGAAGTTATAACTTCCTACCAGTAATTTCACAGTAAATAGATAAATAATAAATTATGATCTTATAACATATAGCATAATAATATGTGATTTAGCTTGTAAATTTTCAGCAGCAGCAGCAGATTCTCATTCTCCCTCTTAACTGTGTGAGAAAAACATGGGATTGTGGGTAAATCTAATACAATGTTATAAAATGTTATACAATAAAAAAGTACTAATGTTTTTCCTTGTAGTTAAAGAGGAAGTAAACCCAGATTGGGTTTACTTCCTCAATATAACCTTGTAAAGTAGAAGCATAATGGGCTACTATGCATCGCATAGTAGCCCATTATGTGCCACTTACCTGGAAACGAAGCCTGCGCATGCACAGGAGCCACCAGTCACGGCACAGGGTCAGTGGAGAAACGGCACGGAGGCCGTTTCTTCACTGCGCATGTGCCGACATGACATCGGCACATGCAAAACACGGCATATCTCCTGAACTGTGAAGGTTTGGGAGATATGCCGTGCACACTGCACCTACAGGTAAGCCTTATTTTAGGCTTACCTGTAGGTTAAAGTGATTGTCATGGGTTGACAACCACTTTAAGAGGGCTGGGCTGACAGGATCATTTGTCTTTTAGACACATGCCCCCTTCTATGACACTGCAGTGAGGCGTGCCTGCACTGCAGCATTTTTATTGGACAGCTTGGGCCAATGGTGCATTACCATTGGTCCAAGGCTACAAGCTGTCAGTTGAGTGCAGTGCCTCTGACAAGAAGTGAGTTGAGGCACTGTGAGCTCATCCTCTCAGTCTGCTGCAAACACAGTGTGTCAGCTTGTGTAGAACCAAGTACCTGGAAGAACTAAGTACACCTGGAATGTTTTCTGTATGCCAAGATCTGCTACGAAATGGCAGAGGAAGAATCTGCTGTACACAGGACAGATCTCTGATACCGATCATATACCTTCCTGAGGTGGAGGTGATGAGTTTACACTAAAGTCCCTGCTAATGTGCCCTGTGGTTTCCAAGTGCCTCTGAAACATGTTTTCTGCTGTGATCCTTGCCAATGCCCCCCCATGGTTGCTAATCTTTGGGCAGATGATTTCTAACATAGAGCGCTATTTAGACCACCTATAATTTGGGGTCTGTTGTAATTGTTCCAGTGTATAAGATGTTGCTGCGAACAGTGGAGCTGGCTGTAGGAGGTAGAAGAGTCCCCCAGTGTTTAAGATTATTAAGTACTTACGCTGCACTTGACTGAGCAGCTTGGACCTCTGGTTAGTTACTAGTCTGGCTGTCCTCCAGCACTTATTTCATATATCTTATGAACTTTAATACATAATCTTTGCACATTTATTTACTTATGGTTTGAACCTTATCACTTATTTATTGAGTTATGAACTTTGTATTGAGTATTGAACTCTTTTGCACCTCTAGCACTGTATGTATATGTATTTGATCGATCACTGACGGTTAAGTATATTGCCTCCCTCTTGCTAGCAGCTAATCCTTTGGGTGTATAGCGCTGACTAGTTTGTTTTTTAATTTCAAAGTCTATTTATCATTTAAATGTTCAAATATGGCCACCTAAGCCTATGATGTTGATTACAAGAAGGCTGCAAAGGCTCCTGTAGTGAATTTGGTAACAGGCCTTAGTATTATACCCCTTGCTAACCATCTTGAGCCTCTAGTCCAGGGATAAGCAATTAGCGGACCTCCAGCTGTTGCAAAACTACAAGTCCCACCATGCCTCTGCCTCTGGGTGTCATGATTGTGGCTGTCAGAGTCTTGCTATGCCTCATGGGACTTGTAGTTCTGAAACATCTGGAGGTCCGCTAATTGCATATCCCTGCTCTAGTCAATGAACAGAAAAATAATAAGCACTTGTTGGGACTTTAGTGACTAAAGCTATAGCCATCTTACAGTAGATTATTTTTTGTTTTTGACTTAACAGAGCCACGATCAAGTTTCTACTGCTGTGTCCCAGCTGGGAAGTTCTCCACCATGTTCCATGTCGGTGATATTACAATAAACAAGAAAATCTCCTCAACTGGACAGAGAGAGATAGGCTGCAACCCTTTCCCATTTCAATGAAAATAAATAAAAAAAACAAAACAAAAACAACCCCCCCAAAAAAAAAACCCCAAAAACAAACAAAAAAACTAACCAAAAAGAAACAGAAGTTCTAGGGCCATGGGGCACCAATTAAAAATCTATTTAACATGCGAAGAGATATATGTAAAAGTAAATTTAAGAGGAAATTGTAACATTTAAATAACTTTGCATGTAGTCTAAATGCACAAGGCCGGTCCAGTCACATTTACAGCCACACATTTCTGGCAGATTTCCTCTATAGATAACCAGAAAGCCCATTGTGTGTTGGAAAACGCCACCCCATTTATTTATTTAATCTATTAATTCTTAACGTTCCTGTCCCAGCCACACAACATGAGGAGGACCACTCATCTTTGACAGTTTTCAGCTTAAAGCGGTAGTAAACCCATCCATTTAACGGTTTAAAAACCAGTTCCATTTCCGGCACGTGCCGGAAATTTAACACTCCCATTGGTTGTGCTCTAAACCAAACTGTCAAACCATCCAATGGCTGTTGTCATAGCTGATCACATGTGCAGCATCATGACAGTTGTAGATCAAACCGAGGCCAAGATGGCAGCTTCCTTGGCTGAAAATGATAGGAGGGTTTACTACCACTTTAAGGTCCAGTTAACACTGCTGCGACTTTGAAGCTGACATCCCAGTGCGACTTCAGCACGACTAGCATACAACTTCTTTAACAAAAATCAATGAAAGCCGTGCCAAAGTCAGAGCAAAAGTAGTGCAGGAACCTTTTTCCAAGCTGGAGCCACTCAAGTCCCTCCTATGAGAATGGTTACATTGCACTTAATGAGGTGCAAATCTCAAAGTCGGAGCGCATGTCGCACCAGTGTGAACCGGGCCTTAAAGATGTCCCCATAAGCAATTTCACCTCTACTTTTGTTCTGGTGACAAAGGTTAAATTTTAGATTGGTATTCACATGCCATCTTCGTGACAATGGCCATCAGGTGACAAAAAAGGGCGAATCTCAGAATTATGGTCACAGGCAGCAATAATAACTTAAATGGGGTTCTATTATAACCTCTTCTATTAAAACCCCCAAGTTTTGATAAATTCCACAATCATTTTTTTTTCATAAGTCACTTAATGAAACATATTTTTTATTTGAATGCAATAAACATATTTCATCTTTTAAATATAATCTGTTTTACTGTGTAATCATGTTTTTCTAATAGGGGTCACTGTTAATTATTTCATTCAACAGAAACGATTAAGGTTACATTGTTTTTCTCTGTAACCACAATAGTTCTCATCGACTGAATTTACCTATTAACAAAGACAGCATGGGAACTAACTTGTGAGACTCCCTGTGGTCTAATTACTACCACTAGAAATTACTATTAGATTCAATAGGATTGGAGCTGTTGCTCCTCCTAACATTATACTATAGCAGGTTTTGAAAAAAAAAAGGAGACCTGATGCAGAATAAATGAAGACACTAATTATTGTCATGATTAGGATGTGAGACTTCGTGTTTATTTCAAGCATTTTCTTTTTTAAATCAATTGTGTTGTGTTTACTTCTTACTTTACCAAAGGCAGGTGAAGTGAACATAAATCACACTATTTCCAAACCACCCAGTAAGTCAAGTTGGTATCACTGACATCTTTCTTTAAAAATAAATGTTAAAAAAAAAGTAAATAAAAAATTAATGGCATTATAGAACCGTGGATTGAGTTTTATTAGTGGTGTTGGCCTTGTTTGGGTCGAATTCTGAACTTGGTGGATCGATTCCATCTTCTCTTTGCTGAGATTTACTGCCCTGGGCACATCATTATTACTCTTGCACGGTCTTACTGAGAGTCTGTATAATCTGTTAGAAAAGCAGTCAGTATGGCATCTACTAAATAAAATGCACAATAGAAGAAATAGCTGCATTTGCTTGCAAATCATTCACTTCATTCCTCAACACAAACCAGGGGTGTCTTTATAGGTAACAGAGACCAACAGCAAGATTATTATAAGGATTGCAAATTAACAGATGTCCCTCACCTCCTGACTGTTATGCCCACAGTATGGCCTCTGACGCTACCTATCTTTTAAAGGACCAATAAAACAGGATCATTAGATAGATAAAGTCTATTCCTCTGGCAGTAGAGGCTTAGAATAGAACGAGGAAGGGTTCAAACCTAGAATAGGTTTTTATTCTTCTGTGTGTAGCTTTTAGAGAGATTTCTACTACTTTCCTTTGTGGTTACTGCGACATGAAGTGAGGTCACCAGATGGTCACCGGTCATCACTGATCCTCGGAGGCCCGGGTGTGACATTATGATGTCGCGTCCGGGCCAGCGGAAGTAAACAACGCTGGGGACTATGCTGGAAAGACAGACCGTTTTTTTTTTTTTTGAACTTGGTCTTTCCAGCCTGGAGGTGAGATGTAGGGTCTTATAGAGGACCTGTCATGCACTATTCCCATTACAAGGGATGTTTACAGTCCTTGTAATAGGAATAAAAGTGAGCAAAAAAATAAAAACTTTCAAGAGTAAGTGTAAAAATAAAAAAATAAAAGTGAAATAAAGATTAAATAAAATAAATCAAATCGCCCCCGTCCCTGCGTGCTTGCGCACAGAAGAGAACGCATACATAAGTCGCGCTCATATATGTAAACGGTGTTCAAATCACACGTGTGGTATCGCCGCATGCGTTAGAGAGAGAAAAACAATTCTAGCCCAAGACGACCTCTGTAACTCTAAACAGGTAATCTGTAAATTTTTTTAAAGCGTCGCCTATGGAGATTCTTAAGTGCCAAAGTTTGGCGCCATTTCACGAGCATGCGCAATTTTATGTTTCAATATGTTTATTGATTTTACATTTTTGACAATACAGAAGATAATGATCATCTCAATTTCGCAGAAGTAGGTTCACTTCAAAACAGTTAACAGTGCACAATACATGTTATTTTGTCACATGAATTTGTAGTCTTACACTCATTAACTACTACAACCGAGCTAATACATAACAACTTTCATCTATGGTTTAAACCTTAGAGTTGGTAGGAAACTCTCTACGTGTTGCCCGGGGTGTGTCGCCTTAGAAGGCTTAAACGCCATAACATATAACCATCAACTTTTGATTTTTAATTAGTGTGATAGCTATTATTTTTGGATTTCACTAGTGACTAATAACAGGTAACGAGTATTGGGTTCCACCAGTGCCCGCAATTCAGAGTATGGTGCGGGGAACTCCACAAGCCCTTGTTAAATTGAGTTTGTGCATCTCTCAAAGGATGGTTGAGATTCCAAATTTGGTATCTACTTTCAACAATACATAATCGAGCCAACATCATCAATTACTCACATTCTGATGTTTAAGTACACTGTTTTATTGTACATAACACGTGACAATTGACAAAACTTCACTTGGATGAAGACGCTTTAACTCTACTAGTAATAGAAGACATAACAGTTTTTACATTTTAGTTATTTGTATAACTTTGTATTTTAACGCGTACGAGCACTTTACCGCGGTTTGAAACCGTGAATTCTTAGAGGTATC
>BLSH010377561.1:641248-654422 GCA_018402905.1 Glandirana rugosa | reverse complement strand
GATTGTTCCTCTTTGACTTCATCTACCGCATCTATGATGCTATTAACGGTGGTGACGCAAGCTTCCACTCCTGATTCCAAGCACGAAACTCTGTGGTCGATATGTTTCACGTCTGTGGATAGTGTTGTGATTAGGGTGGAAAGTTCAGTCATCAATGAGGATTGAAGGGATAGGAGCATATCCTTGAGGGTTGTGTCGAGGACTGGTTGTCCTGTGGTTGGAAATGCGGCCATTGGTGGATTCAGTATCTCCTGGGTTCTGACGGTGTCCGTTTTAGGATCTGTCCCTGAGGACGGAAGTGTGATTGCGTCAATCCGCATCCTTGCTTTGGCCGGGCTGCCTGTGATAGGGTTTTCTTCTATTTGATGTAATGGTGATGAAGATGCTTCTGGGGGGGTCCTTCTTCACTGGGATCGTCAGGAAGATCTGTGTAGGCTTCGCTGACTGGTTTGTCTGTCTGCTCCTCTCTGGGAGAGGGGGCCGGTTTAAAGAAGAGTGATGTCAGCTTTTGGGTTTTAAATTCTCCCGTTCTTTTTCTGGACATGTTGTGTGTGAACTCCTGAGTGTTTTAGGGTTAATCAGGCTTTAGTAGCTATTATTCTTCCTTTCTGCTGTCTCCTATTTGTTCACCCCTCCATTTCCACTGTACTCAGTTTTATGGTGGAGAAAGGCCCTGTGTAAGGGTAAACTGGGTGTTGATAGCAGGAATGGCTTTTGCTGTTGAGGGCTACAGCTGAGGTTGCAGGAAGGTTGGTTATAGTATTAAATGCTGGTGTATAGTGAACTAGCAGGTCTGCTGGATGCTTACACAATGCAGAGGCCGGGTGTAGCTCCCTTAGATGTATGTTGGCTTCACTAGGTGTACCAAGATGGCGGTTGAATACCAGCTTATCCTCAGGTGAGCCCCTGTTATTTGTCCCTGTATTGGCTGCTGTGGGTCCTGGGTCCCCAGTGAAGCCCTGTCCCGCTGCTTTCCCGGTGTCTTGAGATGGCTGTTGTTGTGCTTGATGATCCGGAGGTCTATGTGGCCGCCCTTTGGGGTTGTGGTCGGGATGCGGCCCTCACCTCCTCAGGTGGGGTTGGGGGGCTCGTGCTGGTGGAAGTTTAACCAACTATATGCCCTTGGGTGGTTAAGGAGTGAGCCGATCGGTGGAGAAGTGAGCCGATCGGGGTGTTCCCCCTCCGGCGGGCGCGATGCGTCCGCAAATTTAGGCCGGGGATCGGAATGCGGCCTACCTCGGTGCGGGAAGGGACGGAATTTCGGCTTTTTTCTTGTATAGGGCTGTAGGTAGTGCAGTGGGGAGGGTGATGAGGGTGGTTTTACCGTTCCGATGTCTTTGTGGAGCTTGGATGATGATGGATTTGGTCGTGGACGGCCGGAGCTCTCTATCCGCGCGTCCGCTCTCCTCCCTGGTCAAGCCACGCCCGAGCATGCGCAATTTTAAAGCATGACATGTCGGTTATCTATTTACTCAGCGCAACATCATCTTTCACATTATACAAAAAATTGGGTTAAATTAACTGGTTTTTTTTTTTTTTAAACGCAATTGAAAAATCACTGCGCAAATACTGCGTGACATAAAAAGCTGCAACGACCGCCATTTTATTTCCTAGGATCTCTTCTAAAAAAAACATATATAATGTTTGGGGGTTCTGAGTTATTTTCTAACTAAAAAATGATGATTTTTACATGTAGGAGCGAAGTGCCAGAATTAGCCCGGATGGGAAGTGGTTAAAAACAAAACAAAAAACAAAACAAAATTATCTACATATATTGGAACAAAATAATGGATGAGCACAGCCACAAAATATACCATGCTAGGCATAATCCAATGAATATAATATTCAAGAGAGCATAAATGTTGTAAGATGATATGGAAAGATATAAAATAAAAACATTTGTGATATGTGGGGGGTTTTGCTCATGGTGTCATGCTTCCCAATGAGTTCACTCCAGCCAGGTAGTCCTGTTTTAGGGCTTGTTAGCCCATTTTATTTGAAAAGAAAGTAAAAGTTAAAGAAAATAAATGATTTCCCTCGCAGGGAGTCTCACTATCACTTCCTTAGCCTCCTGGCTCTCTCTGGCAGTGTCGCTGCTCAGGCCTCAATCTTAAGCCCTTGGTCTGATCCCTTAGACCAGGGGTCTCCAAACTTTCTGAACACAGGGCCAGTTTAATCCCCTTCAGACTTTGTGGGGGCTGGACTGTGGCCAGTGTGAGTAGAAAATGCCCTGGCATCAATGGGAGTAAAATGCCCCATCATTGGCATTAGTGGGAGGAATAGTGCCCCATTGTTGGTTTCAGGGGAAAAAATAGTGCCCCATCATTGGTATCAATGCAAGGAATAGTGCCCCATCATTGATGTCAGTGCAAGTGCCCCATAATTGGTGTTAGTGGGAGGAATAGTGCCCCATTATTGGTGTCAGTGGAAGGAATAGTGCCCCATCATTAGTGCAAGGAATAGTGCTCCATCATTAGTGTCAGCGGGAGGAATAGTGCCTTGTATCAGTAGGAGGAATAGTGCCCCAAAGACCAGATAAAGGCAAGCAAAGGGCCGCAGCTGGCCCCTGGGCCGTAGTTTGGAGACCACTGCTTTAGACCAACTTTTGACACCACCATGCTCACATGCAACGCTACACCTTTCCCTCAGCTCTCCTGGCTCGCTTTATTACAGTAATGATTCTCTGTCTCTCAGGCTTAGAGACCCTGAATTACTGTCAGACCCTTGATTATAAGGGCTTTGCCTACTTGCACACTCACACTGCTGGTTTCTGACAAGACCTGGACACAGGGTTTGAGGCCCACTCCCTAAGCTCAATCTGGGAATGGCAAAACCATGAGAAAACAGTCTTCTCCACCCACTTAGAACCGATATTCCGGAGCCCCTCACTCTGAAACTTTGAGGAAAAAAAAAACACCTATAAGAACAACTCGAGGGAAATTTCCTATTCTCTTCATTTCAGCTATATGCCCCACAGCTATATGTTCTACCTTACTTACCTTACCTTACTGTACTTACAGACACAAACATCTTTTCTGTGTACAATTCATGTTCAATTCATGAGAAAAAATAGCTGCTAAAGTTCTGCTTCCTTTTTTGCCTCTTCTCCTACAGCTTGCTGATTGAACAGTGACCATCAGATGGTCATCTCTGTGCTCTACCTGTAAGTTTGCTTAGATTATTAGACAGACTGACTGAACAGTGGAATTGGAGGCCTCATTGGCTCAAATAACTCATGGTTCTTCTGCTAGTCTAAGTGCTGTGTTCCTGGGAATTGCAGGAGGTTAAAATAAAGTCAAATGTAAGTACTTATACTAGCTGTGTTTAAAGTCTTTAGAAACAAATTATTCAAATTAATACATAACTGAATTCAAGGGTATTTTTTGGCATTTTGATTTACAGCAAATACAAAGTGGGGTATCTGAAGTCCAAAGCTAGATGTAACCATACAGAGCTCACTAAGCTGTAAGCTGCTTAAAAAGTAGTTCTAAAGGCAGAAAGTTTTTTTATCTTAATGAATTCTATGCATTAAGATAAAGGGACTTGTGTGTGCAGCAGCCCCCTAATACTTACCCGAGTTCAGTGGCGGCCGCTCCAAAAGGGCGCCGCCACCCCATCCATGCATCTGGCCCCCTAATCTACATGCAGTGCGCCGGATGCATGGATTCCAATGGGTTTTTTTTTTTTTTTGAAGCTTGTTATTAGAATCTGAGGCTCTAATAGGCTTAAAAAAATGGTGGGCTCAGGGCGAAGAGCACTGCTGCCTGAGCACACCCACTATTCACTATTGACCCACTGATCCTCCTCCCAGCCAATCAGGAAGCCCCTAAATCTTAGGACTCCCTGGCCAATCGTGTCTCAGGACACACATTTCCTGTTCCTGTGCGTCAAAGAGGAGAATGTCCCACTGTATGCTCGCCGGAGTGGCCCCGGTAATGTAGCATTAAATGTGTCTAGTGTCTCCCCCCACAGCCGATGGCCTACCGTGGCAGGGGGTGGCGGGTTATCGCCGCTGTTTGGCTCTCGCGGCAGGGGAGGGGGGGATGGTGGGTGATGGACACAGCTAGTCTCCCCCGGGGGGGGGGTGATGTTAGTTTGTGTCCCCACATCCCCCTCGAAATTTTGAGCACCAGCCGCCACTGCCAGTCCCATCTCGATCCAGCAATGTTGCACAAGAGCCTCGGCTGTCCGGGACTCTCCCTCCTGACTGGCCATTGGCTCCCACTGCTGTCAATCAATGTCAGTGAGTCAATAAAGGAAAGAGAGGGGGCAGAGCCGAACTGCGACTATGTCTGAATGGCAACGTTTTGGAGCCGTGCAGGGCCCCTTCCTCAGGCAAGTGGTCACTTGCCTGAGGAAGAGGCCCTGCGTGGCTCCAAAATGTTGCCTTCTTGTTTACGTGACCATGTGAAATAAAAGCTTTGGACCCTTTTGAGGAATCCTTGGTGTGCTGGTGACATCCTTCTACTCGGTTTGTCAGTGGTTTCCAGCCTATGGTCATTACAGCATTCAGCATTACTACAGCCATTTTCCTAAAAGTGTGCGTAGGGAATATTGCATTGGACTCCATGTCTGAATCGACACAGAGCAGCGGCTCGACTCGGGTGCCTCCATCGCAAGCTGCAAAACCATTGTACAAAGCAGGTAAGTATGACTTGATGTTATTTTAAACAACAAAAACAAATTTACATTTGGAATCACTTTAAACCTGAACTGTAGACATTACCAAATCAGTAAATTTGTTTTAAATACAACTAAAGGTTTGAGTAAGGCTTTGATTTGGTATAGGCCTCTTGCAGTTCTCTATACAGTGGGACTGGGAGCCAGTCAGGTACAACATTAAGTCCTTGGGTGCACTAACCAGCCTCCTGCCCAAATTTCTTTAGTGTCCCTGCTCCCTGAAGGAGAATAAAATAGTCAATTCACCATTAAAGGCACAGTACTTTAATGCAACACCTCTCCCCCGCTTTCTTCCCGGAGGAGTCTGGAACCAATTTTGGGTTGGCTACTCCCAAAATCAGTAGTAACTACTAGTAGTAAGGTCAGGGCATACAAGTTCTTACAAATTCTGATGGTAGTGGTCAGTGCTCTCCCATTAACTCCCATCGTTTCAAGGATACCAAGACCTACAGGTATTGCCCAGCCAGAGAATGACACTTGCTTGAAGGCTACACCAGGCCAAGAAGGACTCCCCTAGTCCCATAGGGGAAAGCTTCACATTCTGCCTCTTTTCCTCTCAAACTTTCCTCCCAGGCTTCACTTTAGTTTTACCAAACCCCTTATTGATAGTTTAGGGGAGGGTGCCACCTAGTGGCCCAGCTAGAAAAAGTCCTAACAACCCCTTATAGGTCTGAAACATGCAAACATGCTGACAAGAAATAAGCTGGCAAGAGCAGAGTGAACAAAAATATGACATCATCAGTCTCCTGCTGTTTCTTCAATGCCCAGTTAGAAGGCTGGGAGAGGAGAGAGGGCACCATTCTATTATTTAGCTGTAACAGAAAATGGGAATTATCAGCCTGGCTCTGCTCTATGATGGACCTGTCTAAATCTCATAACTGGATCAGCGTTGCCAACCTCCCGCAGCGTTTTTTACTGGCAAAACATGGAAAATTTACTGGCGGAGCACAATTTTTTACTGGCATCCTGAAAAATAACAGAACTCCTATTAAAAACTAAGACAATTGATATTTAAACACAACATGTAAACACTGACAATATCCATATCAAGTAATTTGCCCGGTTTACACTTAAAAAGTCAGCACAGCATGACAAATTATCAGACCCTGATATTTATAGACAGTCGTAAATATCACAGATTTTTACAAACTGTCAGTAAATTTTCTGGTGGTTGGCAACACTAAACTGGATATATAGAAGTGCAAATCCTTTGGCAAGTGAAACAGTCATCATATATGCAGTTCATCTATGTATTCAGATGTTTACTTGGAGGTAAGCTTTAAAAGTAACCCGTCAAGTTAGAAATATGGGAGCTGCGACTGTCATTTCTTTCCCTAGGTGTCAGGAATAGAACTGTCATACTGACCATTCCTTCATTTGTAGCCGAGGGTCTGGGCCAGAGCAATTATGTGAATATTTTCTGTCACCACACTTCAATTGCTTTATTCTTCTTCTGTGTAAGTGACTTACTTGGCAAAAAAAAAAAAGAAAGAGGATTCGGCCTGCTTTACCACCCCCAAAACCCTGGCAGCCTGAGGAGGTCATACACAGTTCCAGGATGCTTTGCTTCATGGCCATGGCAAATGTACATTGGTGTGTCTAGTTTGACAGGCGGCACAACCTCTCAAAAGCTCTCTTTGAAGTCAGTTGGACTCCACTGCAACACAAATGCTTGGCTTGCAGCTGTGTCACAGTAATGCAAAATCCCTGTTCGGAAAAAAAACCCACAAAGAAATAAGAGAACCGGCATCCAGGAGGCAGCAGTATTGTCTTCTGAACACCTGGACACCACTGCTCTACCATCCTTTGAAAACGGATGTACTGCGGATCTCTCATGAGGTTTGGAGGAGACTGCGGCCAGTGTGAACTTAGCCTTAATGGGGATGACAATCTCATATCTTATCTTGCACCTTCATAAACAAGTCAACAGTTTCCGAACCTCTATCCTGACAGGTTCCCTTTAAGCACTTTTCCAGTCCACCACGAATATTTACAATCTCCTCATACATACACTTGAGTAACTAATGGTCCTTTGTTATCTCCTCATTTGAAGATAGTCATTATTGATCAGCACCATCTCCTCCTATGTGAAATGGGTCATTATCACCCTCGTGTGTGAAGTAGGTCATTATCAATCTCCATATTCTCTTCATGTGTATGAAGTGGGTCACCATCATCTTTTTACCGCCGCTACATGTCTAAAGAGGGTCACCATAGACATCCTCAGCATTCAAACAGTAAACAAACCATTTTTAACCACCAGGACTCCACTTACCTTCAATCTTCTCACTGGAAAATGACTGGGAATGATTTACAATAAAGAAAAATGGGCCTTATTACCATAGCAACCATAGGCTGTTATTTTCTATTGCCTAATTTGCACTAGAAATTGGAAACAAGGAATGTCACGGGATGCTATATACAACAGTACTACTTTTCAGCCTGCTACTTTCTTCTAATGGTAGCAGCCTAACAACCTTTTCTCAAAACAAAATCAATTAATTGAGAAATTGTAATCACTATTATTTAAGTGACATTCAAAAGAAAAAAACTGAAAGACTTGTGCTGAAAAGACATTGAAAATTGGACTTCATGAGAGAAAAGTAAAATATTACACTTGTGTGGGAGATTGGATTATTATTAAAATATCTCTCCTCCACATCCATTATCTGATATAAAAGATGTTTTCCAGGAAATAGACCATGCAAATATATACACACATACAGATAAATAGATCGATATATAGAGCTGTGCCCTGCCACTGTGTGAGAAGGGTTTTACATCACTCATCCAAGTAGGATGTGGGGCTCCAGGATACTCATCTCATATAGAAGATACAAGATTTGCAGTTTCCTGAGAAGGTGGCAAAACCACATTTGGAAGCTGGAATCCAGAGACTCTGTAGAACCTTGGAAGGGATGAAGTCACCAATCCTGAGTCCTTTGCAGACAACTGGCATACTGATTTTGCAGGTGTATGGAGGGTTTTTATTGCAGACGTCACGTCTGGTTCAGGGATCTACTCCAGCAGACATAGGAGGTCTCTGCCTGGGAGTCAGTAGAGCTCCACCTAGGAGACAGGTGGGAGCCAATGCACCAGTAGCTGCTAGCTGTGTACACTGAGCTTGTGCGAGAAGACTTCAGCAAAGCTAAAGTCAGTGTTGCCAACCGTCCGTAAATTTACGGACAGCCAGTAAAAACAGGCCAGTTTTTTGGGTGTCCGTAAAAGTCCGTAACAGCAGAAAAGTGCAAGTAAAAATGGCGGCCATCGGCTCCGGTCAGAGCTGCGTATGTGCAATAAGGAAATCCCCAAGTGGCAAGTGAGAAGATCCGATCCTGACCCTGAGACGAGTTGGACGACCTCTCCTCCTGCTGCCAGCTAGTGCCTCTGCCCAGCCCATCCACCCTCAAATGAGGTTACTGCATTTTCCCGCCACACCACCGCCAGCCAGCACCTGACCGGAGTAGAAGCTCCGGATGGATCCTCCTGATTCCTGCCTGCCTCCCTGCTCTGGCTGACCCTGCAGCCCTCCTGGTGACAGTGGTGAGTGCAGTACCCTTCCTCTTCAAGCCAGCCAAAAAGAGTCAGGACAGTGAGTGTAGGACTGTTTGACACCCACACTGTCTCTGCTGACTCTAACAGACAGCCGCGAGCCAGGCTGCCAGAGTCTCTCTCTCTTAGTGTGAGTGTGCACTGGATAAGTGGCAGGAGGTAATGGAAGGATGGTGTAATGGAAACAGGAGGTGATGGAGATGGAGGGATGGTGACAGGAAGTGATGGGGAGATTGTGTGATGGAGACAAGAGGTGATGGAGGGATGGAGACAGAGGGATGGTGTGATGGAGAAGAGGGGTGATGGAGGGATGGAGACATGGAGACTGGAGGGATAAAACAGTAGGTGATGGAGACAGGAAGTCTTTAGAAGTGGGGACAAATTCTGGTGATCCTAGTGGCTACCAGGGATTTCACCTCATTTTCTGTGGTGGTTATATAACAGAAATTAAGGGGGAATCTCTACAATTTTACATAGGTGACAAAACTGATGGACTAAATAATCTGCCCTTATTATATTGAAAATAACAGAAATACGTTTTTTTACCTTCTTTTTACCTATCTACCTTTAATCACATTGCTATTTGCACAGTGTACTTGCTTGTAGCCTAAATACTGAAATTTGCACTGAAAACTGTAATTTTGTAACTTTTGTAAAATGCCAGTAAAAACTTGTCTGTGCCAGTAAATTTTGGGTGTTGTGCCAGTAAATTTCAATCTGGTAGGTTGGCAACACTGGCTAAAGTGTAAGCCAGGAAGGTAACTTCTGCTTTTGTGGAACAGAAAAACTGAAAAACCCCTGTGAGGGAAACCCCTGTGTTGAACTGGACTTTTTGTTAATAAAAGTAGGCAAGAAAATACATAAGGTGGCACTGCTGGTCTCCTTCTAAAAATGTTTGTTGCCTGGCTACATCTGGTGTCAAGTCTATTTGAGTCACAGATTTGAACGTGTATACTGGAAATATTCACTCCAAATGAAGTCATTTGAAGAAAATGCGTTGGGCGGTCAGAACCCTGTGACGCCATTACGCACATTGAGGCTACACACACCATGGTTTTAGAAGCGTTGCTGCTCTCTTACACCAGTTTGGGCTTTTGATCCTTAGTGCTGGGTGTAAGTATAGGAGGAGTGAGTTTTTATTAGTTATATCCAATGTTTTAATAAAGGTTGTTTGGGCAATGAGCCTCTGTGCTTTCCCTGCTCCATGTGTTGGACAGAACATTATATGAAAGGAGCATGGCACATTTATTTTCTCTTTGGTACCTATGTGCAGTCGGAGTTGGATGGTAACATCCGCTTTGCTTGACCATCTTATTTAGTTAAGTGGTGAACACTAGGAGCTGAGCTTATCACCACTTTGGCATCCACAGGAGGGAAACGGCATTTGTTTGGAAGGATGGGAGTGTGGACATTTCACCTTCATCGATCACTTTGAGGATATTGATTCACACTTTGCTGATTAACTGACTATTAATGGACTTTGCAATTTGTGGTTATTGATTTGCACATTACTGATCAACACTAGAGCGCTTCTACAGGGATTGGATTAGTACTTTATGGTTTGCATGTGTGATTTTTATGCATTATTTATTTGGTTGTTATATTTTTTAAATCAATATTAATACTGAATATGTTTCAGAAAAGTGTCACAATTCCTCATCACTATGCTTTTCGCTGGTCAGTGTCTCAAAACGCAACAGCCAGGCAACTAGCATGTTGGTCAGCTATGGCAGCCTCCATGTTTATCTTATAACAGGTTTCTTTAGGGCCCATTCGCACTTGTCCACACACTAAACCAGAGTCATTTAGTGTGTGGGAAGCGGTTCATTTTGTGGCAGGGGGTGGTGTGATGCATGTTTTATTGGGAAAAAACATTTGTTTGGAAGAATGGGATTGATGGGAGTAATTTTAACGCATCACACAGCTCCCTTTTTGGTAAACGTTATGTCAAGTGCTCAAAGTGACACTTCTTCATAGTAGAGTGCTGTGTTGCATTTGCTGTGCAGTGACATGCATTGCTATACAGTGAGGTGCGATATTATGCAGACATGCTGCTAATATCGCACCTTACTGCACCACACCTCCAGGATGCCTTGTAATGAGAATGGGGCACATAGAAAACAATTGTTTTCTATGTGCCCTAGTGGTGACTGGCGTTCTCCATTGCGGGAAAAACTCCAGTCACTGCTCTAATGTGAACGGGCCCTAAAAGTTACACCGTCGCTACTAATAAATATTTTGCTAAACTAGTGCTTTGGAAAAAGCGCATTCATGCGGTAGTCCAGGGCTGTACATTGCTGTGACTGGTACGTCCAGGTGTTTGCGATAAGCCTTTAGATAGGAAGCCTGTACAAAATAATGACTTACCGACAATGTACGTGGCTGTTTGCATGTAATTACAGATGAGGACAGATTGGAGACAGATGAGCGACAGATGAGCGACTCTGCTGTCCAGAGAAGCTCATCTATTCCTGACCACAGGTTGCATGCAAATAGCTGCGGAGCTTCTCATTCTGGCATTGATTTGTAAGAGCTGAGCAGCCACAGCTGATCGCATACACCTGGCTGTACCCGCCGCAGGAATACACTGCTCTGGTTGGTGCACAGCTCTAAACTGCTGTGTGACTTGTGCCCCTTAGGCTTATGTTGATGGCATCAGTTTGGCATTAATCATTCAGAATTCAATGACAAATTCATTTGACCTGCAGTTGAGCTTACATCTTTTTGATCTGCATTTGACCTGCTTTAACCACTTGCTAAGGGCAGAGAGGTTCTCCTGTGCCGGATCACGTACCTAGTACGTGATCCGACACTTACAGGTAGGGGGCGCACGCCGTGGCTGTGCTGTGATTAGACATAGTGGATGCCGGCCAACAGATGTCCGCCGGCACCCACTGATCGGAGAGGAGAGACACAAAACAGAGCTCTGCCTATGTAAAGAAGGCAGAGCTTTGCTCTGTTAGCAGGGTTGTGGTGGATATTGTTTCCCTGCAAAGCAGGAAATAAAACCCACCTCATCACTTACTAAAAACAGCACATTGTAAGTACAAAAACACTGGTTAGGCACTCAATTAACCCTTTGACCACCCTAGATATTTAATAGTGTCATTAGTACAGTGACAGTGCATATTTTTAGTTCTGATCACTGTATTATTGTCACTGGTTCCCACAAAGGGTCAAAATGTCAGTTTCAGACTGCCCACCACACTTTTGCAGTCCCACTATGAGTCACTCTTCGCCACCATTACTAGTATAAAAATAAATTAAGTAATTACAATTCCAGTGTGTATATATATATATATATCATAGTTTTTAGGTGTAATAACTTTTTGTGTAAACAAATCAATATATGCTTCTTAGGATTTTTTTTTACCAAAAACAAGTAGCAAAATACATATCGGCCTAAATTTATGAAGAAATCTTTTTTAATTTTTTTTTATTGGATATGTTTTATAGCAGATTTTATATATATATACATATATATATATATATCAAAATTGTCAGCTTTTTTTGTTTCAAGCACACAAAATAAAAACAAGATAGGGGCCTGCGGTCCCTGCCTGCAAAGGGTATTTGCTTTGGGTCTGGTTGAGCCAGTGTCAGGCCTTAAAGTCGGTGCTAGCTGGTCCTGCGAGTTGTAGTTCTACAAGCAAGTCTGTGCTGGAGGCAGGGTGGATTTGATTTAAATCATGATTTAAATCACTAGTAAAAAGGCTTGATTTAAATCATACATTTTTAAAGAGCATCTGTCATTTCCTGCAGCAGCTCCTCCTCTGACCCGATGTTGACTCACCGACAATCCCATTCACTTTAATGGAACGGCTGGTGATGTGGCAGTGACACAAGAAGGTGAAGGACGTGGAGGCAGCAGGTGAGTGGCTGCCCGCTAAAAGGCACTGCCATGATGGATCTGAAATTACAGATGCTCTTTAAATGTAAGGACTTATTCTTGCTGGTTGTTAGAATCTTTAATATTTGCAAATAAAATGAAGGTTTCCTATTAAGAATAATAAGCTGTCAGGTTAGTAAAACGATATCAGAACCAATTCAATCATACAGTTTGTAGTGTACATAGATTTGCAAAACAATGGGGTTAAAGGAATATTCCTGAACTTTGTTTTATCTCATGGCTACTGTGAAATTGTGTGAATGCATCAATACAGTGCTTACCATCTCAGCTTGCAGAGTTTGGATTTATTAAATGAGTTTACCAAAAATGTAAATATTTCAGAATATACAGCCTCTTTCTACATAACCAAGCTCCATTTCATGCTGAATAAACTAAATTATTAATGTATCTTAAATAGAAAACTATCTTTAGATAGATTTTTACTCTAAAAGCATCTTATTAAAATAAATTTGCTAAAAATAAAAAAAATCTGATTTTGGTTTTTTTTGGATTATTTTTTTTTTTTTTCCCAAGAAAATGTTTTATTTATTTAGAAAGAAAGAATACAGTAAAACAATAAAGTAATACAATATCAAAAAGCATACAGTGTATAGTGCACGTAATGGAATCTCATATTAAACATCTTGAATAATCAACAAAAATAGCGGGGTATTGTAGTAATGTATCGTAGACATAATCTTAACAGGTCCGCGGAATGAGGGTAAATAATATTTGGTCAACTAAAATATTTATGTCTTTGGTATCATGGTATAATTTGTGGTTCAGTCCAAGCATTTCTGAACTTCTTTAGAATAAGTTTTATATAATTTTATAGGTATCCTATGTGGCCAGGAATCTTACACCCGCCATGTCTTTCTGTTGCTTGCGTGTCTGCGGAAGCAGTGCATGAAATGGTATATTACGTGATTCAAGATGGTGTCTAATGGGATGGCGCTTCCTGGGCTGAAGCCCAGGAATGGAGGGGATCAGTGGGAAAAGCTGAAAAAGTTGGATTGGGGGGGGGGGGGGGAAGATGGAAGCTGGGTGAGGGTG
>BLSH010377561.1:583629-601280 GCA_018402905.1 Glandirana rugosa | reverse complement strand
AATTATAAATGTATCCTAAATAGAAAACTATCTTTAGATAGATTTTTACTCCAAAAGCATTTTATTAAAATAAATGTCATAAAATCAAAAAAATCTGATTTAAATGAAAAAAAAAAAAAAAAAAAAATCAGAATTTTATTTTTTACTTTTTAAAAATCATTGATTTTTATCCACCCTGGAGAGCAATAATTCTAGCACCATACCTCCTGTGAAACTCCAAACTGGTAACCTGTAAAGGCTTATAAAGCATCACTTATGGAGATTTTTAAGTACTGTGTTTGGGCGCCGTTCCATGATCCTGCACAATTTTAAAAGCCTGACGGGTTATCTATTTACTCGGCATAACCTCATCTTTTATAGGTTACCAAACAATTGTTATTATATTGCGTTTGTGTGCACTAAAAGTCATTAAAGTGTACTTTTCCAAAAAATCGGTTTCAAAAACTGCTGCGCAAATGTGTGACATAAAAAATAGCAAGACCCACCAATTTATTCTCTAGGATCTATGCTTAAAAAAAAAAATCTATAAATATTTGGGGTTTCCAATTCATTTTCTAGCAAACATAATCAATTTACATGTAGGAGAGAAATGTTAGAATTGGCCTGGTAGAGAAGTAGTTAAAAATAATAATTATCAAATTAAATAGTGTAACGGTAGCCTGACAACTTAGTCTATTCCACACACACCTGTTGGCTTCGATAGGACTTTTGATGAAAATAAAATCATTAACTAAGGCTGTATTCAGCTGCAGACAAATGACGTAAGAACAGTGACATATTCATTTAGTAATTGGAAATGGATTCTGCTACAGATTCACATTTACATAAATTTACTGACACTTTAATTAACCGGACTGAAGAAGAAGAACAAAGTTGGCAAACCATTATGATATTTTTTTTTGCTAACAACTTTATCACAATGTACTCATATCCAATAGTATTTCTTACATATCTGGCCATAATCAACTGGGCAGTTCAACAGCCAGTAATGTAGCCAATAGTACCAATCAGATTTCACCTTGCATCTAAATGGAATGCACAAAACAATGGAAAACGCTTATTGTTTGCTATAGGCTGCTGATTCTAAACCTGAAACAAGCAGAACTATTCAGTGACCTACTAACACCAGCAAAGCAATACCGTTACTGTGTTCTTTTTTTAGTTTTTAGATCGAGATATGAATAAATACCAAGTGATAATAAAGTTTAGATTGATATTAAGCGATGGTGTACAATACAATAATGCATACAATATTGCCTATAGTGACAATAAACCCTCAGTTTTTAAGCACTTTCAGAAGCTTATGAAATCACTAAATAAGTATGCAGCTTCTTTTTCTTTAAATCCTATCTTCCAGTTTAACCACTTTAAGAACGGGCCTCTTTTTGGAGTTCGGTGGTTACGAGTTAAAATTAGTTTTTTTTGCTATAAAATTACTTAGAACCCCCAAATATTATATATTTTTTTTCTAACACCCTAGAGAATAAAATGGTGGCCGTTGCAAAACTTTATGTCACACTGTATTTGCGCAGCGGCCTTACAAGCGCATTTTTTTTAAAAAAAATTCAGTTTTTTGAGTTAAAAAATAAGACAACAGTAAAGTTAGGCCAATTTTTTTCCATATTGTGAAAGATAATGTTACGTCCAGTAAAATGATACCCAACATGTCATGCTTCAAAATTGCGTCCGCTCACGAAATGGCGACAAACTTTGCAACATAAAAATCTCCATTGGCGACGTTTAAAAAAATCTACAGGTTAGCAGTTTTGAGTTACAGAGGAGGTCTAGTGCCAGAATTATTGCTCTCGCTCTAATGATCGCGGCGATACCTCATATGTGTGGTTTGTACACCGTTTTCATATGTGGGCGGGACTTGCGTATGCCTTCACTTCTGCACGCGAGCTCGCAAGGAAGGTGCTCTTTAATTTTTTTTATTTTTTTCCTTTCAGAAAATTTTTTATTTTTAAGCAAAGAGTCAGTACAATACGCTCAACAAACAAGAGTAAAGGGCATGTAACATACTAAAGGGGATCAGATAATACGTGACTTAGTTACAACAGTACAATGCTTGCATTGTTATGCTTACTCAAGTAAACGGCCATTATCCAGTGGCATCTACAAATTACATATCGCACACGGTCTCCGTCTAGTCCTTCCAGGCTACCCATCTGCTATATGAAAAGGCTGTAGGTGTTATAATTTTTTTTTTTATTAGTTATTTATTTTACAGTTTAATTTTTATTTTTACACTGTTCTTTTAAAAAAAAAAAAAAAAAAATTGTGATCACTTTTATTCCTATTACAAGAAATGTAAACATTCCTTGTAATAGAAAAAAACATGACAGGACCTCTTAAATATGAGATCTGGGGTCAAAAAGTCCTCAGATATCATATTTACACTTAAATGCAAAAAAAAAAAAAAAAATGTCCCCTTTAAGACCATTGGACGGAAGTGACTTGTGACGTTGCTTCCGCCCAGCCATGTTATGGAGCCGGGTGAACGGCTTCAGCCGCTCACGGACACTGGGGGGGGGGACCGATCATCTCCGCCACCTGGTAAGCAGCGGAGATGACCGGAAAGCTATCTGCTACCATAACAACAGTATTCCACTTCAAACTGCCGCCGTATTATGCCATGACCACTGCTCCATGCTTTGTTTCTTTCCCTTTGCAGCATTCTACAGAGCCACCCTTGCAAGCAGGGAAGTTATGTCTTCCTAAATTGTGTACATCAATAGAAACCCACAGCCATATAGCTTGGGATGGCAAGGTGCCCCCAACTCCTCTCTTCCCCAAATGAACATCTCCTTACACTATCCATTCTAACAGTGAAGATCAGAAGGTAAGGAAAGCAGTGCTGAGCGAGCAGGAGCCAGCAGCACTGAAAGTTGTACACTGCAAGTGCTTGGGTAAGAATTTACTGGGAATGCTTATTTTATTGTGCTTAATGTGTAGATCTAAAAAATTGCTGAGGGTTTAATACGTCTGTAATATCAGCCTTTCTCAACCTTTTTGCCTTAGCAGAACCCTTGAAATAATTTTCAGGTATTGGGGGACCCCTGCAAAACCAATTCATTGGGGGTTAGTGGGAAAAATGTCTCTTACATCAGTGGTCAGCTGGAAGATAGCCGCCCCCCCCCCCCTAAAGTGGTGATCAGAATGCAAACCTCACAGATAGTTAAAGCGATCACTGGTGTCAAGCCATTGACTTTGTCAAGTGGAGCGGGCCCTGGAACTATGTAGGCTCCATAAAAATGGAAGGTCAATAAGTCACAGCTCAAAGAACATCTAGCAACCTCTGGTGGAATCCAAGGCTTCCACAGAGCCCAGGTTGAGAATAGCCGATCTATATAAAACTCTATTATCCCATGGTATACTTTAAAAGGTATACACATTTCGTAATAGCTTCAGTCCAAATAAAGGGGGCATTCTTGAGCAGCCGAAATGCATTAACCATTTCCTTATCATGGGTGTACGTCATATGGTGTCCTCAAGGTGCACACATCATGCCCGCCTTAGGGGCCACGCATTGCCATGATCAGGACACAGTGGAAGACAGATTTTGTACTGGTACCATGTAATCTTTTCACATGTCAATAGTACACAATGGCTTTCATTCATAGCCATTCATTGTGTACTACTGTGATCCTTATGATTGGTCACCGTGATTACATGGTACAGGGGCTAATCACAGCATACCTGTACCATGTGATTGCTGTAGCCAATCACAGCTATCACAATAGTATACAATAGTAGCCATATTCCTGAGGAAGTCACGTGACCGTGGTGATACCCGTGGAGTGTAGCCAGGTGACGCTGCCGACACGGGAAGTGACACGGGAGCCTCCGAGCACCGCTGTCAGATTTTTATGCTGAATGATCCTGTTTTAATTGTAAGTTACTACTTGCTTTAAATAAACTTTCTACATAACTACTACACTATGAGGTTACTCCCTTTTTGTATGAGCCACTGCACAAAGGTAGGGCAACTCTAAAGGGCCATATACCCTATATATGGATAATGAGTGGAACTAAGGAGGAGGAGAAAGAATGTAAAGGACCCCTACCATATATGCCCCAATTCAGGGGAAAGCGTGACTTGATCTGGTATGAGGGGTCAATAACAGAGGTGAGTGCATAATGTGGAAGGTGGTGGGTTTGCACCAAAGCCTTATTTAGCATATTCATCGCGGATAACACTTACACTGGAGTTACTGAAGCACTAGCACTTTTAAAGTGGAATGTTTTTACATTGAAGATTTTGAAGCACTAGAACTTTTTCCATGGAATACATTCATTGGAGTTGAAGCACTAGCACTTTTAACCACTTCAGCCCCGGAAGGATTTACCCTTTTCCTGACCAGAGCACTTTTTGCAATACGGCACTGTGTCGCTTTAACTGACAATTGGGTGGTCATGCGACGTTGTACCCAAACAAAATTGACATCCTTTTTTTCCCTACAAATAGAGCTTTCTTTTGATGGTATTTGATCACCTCTGTGGTTTTGATTGTTTGCGCTATAAACAAACAAAAAGCAACGATTTTGAAAAAAGAACAGTTTTTTAAACTTTTTGCTATAATACATATACAAAAATAAAAAAACGAATTTAATTATCAGTTTAGGCTGAAATATATTCTACATATTTTTGGTTAAAAAAAAAAATCGCAATCGGCGTATATTGATTGGGTTGCGCAAAAGTTATAGCCACTACAAACTATGGACATTGGTTTATGCCATTTTTATTATTTATTTTTTTACTGGTAATGGTGGCGATCTGAGATTTTTATCGGGACTGCGATATTGGGGCGGTCTTGTCTGACATTTTTGACACTTTTTTGGTTCCAATGACATTTATACAGTGATCAGATCTAAAAATAGACACCGATTACTGTCTGAATGTCATTGGCAAGGAAGGGGTTAACACTAAGGGGGCAGTGAAAGGGTTAAATGTGTTCCCTGTATGTGTACTGTGGGGGGGGGGGCTAACAGGGGCATAACAGATCTAACTGATCCCAGTGACAGGGATCAGTAGATCTGCTATGCCCCCCCTTACAGAACGGGAAACCGCCGTGTTTACATCGGCAGTTCCCCGTTCTGGGTCTCTGTGACCAGATCACGGGTCTCCGGCGGACATCGAGTCCGCCCGACCCGCGGGCACGCTCACGCGGCATGCGGCGGTGAGAGCGCGCCTGGCATGAGCCAAAGGGGAGGACGTCTATTGACGGCCTCCCGGCAATTTAGATCCACGCTGTAGCCGTCAATCGGCTATAGCGCAGATAAAATCAGTTAAAATGTACAGATCTTGTTTCAACCTTTCATTCAAAGACATAATTTTGAACGTCAACATCCTTGTACAGTGCCTTGAAAAAGGATTGATACCCCTTGAAATTTTCCACATTTTGTTATGTTGCAACTAAAAACATAAAAGTACACTATTTTATTGGCATTTTGTGTGACAGACCAACAGAAAGTGGCACATAATTGTGAAGCGGAAGGGAAATGATAAATAGTTTTCCAAAATATTTAAAAAATAAATATCTGAAAAGTGTGGCCTGCATTTGTATTCAGCCCCCTTTACACTGATAACTAAAATCTAGTGGAACCAATTCCCTTCAGAGGTCACCTAATTAGTAAATAGAGTCCACCTGTGTGTAATTCAATCTCAATATAAATGCAGCTCTTCTGTGAAGCCCTCAGAGGTTTGTTAGAGAACCTTAGTGAACAAACAGCATCATGAAGGCCAAGGAACACGCCAGACAGGTCAGGGATAAAGTTGTGGAGAAGTTTAAAGTAGGGTTAGGTTATAAAAAAAATATCCCAAGAAGCAGTGTTCAATCCATTATCCGAAAATGGAAAGAGTATGGCACAAGCCTACCAAGACATGGCCGTCCACCTAAACTGACAGGCTGGGCAAGGAGAGCATTAATCAGAGAAGCAGCTAAGAGGCCCATTGTAACTCTGGAGGAGCTGCAGAGATCCACAGCTCAGGTGGGAGAATCTGTCCACAGGACAACTATTAGTCATGCACTCCACAAATCTGACCTTTATGGAAGAGTGGTAAGAAGAAAGCCATAAGAAGTCCCGTTTGCAGTTTGGGAGAAGCCATGTGGGGGACACAGCAAACATGTGGAAGAAGGTGCTCTGGTCAAATGAGACCAAAATTGAAATTTTTGGCCTAAAAGCAAAATGCTATGTGTGGCAGAAAAAGAACACTGCACATTCACCCTGAACATGCCATCCTCAACGTGAAACATGGTGGTGACAGCATAATGTTGTGGGGATGCTTTTCTTCAGCAGGGACAGGAAATCTGGTCGGAGTTGATGGGAAGATGGATGGAGCCAAATACAGGGCAATTAGAAGAAAATCTGTTAGAGTCTGTAAAAGACTTGCTGGAAGGTTAACCTTCCAGCAGGACAACAACCCTAAACATACAGCCAGAGCTACAATGGAATGGTTTAGATCAAAGAATGTTCATGTGTTAGAATGGCCCAGTCAAAGTCCAGACCTAAATTCAATTGAGAATCTGTGGCAAGACTTGAAAATTACTGTTCACAGACATTCTCCATCCAATCTGACAGAACTTGAGCTATTTTGCAAAGAAGAATGAGCAAAAATGTCACTCTCTAGATGTGCAAAGCTGGTAGAGACAACCCCAAAAAAGACTTGCAGCTGTAATTGCAGGGAAAGGTGGTTCTACAAAGTATTTACTCAGGGGGGCTGAATACAAATGCACGCCACACTTTTCACATATTTGTCAAAAATGTTGAAAACCATTTATCATTTTCCTTCCACTTCACAATTATGTGCCACTTTGTGTTGGTCTCTCACATAAAATACATTTAAGTTTTTGGTTGTAACATGACAACATGTGGAAAATGTCAAGGGGTATGAATACTTTTTCAAGACACTCTGTCAGTTGTATTCTCCTTCTTTCTTCAGTTCCAGTCCAAAGCGGCTTTGGGCTATTTATTGGAGGCAAAATCATCTTGGAGATACACATCCTTGCCTCAAATAGCAAAAAAACCTGGCAAAGCTAGAGATACAAGTTAAAGAGTTAGTAACCCTAAAAAAAAAAAAAGATCCTGTTCCTTTAACCCCTTCAGATCCGCGCTATAGCTGAAGTACGGACCTGAATTGCCGGGTGGACGTCCATGGACACTCACTCACAGGCGGCGCGCGCGGCCGCCGCACGCTCCGTGGGCGTGCCTGCGGGTCAGGCGGACTCGATGTCCACCCGAGACCCGCGATCGCCTGACAGAGCTGCAGAACGGGGAACCACCAATGTAAACACGGCGGTTCTCCGTTCTGTGAAGGGGGACATGACAGATCTACTGATCCCTGTCACTGAGATCAGTTAGATCTGTTATGTCCCGGCCAGCCCCCACACAGTTAGCACACATGCAGGGAACACAGTTAACCCCTTCACTGCCCATGACATTTATACAGTAATCAGTGGATATTTAAATTTCTGATCGCTGTATAAATGTCATTGGTCCCAAAAAAGTGTCAAAAATGGCCGACATGTCCACCCCAATATCGCAGTCCCGATAAAAATCGCAGATCGCCACCATTACTAGCGAAAAATAAATAATACAAAAAAAGCCATAAATAAATTCCCATAGTTTGTAGACGCAATAACTTTTGTGCAAACCAATCAATATATGCCGATTGCGATTTTTTTACCAAAAATATGTAGAAGAATATAAATTGGCCTAACCCGATGAATCATTTTTTTTTAAATTTGTATTATAGCAAAAAGTAAAAAATATTGTTCTTTTTTCAAAATCGTCGCTCTTTGTTTATAGCGGCGATCAGAAATGATGCAGAGGTGATCCAATACCACCAAAAGAAAGCTCTATTTGTGGGAAAAAAATTATGTAAATTTTGTTTGGGTACAACGTCGCACGACCACACAATTGTCATTCAAAATGCGACAGCGCTGAAAGCCGAAAATTGGTCTGGGCAGGAGGGGAGTTTAAGTGCCCAGTAAGGAAGTGGTTAAAGCATGTTAAAGCAGTGTATTTGTCCCATTGCATGGTGTAAAATACCTGGTTGATCCTGTGTCCCTGTGTGTACTGATCATGGTCATCATGGCTGCTGATCCATGATACTCTGGGTCAGTTTACATGCCTCTGTCATCCCGCTGTCTGCTCTGAGTCTCTTCCTCTCATCCTCCCTCCCAGTTCCGAAGCCTTGTGTGAGAGCCATCTCCTCCCTGCCCCTCCCCCCCTGCTGCTCTTCCCTGTGGCTTGAAAATACAGTTTATGAAAAATCTCCATCCGTCTGTTTTATCAAGATCTAAAGTACTGTGGGTTGATTTACTACAGCTTGAAAGTGCAAAATTTGGTGCAGCTCCACACAGAAACCAATCAGCTTCAAGGTTTTATTGTCAAAGCTTGATTGGACAAGCTGAGGTTAGAAACTGATTGGCTAGCATGCAAAGCTGCACCAGTGCACTCTCCAGCTTTAGTAAATCAACCCGTGTGTCCCTTTTTTTCAAATTCTAATCCTAAATACCTTCTTTCACAGCCCTGATGTGCAGTCACGTGACCTTCCTCTGCTGGACAGCTGACATAAGAGGGTTCATTCAGCCCCCCCCCATTCCTTAGATCAAGGAAGGAGAGCCGAGGAATGCCACGTGACTGCACATCAATGCTGTGAGAGGTATTTAGAATTAAAAAAATAAGACAGGCAATACTCTCGGAGATAAATCTTCGATTGCAGTTGTCCCTACCTTTATCACTGAAGTTAGCCTTATCAGGGATTCATGGCGATGCCCAATGTTCTCATCACTCTAAGTTTCTGATCTTGTATATTATGCTAAAAGGGAAATTCTCATGAAATGGGCCTCACCAACCCCCCAGCTATATCCTCCTGGGAAGCAATGATAGATGCGGCCTTGCCCATGTATAATATTACTTATATGAATAGAGGGTGTTCATGGAAATAGGACAAGGTTTGGCCCCCATGGATCTCCCCCTGAAGCCAATGGTTGGATCTGTATAATGATGCACTGGCCATATTGACCAGGGTATTGGGATAATCATCTGGGCCCTTACTCCCCTTTTCTTCTTTCCTTCTTCCCTCCCCTTCCTTCCCCAATCTCATGGCCATCCCTCCCCCTTCCCCCCTCTCCCTACCCCCCTACTACAATTTGTCTCCGCCCCGGATATAATGAATTGACTGATCCATTCTTCATGTTAAGTATACCTTGGGCATGAATATTGTTTGTCTTGCACAAATTAATTTCCTTTTCTTGTTTTATTGCTGTAGGATATACCACGCATTGTACCATGTCATTGTATATATTTTGATATTGTTCCCTTTTTAATACCAATAAAGCACTGTTGTAAAAAAAAAAAAAAAAATAAAAAAAAACAACCAGACACACAGTACTTAAGATCTTGATAAAACAGAGGGGACGTCCCTTATTTATTATTCTGACTTTACAACCACTTTAAACCCAGCCTGTTTTCTGAAGGCAGGGGCAGATTTAGCAAATGTTGCATGTGCTTCTGGAGAGGACTGTTATTTTGTTGTGCAACCTCCTCCTCATACTTCACTGTGTGTAGGTGAGGTTAAATTGGGGTGGTGTATAAACTAGCAAACATACAGAATATTCCTATGCTCATTTTCAGGGCCATGTAGACAATAGGCATGCCACCAACCACGGGAATTTAGCTGGATAGAAATGCAGAAGATGGATATGAAATTGAAGTCACTTAGTGGGAAGGTTGGATGTTTAATTTACATGCAATATGTTCTCTTATGACAAGAGTGCACTTTGAATAAAGGTGATTCTGTATTTGTACAGATAAGAAATACTGAAAGTAATAACATTTAAAAGATTATAAGGTTAAAGTTCGGATATCAGGCAGTGTTCATACATATTGTCTGATAGTATTAATAGATTGTAATGTATTCCTACTGTCCTCGGTTTTCTGCTGATGGACAGAATACGTTATCGTTAGGAAATATTACTTACTGAAGGTAAGGCAGTCTATCTGAAAAAAAACAAGGCTTTCTCAAAGTCATGGATATTTTAAAGCAATAAAAAAAGATGCTAAACAGAAAAAAAAGCACCTTACTAGTAGCACACATAAATAATACAAAGTAACAAAATAGTATTAACTGAAATCCATGAGTTGTAATGTATAAACATTGTCAAGTCCACATACTGTAAGTGTATCAGAAGTATGTGGAATCGCTGTGGCTGTCAAGACCAACACTGTCTGCTTCAATCAGAAACCATCTATAAGGTGCAACACAGACCATCCCCATATGTAAGCTAAGTAGAAGTTGTAGTAGCAGCTGGGACCACTTTCATTAGAGCCTTCTTCACCTTTTTGGTGGTGCCAGTCCAATCTTAAGGTAGCCCAAAATTCACAGGATTCCAGATTTCCATCTGTCTTCATCTGCCATGTTTTCAAGACCCTGAAGAGATGGTGGTGACCTACCTTTATTGTCTCCCCAGGCAATCCTTATTAACCACTTACCTATTGGGCACTTTCACTACCTTCCTGCCCAGGCCACGGACATGCCGAAAGAAGAATGCCGCCGCCTACTGACCCTCCAGCATCCTCAGCAACCACTGACAGTGGGAAGATGTTAAGTATAATAATGAAGGAACACAACTATTATCCATGACATTTAGCTCCTGCAGCAAAAGTGACAATTGGAGTATGCAAATCTGAATCCAAGTAGTGGCTAAAGATGTACTGCACATGCAGTCTGATGAAAGGAAGGACTAATAAAAGCCTTTTTTTCTTCTTCAAAATGACACAGGGAGAATGAAAAATAAGATGTACTCTACAGCATTTAATAAGCAAAAACCCCTAGTGCTGATAGGTCAGTGTAATCTGACTAGAGCTTAAAGTTGACCTTCATCCATTAAAATGACATTTTTGACTATGGCTCTTCTCCCTTTCCTCTACCACAATTGGAGAATATTTCCTTATTTTGTTTACACGGTTTCTAAGCTTTTAAGTGATGCAGCACAGCACTTCCTTCTTTTTTGCCTAGGCAAGAATGATGTAAGGCCTCCCTGCTGCCTCCCAGGATGTCCACATTAAACATCCCAGGAGGTAATTTTACGTACGGACGCATGCACTCCATGGGATTCTGCATCTGTGTAAATAAGCCTCAGGTATTTTGAACCTGACAGAGACATGTGGCACATCTATGTCAGCTTCCCATACATTCACTATATTACCAAGAGTATTGGGACGCCTGCTTTTACACTCACATGAACTTTAATGGCATCAGAGTCTTAGTCCGTAGGGCTCAATATTGATTTGGCAGCTATAACAGATTCTATTCTTCTGGGGAGGCTGTCCACAAGGTTGAGAAGTGTGTCTATATGGAAATGTTTGACCATTCTTCCAGAAGCGCATTTGTGAGGTCAGGAACTGATGTGGATGAGAAGGCCTGGTTTGCAGTCTCCGCTCTAATGCATTCCAAAGGTGTTCTATTGGGTTGAGGTCAGGACTCTGTGCAGGCCAGTCAAGTTCCTCCATCCCAAACTCACTCATCCATGTCTATATGGACCTTGCTTTGTGCACTGGTGCGCAGTCATGTTGGAACAGGAAGGGGCCATCCCCAAACTGTTACCATAAAGTTGGGAGCATGAAATTGTCCAAAATGTCTTGGCATGCTGACGCCTTAAGAGTTCCCTTCACTGGAACAAAGTCCAACCCCTGAAAAACAACCCCACACCATAATCCCCCCTCCACCAAATGATTTGAACCAGTGCACAAAGCAAGGTCCATAAAAGACATGGATGAGGGAGTTTGGGGTGGAGGAACTTGATAGGCTTGACCTCAACCCGATAAGGATGAATGCAAGCCAGGCCCTTCTTGTGCACATCTCATCACACCTCATAAATGTGCTTCTGGGAAAATGATCAAACACTCCTAGAGACACACTCCTAAACCCTGTGGACAGCCTTCCCAGAAGAGTTGAAGCTGTTATATGTGCAAAGGGTGGGCCAACTCAATATTGAACCCTACGGACTAAGACTGAGATTCCATTAAAGTTTATGTGTGTGTAAAGGCAGGCTTCCCAATACTTTTGGTAATATAGTGTATGTGCAGATGTCACAGGTATCAAGGTCCTAGATACCAGTGTTGTGAACACATGTATGGGAAAGTCCCTGAGCATGCACAGATGTGCTAAAGTCTGAGCAAAGACCTTCAGCACATCTGTGCACGTCCAAGATATTTAAAGATAGAGGCACGAGAGAAGAGAGGTAGGGGTTTGAAGGTTCCCTTTAAAGGCTGCTTTTTAATCACGAAAGGTGGAGGAATTTTTGTTAATATTTTTTTTATAGGTTTTAAATTGTTAATTTAAATTAAAAAAAATTATACTTTTTTAAAAAATATTGTGACATCAATATGATGGATAAAAATCCATGTTAAAAAAAAAAAAAAAAAGATTTTTTTTTTAATTTAAATCTTTTTTTTTATTTTTATCAAATTTATTTTAATAAAATGCTTTTGGGGTAAAAATCTATCTAAAGATAAATTTCTATTCAGGATATAATTATCATTTAGTTTATTTAGCATGAAATGGAGCTTAAGAGAAACTGCAGTCTGCTTACATAATTTGTAATAAAAACATCTTTGTCATTCTGAAGCTTCCCTCCAATCACTTTGCATATTATTTTATATATACTGTCATTCTATACTTGCCAAATATGCTGCAGAAATCTCCCTCCACTAAGTCTGGCTGCAGCTATTTTTACTGTGGGCAACTGAAGCTGCTGCCTGGATTTACACAGACACACAGAGACACACCTCCAGCTCTGCAGCTTTCATTGGCCCTCATCCCACAAGAGCGCGAAAGAGGGCTGTGCATGATGTCATAAGCCTAGGCTAATTACCAGACAAACAGGAAGTGGGCTGTATAACATCAAGGGCAGATGATTTAATAGACGGGAAGTTGAAAAAATGACCGAAGGTCCGCTTTAGTTATGTAGCATGAGGCTGTATATTCTGCAATATTTACATTTTTAGTAAACTCATTCAATGAATCCAAGCTATGCAAGCTGAGATAACAAACACCTGCATTGATGCATTCACACAATTTCACAGTAACCATGAGATAAAACAAAGTTCAGGAATATTCCTTTATCCCGTTGTTTTGCAAATTTATGTACACTACAAACTGTATGATTGAATTGGTTCTGATATCACTGTTTTACTAACCTGACAGCTTATTATTCTAAATAGGAAACCTTCATTTTGTTTGCAAATATTAAAGATTCTAAGAATGTGTCCTTACATTTAAAGAGTACCTGTCATTTGAGATCCATTGTGGCAGCGCCTGTTAGTGGGCATCCACTCACCTGCTGCCACCACGTCCCTCACCTTGTTGTGTCACTGCTGCATCACCAGCCGTCCCATTAAAGTGAATGGGACTGTCGGTGAGTCAACAGCGGGTCAGAGGAGGAGAAACTGTGGGACAGAGATGATAGTTGCTTTTTTTTTATGATGATTTAAATCGAGTAAGCCTTTTTACTAGTGATTTAAAATAGTGATTTAAATCAACTTGATTTAAATCAAATCCACCCTGGTCATCAAGAATTTATACATGCAGACTTATAAAGTTACTGAAAGGCTCACTTTAAACAACACTTTTTTTTCTAGAAAACTATACACCAGAACAAAAAAAAGGACAACTAAATAGAAAACAGGGATGAAAAGATCTGGTTCAAAAGAAAGAAAAGAAGTATGCAGGCAACTAGTATTATCAATAGGATGCCAGCAATTGTAGTTGCCATGTTTCTCAGCAGCAGTGTTGCAAACTTCCCGCAGCATTTTTTTTACTGACAAAACATGGAGAATTTACTGACAGGGCACATTTTTTTACTGGCAAGCTGAAATATGGCAGAACCCCTATTAAGACAACCAATATTGAAACACTGACAATACACAGAACAAGTCATTTGCCAGGTTTACCCTTAAAAAGTCAACACAGCATGACAAATTATCAGCCCCTGAAATTTACAGACAGTTGTAAAAATCACCGATTTTTACAAATTATCTTTAATATTTTGACAGTTGGCAACCCTGCTCAGAGGAGGGCGTCGCTTTTAGAACAAGGAATAATATAACATGATATGACTATTGAATATATTATAGTGCAATCTCTGTAACACGCAGACTTTTACTTTTACGTGGGTTGGGTGACTGCAGAATTGTCGTTTTATACTGCAGGATTAATTCTGCATTAATTTTGGGCATGATAAGCTGGTTAAATATCAATACCCGGCTTTTGTACTCAGGAAAGCTGAACGTAACAAAGAAGCAGACAATAAATTGCGTCCCAGCACCACCTCTCAAGCATCTTTACACGTACGACACGCTGACATCCCTTTATTATGCAAAGCAGACGCAGGAACCCGGTGTTCAAATCTATTTACAATATGGGATTGCTGCTTGTGAGGAGAGGAGGTTTTCATCTGAATATGTCAGCTATTAACCCTTCCTCGTGCACAGGGGCTCAGGAGATGGCCTTCATATTTATCTCATCACATCCCTTTATTTGTTTTTTTCTTATGATGCGACTTCAGTACATCTCTCTTTGATGAGTAGGACAATGGAAATCCCATGGCTGGGAGACATTTATGAAAAGCCCAGACAATTATTGCGTCATTGTTTTTGTTAATTTTCCACAAAGGGCACTCCAACACTTCAGTCACCATGGCTTGGGCTCCATTAGACTGCTAAAAACTCAGGGTCATAGGGATCTGTACTGGTGATGAGCTCAGCTGTGTTTGGATCCGAGTCTGAACCAGGGGCGCTGCTAGGTGGGAAAAAGACCAGGGGCTCTAGCCCGAAGAAGTGCAGCGCGCTTAGCGCGCCGCAAAATGGGTGTGGGCTAAACAAAATAGTGGGTGTGTCTTAAAGGACGTGGCTTTGGGGGTGTGGCTCTGTCTGAGATGAACGAGGGATGGAGGAAGGAAGAAAGAAAGAGATAGGGAGGGAAGGAAAGAGAAGAGAAGGAAGGAAAGAAGTCGGGATGGGGGGACAGCAGGCCCAGATTCTACACCACAATAGCAATATGTGTATTCCAGAAAGTTTAACAGTCTGCAGATAAAGATACTCCAATCCCCATGGTTGTTATGGTGTCAGGGTGATTGAAATGCATTATTTCTATTATTACATTGTAATATAAAATGAAATAGTTCAGCTCACCATAATGCAGAATCAGTGGGAGCCCCAAGTGTGTCACTTGCCACTGTCCCCTGCTACCAGATGCCATCAGGTGTCCCCAGTGGAGTCCCTCCTACCATCACAGGTGCCCCCAGCAGAGTTCCTCCTTACATCTGGTGCCACCAGCGGAGTCCCTCCTTCCATCACAGGTGTCCTCAGCGGAGTTCCTCCTTACATCCGGTGCCCCCAGCGGAGTCCCTCCTTACATCACAGGTACCCCCAGCGGAGTCCCTCCTTATATCACAGGTGCCCCCAGCGGAGTCCCTCCTTCCATCACAGGTGTCCCCAGCGGAGTCCCTCCTTCTATCACAGGTGCCCCCAGCGGAGGCCCTCCTTACATTACAGGTGCCCCCAGCGGAGTCCCTCCTTTCATCAGGTGCCTCCAGTGGAGTCCCTCCTTCCATCACAGGTGCCCTCAGCAGAGTCCCGTCTTGCATCACAGGTGCCCCCAGCGGAGTTCCTCCTTCCATCACAGGTGCCCCCAGCAGAGTTCCTCCTTCCATCACAGGTGCCCCCAGCAGAGTTCCTCCTTCCATCACAGGTGGCCCCCAGTGAAGTTCCTTCTTCTATCACAGGTGTCCCCCAGCAGAGTTCCTCCTTCCATCACAGGTGCCCCCAGCAGAGTTCCTCCTTCCATCACAGGTGGCCCCCAGTGAAGTTCCTTCTTCCAACACAGGTGTCCCCCAGCAGAGTTCATCCTTCCATCACAGGTGCCCCCCAGTGGAGTTCCTCACAGTTCCAGTATGCAGCCAGTACAGAGCCCTCCCCGCACCCCCCCCCCGCCACCACGGGAGTCGGCAGCTCTGACAGACCCCCCCCTTCCCCCGGCACTCAGGGCTGTGGCTGTGGAGAGAGAAGATCCTTCACTCTCCTCCACAGTGCAGCCGTAGCGGCGGTAGTGCAGTGATGCAGAGCAGGCAGAGAGAGATGATGTAATCTCTGCTCGCCCGTCCCTCTCTCTCTCTCGGCTCCCTTCTTCTGTAGAGCCGCCCGCTCGCGGCTCTATCAAACCGCTCACCTGTGGCTTAGTCAGGTTGTCCCCCGCCGGGCGACTTGACACTGCCATTAGGGGTCCCTCGGGGGGCTCGGGGCTGAGGGCGTGGCATTCCGCACTAAAGCCCTGATAGCCACCCCTTGGCGACGCCCCTGGTCTGAACCCATCTGAGCAAGGCCACCAGGAAGCCATCACCTGTACTGGGCCATTCATCTATGACCGAGGTGTTCCCCCTTTCCAGTGGGCATGTATACATGCAGATGTAATGTGAGGAATGCTACGGCCGCTTATGATTGGCCCAGTGAGGGTTTTTTGGTGGGCTTGCTCAGGTAGGTTCAGACTAGGACTACAATCCAAACAATCCTGAGCTAATCCTTAATCTTCACTTTGAGATTATTCAAATACAAGAAAGCACACCCTTCTAAAGGTCTAAAAACCAGCAATTGTAAAGAGGTGTCAGTTGGAAGAGGACTTAAAGAAGAACTGTAGGCACAAAAGTTAAAAACTTTTAAACTTTAAAAAAGTGAAGAAAAAAAGTAAAAAAAAAAAACTTTTTGCATGTCTTTTCTGCAATAAAATGCACTTACCTGCTTGTCCCCTCTAGAATGTATAAGTGAGCTGTGCATGTGCAGCGGAGTTTACATTCCAGAAACACTCCGTGTGCTAGGATCACTACACTCCTGCGCATGCATGGAAGTGATATCCTCCCACGCTGGCCAATCAAGACTGCTGAAGACCAACACCCAGAAGAAGCCGGAGAAAAGATGTTGGCACCAGCGAGGGAGCTTACGTACATCGGACGATTGGAGCATACAGTCCTGCTCACCATTATTGGGACCCATGAAGTTTATGTACATATTGTGGAATATCTACTGAAGGAAATGTATCAAATTAACCAACATATTACTACAGATAGCTTGTGTTTGACAAAAAACTGTTAATGATAAAAAACATTTAAAAAGATAAACATTATGAGGAAAACAGAGAAAACCATAATGCTTGCCTTGTCAGTGGTATTGGCACCCTTTGCTGCAAATCAGTATGGAAACCGGTACGGACCTTTTGAAGAATTATTGTAATGCGTGGCAACTTTGTCCCTACGGTTCCAGAAACCTCTACCGGAATATGGGAAACCTCCAGAACACGAACGTTTATTATCGTAAAGACCACAGCAGTCTGTCGAGGAAACAGAAATGGTAACAGTGTGTACTTCTCCCTTATTGTCCACCGAAAAATATTTTGGTTTTACAAGTAAATAACCGATTAAACCCAGTGTACCCACCTCCGTTAAGTAGTGTCCACTAGGAGTAAACTCTAGACGTTGTCCACTCGGTTTAACCCAAAGGTATGACTAAACGTCGTTTCCCACGGTTATGGTGACTGTTCCGTTCGTAATACCAAAAGAGACAAAAGGAGTATTACAAATAGAAAAATTTACA
>BLSH010377561.1:535276-556904 GCA_018402905.1 Glandirana rugosa | reverse complement strand
GTTTGCGCAAAAGTGGTCGCGTTTACAGATGATGAAAATTCATTTTTGGGGTTTTTAATTTTTTTTAATTTTTTACTAATAATGGTGGCGATCTGCGATTTTTTGCGGTACTGCGATATTTCAGCGGACATGTCGGACTATTTTGACACTTTTTTGGGACCATTGGCATTTATACAGCGATCAGTGCTATAAAAATGCACTGATTACTGTGTAAATGCCATTGGCAGTGAAGGGGTTAACCTGCAGGGGGCGCTCTAAGGGTTAACTGTGTTCCCTGGGCGTGTTCTAACTGTATGGGGGACTGCCTATCTGGGGAAGGGAAGTGGTCACAGCCTTCACGTAAAGGAAGGCTGTGATCACAGCCCTTCCCCCTCACACAGAGCGGAGGTCCGTGTTTACATACACGGACCTCCGCTCACTCGCTCCGGGGGGGGCCATCGCGTGTAGCCGGCGGCAATCGAAGCCACCGCACCTGCTCCCTGGCCCCCCCTGGACACAGTGAGCGCGCGGGCGCGCCTCCGGCGGCGCGCGCGCGCTCACTAAACTCGTTCCCGCAGCCGCCGTCGTATGACGGCGATTTGTGGGAACTAGCCACTTTGCCGCCGTCAGATGCTGATCGGCGGTCGGCAAGTGGTTAAGAGATGGTATTCTGCATACCTTGTTGTAACAAGTGGTTATTTGAGTTACTGTTGCCTCTCTCTCATCTTGAACCAGTCTGCCCATTCTCCTCTGACATCAGCAAGGCATTTTCGTCCACACAACTGCCGCTCACTGGAAATTTTTCGGACCATTCTCTGTAAACCCTAGGAATGGTTGTGTGTAAAAATCCCAGTAGACCAGCAGTACCAGCCTTTCTGGCACCAACAGCCATGCCCTGTTCAAAGTCACTTAAAGCGGAAGTAAACCCTCCTATCATTTTCAACCAAGGAGGCTGTCATCTTGGCCCCTGTTTAATTTTCAACTGCCATGGTGCTGTACATGTGATAAGTTATGACACCAGCCATTGGATGGTTTGACAGTTTGTTTGAGAGCAAAACTAATGTGACAGTGACATTCCCAACACATGCCGGGAATGTAACTATTTTTTGAAACTGTTAAATAGATGGGTTTACTTCCACTTTAAATCCCGCTTGACGGCGGCAACTTGGCTTTTGTTATCGCAAAACGCATCACCTGTATATCCCTGTATAAATGCTGATGGTCCCAAAAAAGTGTCAAAATGGTCCAGCATGTCCGCTGCAACATCGCAGTACTGATAAAAAAAAAAAAAAAAAAAAATCGCAGATTGCCGCCATTACTAGTAAAATATTAGAAAAATATAAAAACCCATAAATGAATTCTCATCATTCGTAAACGCGGCAACTTTTGCGCAAACCAATCAATATACGCCGTTTGCGATTTTTTTTTACCATAAATATGAGGAAGAATATAAATCGGCCAAAACTGATGAAAAAAAATGTTTTTTTATTATTTTTTTTTTGGACATGTATTTGTTTTTTTTTAAAAAATTGTCGCTATTTTTTTGTTTATAGCGGTGATCAGAAATGACGCAGAGGTGATCAAATACCACCAAAAGAAAGCTCTATGAGTGGGGTAAAAAACAACGTCACATGACTGCGCAATTGTCAGTTAAAGAGACGCAGTGGCGAATCGCAAAGAGTGCTCTGGTCCTAAACTGGGAAATCCTTCCGGGGCTGAAGTGGTTAAAGAGCAAATCCATGGCACAAGTAAAGCCACTTATCAAACTGCTAATAGTAAAACTGTTTAAAAAAAAAAAGTAAACCGTGTGATGTGAATTTAGAGTGCAGGCTGGTATGAATGTGTCCTTATACTGTGAGTGCCCTTGACATTTTTTATCTGTAGAGTGCAATACTGAGTCCCCATTTAAAGGTTTTCTCTCACCAGGACAAATAAAGGGAGCAAATCTCCCATCAGAGACACAGACAGTGGAATGGGTTTCTAACTGTTCCCTACTTTATACAAAGTTAAAAAAAAAACAAAAAACTTTTGGCTTTCAAAATACTTAAACAAAATAAAGGTTTTTACACATGGGCATTCAGGATCCAGATTTTAAGAGTGTTTAAAGGAGTTTTGACATTGTGCATTTTTCTTGTATTGCTCTCAGTGGGAACGCATTGTAAAAGCATGACAAGTGCAAAGCGTGCATTTAGAATGTGATTGACATTCGCTTCAGGTGCTTCTACCAAAATGACCTTGTAGAAAAACAAACAAACTTTATAAACAACTGCTGATCAAACACATCACAAATGCATTGTAAACACATGTCAGGCAGATCACAAACACATCCTAAATGCAATCCATTTTTTCCTTAGCGCTCCTGTAAGCACACATTCTCTTAGGTGCCTTTTGCTTGTTTCTGACGTCAAGTGTACACAAGCACTTAGCCCTTCAGAAGACACAACAACCTAGCAAGCAGGGCCAAAAAAATAATCTGATTCTCGGGAGTTGTATCTATCTACTTTTTTTTTTATTTTATCTTACTTTTTAAATTTAAAAAAGTTTGTATATCAAACCTGAGTTTTGATCAGGTACCATTCTCTGAGTATCACTGCATCTAATTACCTACAGAAATACATTACATTGTCAAAAGTATTGGGACACCTGCCTGTACACGCACATACACTTTAATCAAAGTCTTAAGCAGGATAGGCACTATCCAATTCTCTGTAGATTTTTTTCCTTCCTTCCAAAACCATATAGTTGGATAATGTGTATTGGGTCTTAGTCCGTAGGGTTCAATATTGAGTTGGCCCACCCTTTGCAGCTATAACAGCTTTTCTGGGAAGGCTGTCCACAAGGTTTAGGAGTGTGTTTATGGGAATGTTTGACCATGCTTCATCTATTTAGCACTGATGTTTTTAAAACGTCCTGTGTGCATCAGACCTAAAAGTGAATGGGACTGTCGGCGAGTCAACAGCGGGTCAGAGGAGCCGCTGCGGGACAGAGATGACAGTTGCTCTTTAAAGATTATGATTTAAATCAAGCCTTTTTACTAGTGATTTAACTTGTGATTTAACCACTTCAGCCCCGGAAGGATTTCCCACATTAGGACCAGAGCACTTTTTGCGATTCGGCACTGCATCGCTTTAATGGACAATTGCGCGGTCATGTGACGTTGTACCCAAACTAAATTGGTGTCTTTTTTTCCCCACAAAAAAGAGCTATCTTTTGATGGTATTTTATCACCTCTGCGTCATTTCTGATCACTGCTATAAACAAAAAAGAGCGACAATTTTGAAAAAAAAAACAATATTTTTTACGTTTTGCTATGATAAATGTCCAAAAAAAAAAAAAAATGAATTTATTCATCAGTTTTGGCCTATATATATACTTCTACATATTTGTTAAAAAAAAAAATCAGAATTGGGGTTTATTGATTGGTTTGCGCAAAAGTTGCTGCGTTTACAAACCGTGAGAATTAATTTATGGCGTTTTTACAATTTATTTTTTTTTACTAGTAATGGCAGCGATCTGCAATTTTTATCGGGACTGCAATATTGCGGCGGACATGTCGGACATTTTTGACACTTTTTTGGGACCACTGACATACAGCGATCAGAAATTTAAATAGCCACTGATTACTGTATAGATGACAAGGGGTTAACCTGCAGGGGACAATCAAGTGGTTAACTGTGTTCCCTAGGTTTGTTTTGTGTTGGGCTGGCGGGGGCATAAGAGATCCAACTGATCCTGGGTACAGGGAGCAGTAGATCTCTGTCATGCCGCCTGACAGAGCGGGGAACCGCTGTGTTTACATCTGCGGTTCCCCGCTTTTCTTCTCTAACAGACGATCGTGGGTCACCGGCGGACACAGAGTCCGCCTGACCCACGGCCCCGTTCAGGGAGCATGTGCCGCATGGTCACCCCCTAGCTGCGTGGAACGCCGTTTATAGACGGCATTTCGTGATACGCTGCCACTCTGCATGCAGTAAATTTACACGACGCAGTCCAGAATTGGTTCAATCGAGTTGATTTAAATCAAATCCACTCTGACAGAGTCCTAACCTCAACCTGATAGAACAGTGGTTCTCAACATCAGTCTTCAAGTACCCCCAATGGGCCATGTTTTGGGAACTTCCCTTAAATAAAATAGCTCTTATCAATACCATGTCATTGATATTGATTTTAAATCAGCTGTGCAAAGTAAAGGAAAACCAGAACACATGGCCTATTGGGGGTACTTGAGGGCTGAGGTTGAGAACCACTGTGATAGAACACCTTTGGGATAAATTAGAGCGGAGACAACAACCACAGCCTTCTCGTCCAACATCAGTGCCTGACCTCACAAATGTGCTTCTGGAAGAATGGTCAAACATTCCCATAGACACACTCCTAAACCTTGTGTACAGCCTTCCAAGAAGAGTTGAAGCGGTTATAGCTGCAAAGGGTGGGCCAACTCCATATTGAACCCTATGGACTAAGACTGGGATGCCATTAAAGGTAATGTGCGTGTAAAGGCAGGTGTCCCAATACTTTTGATAATATAGTGTATATCTCGCCATCTTCAAAAGTACAAATTTCTGGTCTACAGTCTAGACTTTAACCAATCTTAGAAAAGTAAATGAGTAAAAAACAGTAATGTGCCTTCTGAATTAGGGGGAGGTGTAATTAACTGTGTAACTCCAAAGCTGAAGGAGTTAATCCATTTTCTGTTCAGGCGAGTTTAAACTCTACGCTCATGTCCTCCAATGCTCTGTATAGCGTTGTGCCCTCTAATAAAAACACTTGGAACAAATGTCCCATTAAAATTAATGCAACTCGCTCAAGACCTCACATAATAAATGATTTATACGCAGTAAGCAACATCTTTCCAGCACAGTTTTGTTTATTTAGCCAGCTTTTTGCATTAATCCACTAAAAACATCATTAAAGGAAACCCGAGGGAACATGCAGACTGGGTTGTCACTGCTGACCTTCCTTTTTAAAAATGTTCGATATCAGACTTCTATACTGGTATGAAGGTTTCAAAACTATTTGTATTGTTGACCTAGAAAAATATGCAAATCACGAGTTCTGGCTTGGCTATGACTTTACCTGCTGGGTGGTTGGTTTGGATCAGTAATTCATATTGAAGCCTCGGTCAGCCAAGAAACTAGCATTTTCAGTAACGGCAGCCTGGGTGTTTCGTTCCATTACAACCTGACTGTACAACCTCCTCTAGATTTACCAACATCTACATAGTGGAAAGGCCTGCCTGATCAATACAAATGAGTTGAATAGTTTCGGGAGGTACTCTTATTACATTGATTTGGTAACTCCAAAGGAGTACGGTGAGAATGTAACGTGTATGGTGGGCTGTAACATGTATGTTGAGCCTAATGCCCCGTACACACGATCTGAAAAGCGGACGACAGATCGTCCGTTTTTTTTTTTTGCATGCTAATCTCAGATCGAATCAGAAGAGTGTACTAAAGTCACGAATATACTCGTACGACAGAATAAAAAATCTGAAGTGATGTCATGTGTTGTAGTGTATTTGTATTGTATTGGCGGACGACAACTGTACTGATTAAGCGAAAATCGTACGATCGGGCACCATACAATCAAAATTTTCATGCTTGTCTGATCGAATATTATCTGATGAACTGTCGTGATCGGCTCTTGTAAGCTGTGTACTAACGATCCAATTATCATACGATCACATCGTATGCGGTATTTTTCGTCCGATTTTCGGATGGTGTGTACGGGCCATTAGACCAACTTCTGCATATCCTCAGTACTCGGTAGAGTTGCCACCTCATCCCTTTAAACCTGAACACATATCACAGGTTCTGTGGCTGATTAAGGTGGTAATTAAACTCACTTGGTGCCTTATCTGCGTTAAATTATCCTCAGAACTTGTGTAATTCATATATGTTTGGGTTTAAAGGGATGAGGTGGCAACCCTAGTACTCGGTCAGTCCAACTCAATTGAATAACTCCTATTTGACTCAATGGAAGAATCTATGATATGTGGAATTATGCAAATGCCACTGGTCCTATAGCAGATTACAGTACAATGTGTAATTGGAGCTTTAGGTGATCAGAAACACAGATGTGTTGAGAGTTAAGATGTTCACCTGAAAGTACCAAAGCCTGCTTTACAGTCAATTGACTATCACTTAAAGAGCCCCCCAAATCCTTGTATCAATAATGGCAACAATGTCCTACCACAATTCACTGGTAAAGTAAATATTCACGGTCTAGGCTTGGGGGAACCTTTCTTTATCCATTCCTGAACTTTAATCCCATAGAGTCCAGCATATATACTGGACTCAGGGTGGCTTGTGGTGATAGAGAGTAAAGATAGTCTAACGCAGTGTTCCCCAACCCTGTCCTCAAGGCCCACCAACAGGTCATGTTTTCAGGATTTCCATTAATTTGCACAGGTGATTTGATCAGTTTCACTGCCTTAGCAATTACCACAGCTAATTCATCTGAGGGAAATCCTGAAAACATGACCTGTTGGTGGGCCTTGAGGACTGGGTTGGGGAACACTGGTCTAACGTATGTGAAAGGCTGCAGAAGAATGCCATTATGGACAATCCCCAACTGAAGCCCAGGGCATGTGCTGGGCTGTAGCATAAAAATTTAGCACAGGGGTAGGATAGGCTGCTCCAGCCCCAGACATCGAGGACTAACGTATGCCATTACACTACCATTACTGACACAGGGGACAAACTTTTGGTACATTTTTGAGTTTTATTGTTAATACTCCTATAGCCACAAAGCAATATTCGGCCATTGCACCTCCTTTGTGACTCCCTCAACATTTGCAATGGCCTCTAACTCACCCTTACAAATTATAACACTGCTGAATAACTGGGACTCTTATGCAATCCATTAGCCTGCCTGTGCACCTGTTCATTTCCTACAGTAATTGCTGTATAACAGAGATGATCTGGGTAGCTGGCAAAAGGGTTAAAGGGTTATTAGCCATTGGCAAAGTACAAGGAGCACAGAGTAGAAGCACCGCATGAACGTCCTTGTCTGCATCTCTTCTTGGTTACAAAAAAAAAAGAAAAATCCAAAATCCAGAATGTGAGGTTCATGATCGATTACCGCTTTGGTGCATTGTGCTTTGGCTCGCAGCCATCAGTACAAGCTCTCAGTCTGTTTTGGGCACTTTGTTTTTTAGCTGATTCTAACAAGGTGGCCAGAAGCAAGTAATAAATGTAACTATCAGAAAGAAACAGAAACTCCTGGGATGTGCTTCCGGTAAGCAGGAGTGGAATTGTCCTATTTCCCAGCTGTGCTGCCTACATCCAGATTTGTATTAACCCTAGGTCACATGTGCAGTCACCAGCTTTAAAGGACAATTGCCATGGACACATTGCTCGAGAAAAGGACGCATTTATAAAGTAGGGTTATGTTCTTAACAGAAAAAAGAAAAACGACACATTTACAGTATGTGATTACCGCTTCACTTGCTTTAGAACTCTAAGATAAAGCCTCATTCATAGGAGTCATCAGGAGGGGAGAATGGTCACGTTACCTGGCAAGTTAAACCAAAAAACTTTTTTGTTGCTATGATTGGAGTAGGAAATGGTTAAAAACTTTTTTTTTTTTCACCCTTACTTTCTGTACCCAGTTGGGGGGTATTTGGCCTCCTGAATGCGGATGTAATACTTTTCATATTTTTGTCCTGGCAGGAAGATCCTGAGTACAAATTGCATTACATTCTGTAAAGATCTCACGTGTACAGGCGCATAAACGTGTGTATGTGTATAAACATGTAAAATTCTTCTTCATTCTCTTCTAGCTGTCAATGTTGCAATGTACATTTATACATACACTATATTACCAAAATTATTGGGACACCTGCCTTTACACCCACATGAACGTTAATGGCATCCCAGTCTTAGTCCGTAGGGTTCAAAAATGAGTTGGCCCACCCTTTGCAGTAATAACAGCTTCAACTCTTCTGGGAAGGCTGTCCACAAAGTTTAGGAGTGTGTCTATGGGAATGTTTGATCATTCTTCCAGAAGTGCATTTGTGAGGTCAGGCCCTGATGTGGAGGAGAAGGCCTGGCTCACAGTCTCTGCTCTAATTCATCCCAAAAGTATTCTATTGGGTTGAGGTCAGGACTCTGTGCAAGCCAGTCAAGTTCCTCGACCCCAAACTTGCTCATCTATGTCTTTATGTACTTTGTTTCGTGCACTGGCCCAAATCATTTGGTGGAGGGGGATTATGGTTTGGGGTTGTTTTTCAGGGGTTGGGCTTTACCCCTTAGTTCCAGTGAAGGGAACTCTTAAGGCGTCAGCATACAAAGACATTTTGGACAACTTCATGCTCCCAACTTTGTGGGAACAGTTTGGGGATCGCCCCTTCCTATGTCAACAGCACTGTGCACCAGTGCACAAAGCAAGGTCCATAAAGACAGAGGAGTGAGTTCGGGGTGGAGGATATTGACTGGCCTGCATTCGATACAACACATTTGGGAGCGGAGACTGTGAGCCAGGCCTTCTCGTCCATATCAGTGCCTGACCTCACAAATACGCTACTGGAAGAATGGTCGAACATTCCCATAGACACACTCCTAAACCTTTTGCACAGCCTTCCCAGAAGAGTTGAAGCTGTTATAGCTGCAAAGCCTGGGCCAACTCATTATTGAACCCTATGGACCAAGACTGGGATGCCAGTAAGGTTCATGTGCGCGTAAAGGCAGGTGTCCCAATAATTTTGGTAATATAGTGTATGTATAAATGCACATTGCAACATTGACAGCTAGAAGAGAATGAAAAGAATTTTACATGTTTATACACCTACACGTTTATGCGCAAAGCGTGGGCCAACTCAATATTGAACCCTACGGACTAAGACTGGAATGCCATTAAAGTTCATGTACGTGTAAAGGCAGGCATCCCAATACTTTTGATAACATAATGTACTTGAGTATACACGCGTTTGCACATAAATAACTGCACTCAACATTACAATTTTAAAAAAATTTTTATGGATCGGAACGTTTTGGTGTTTTTTCCCCATCACTTTCTCTCCCAGACACACAGTGTAAAGTAAAAGGGAATCCCCACTTAGACAGTTGCCAGAGCAAGTCTCCATGTTGGCAGATTTCCTTCCTTGTTTGATGACCACGTAAAATTTTGGCTTTTTCATCACTTTTTGTCCAGTTGACAATGGTTACCCTAACCAATACAGAGTGTGAAAAAAAAATTAGTAAATAGACTGCAATACAAATCTGAGAAGGGCTTTAACTCTTTTCTACACTACTGCAAAACGTTTTCGCTATAGATATACCTTAAAAAGGAACTCCACCCTGGGTATTATAAATTACATTTAAAATGCCTATTAATTATCCTTGTATAAAAAAAAAAGTTAAAAAAAAAAACTAACCCATGGAGTTCAGCAATGTCTTCTTGCAGATGACATTGTGAAGGGAGAGCCAATGCCTGTGCCATCATGCCACAGGTCCTGTCCAGCCCCACAGACCTGGCTCAGACCCACAGCTTCTCTGTGCAGAAAAGCAGTGGGAGCTCTTCCAGCTTTCTTGAGGAGATCTGCAGGATGTCTGCATATATGCAGAATCCATCATAGCTCGAATAGCCTTGTTCACACAGGCAGACTTAAGCATACATCCATTTTGGATAAACAGGTGTTCCATGCATCTGGGTGCAGACAGTTCTTCTCATGTTAATTGGGATACAGCGGCTGCATAAACACAGCCGCTGCTCCTCATTCAACATCAGTATGGGAGCGGGTCCCTATTTCTGCAGAGTTTAGCCGCAAACAAAGCTACTGCATCAAATTAGCCAGTTTGTATGCCACCATACCCAAGAGTGTGACCACACCCATGAAAGGCATTTAGCGGCCTTTCAACGCAGCAAACTATGTGCCCTTGACCATCCAAGTGTATGTAACCTTGCTTGCTGTCTGTGAACCTGTTGGAAAGATTTTGCTTCACGTTCTGTCTCCATAACACCCTGCCATACCCTGAAACACAGATATGTGAGGCAAAATTTCCCTAAGACCCGGTTCACACTTGTGCGACATGCACTCCGACTTTGAGAACACACGTTGCATCACATTGAGAAATCAATGTTTCCCTATGAGAGCAGTCTTAACTGGTCTGACTTGTGGCAGTCCAACTTTGGAAAAGGTTCCTGCACTACTTTCGTAGTTTCCGACTTCTGTCTTATTTCAGCCCATAGAATTGAATGGAAGTAGCATCCAAGTTGGATCCTTATCTTAACCACTTCACCCCCAGCGACGTAAATAGGCGGCGGCTACTTTGAGTGGATGGTACTGGGATATAGCCTGCAGCTGCAGGCTATATCCCAGTACCGTTTTTTTAGAGCGGACGGTCGGCTATCCGGGGCTAATAGCTGATCCGGCTCAGGAGCCTCTCAATCGTTATCCCCGGGGGCGGGAGGGGACATCCCCCCTCCCGCCGCCTTCCGCCGCTCTTCTCCGGCTTCCCGTCCCACCGGGAGACCGGAGCTACGATCCAGCACGTCCGCCGGCTCAGAGGAGACCTGAAGGAAGCCAGAATCGGCTCTGATCGGGACTCCTTCGGCAAATTCTGGAAAGCGACGTCATAACGTCACTTCTGGTTTACTCGGCGGCTAACAGCGCAGTTTTTAAAAAAAATTACAGTATTGAGAATCGCCGTTTTTGGCGATCTGAATACTGTGAAGTGCAAAGGAAGGATGTACCTGTCACCATATATTACTATCACAAGGGATGTTTACATTCCTTGTGATAGCAAGAAAAGTGATCAGAATTTTTTTTAAGGAACAGTGTTAAAAATAAATAAAATTTTAAAAAATGTAAAAATTTTAAGTGCCACCATCCCCGCGAGCTTGCGCAGCAAAGAAAACGCATACGTAAGTCGCGCCCGCATATGAACGCGGTGTTCAAACCACACATGTAAGGTATAGCCGCGATCGCCAGAGTGTGAGCAATAATTCTAGCAAAAGACCTCCTCTGCATCTCTAAACTGGTTACCGTTAAAAAATTTTAAAGAGTCGCCTATGGAGATTTTTTAAGTACCGCAATTTTCAACTGCAACATGTATGGTATCTATTTACTCGGCCTAACATCTTCTTTCACAATATACAAAAAAATTGGGCTAACTTTACTGTTGCCTTATTTCTTAACTCAAAAAAGTGTGATTGAAAGACCGCTGCGCAAATACTGTGTGACAAAAAGTATTGCAATGATCGCCATTTTATTCTCTAGGGTGTTTGAAAAAAAATATATAATGTTTGGGGGTTCTAAGTAATTTTCTAGCAAAAAAACAGTTTTTAACTTGTAACCAACAAATGTAAAAAAAGGGCTCTGGTTGGTAAGTGGTTAATTGATGTGATTTGGATCCGACATTACAGGAAGATTACACAGGCATTCCCTGAAGTTGCCTCGAAGTCGCGTCAAACTCGTGCCGAAGTCACGCCAAAGTCGCCTGGCAAAGTCGCCTGGCAAAGTCGCACAACTTTCTGGTTGGAGCAGTGTGAAGGGGGATGTAAAGAGCAATGCTGCAAAAAACAGCTTCAAATCCTTGGCATCTCTTTATTAATAAAAAGTGCTGGTTTTGCTGTTTGTGTCTCCATTGAAATGATTACATGGAGCCAAAAGATAAGGGGACATCTCCCCAATGGCTACACAGACAGCTGTAAAAACCTGACGGATATTTTAACTATGCAACACTCTATTGAAAACAAAGTGAAAGATTCCAGGCTGAAGCTGAGCTTTATAAATACAGAGCTGCCGGAATCCGCATGCTGCATGTTTTTTTTTCATTCAAGGCCGACACTGGAAGTTATATTGCACTAATTATTTATCCTCTCAAAGGTCCCTTACACTCGCCTTTTTATTCCTGCTGACTGATTATTCAATGTCCACTGGAGGCTAGACCAGGCAAAAAAGAAAAGTAAAGGTAAACATGGAATAGAAATGTGTTCCAATGTTGCTTCTAATATCAGAAATGGTGCAAGGAGACTGCTCAATATTCGAGAAGCATGTCTTTCATCAGCGTTTTGCTTGGGATTTCCAAAAGAACTACTTTACTTCAGTGACCTGGAACAACAATGGAGATCGGTTCTAATTTCTCTCTGACTTTAGCAGCGTGATACTTGTTTGAGGTTAATGACTTGGAAACAATTCAATCCAGAGATAACCAGGCAATTAGCATTTTCAGGTGGTGGTCAGCAATGACAACCTACATAACCTAGTGAAATTAAATTTATAACAAAAATACCCTTCCCCCATGGAACTCCTGATGCCGACCGTTATTATACAGACAACCAGGGTTGTCTTTAATATTGATTGGACCCTGGGCATACATTTTCTTGGACCCCCCTGCTGAATCCACTAATCAAGTATTTGCAGGCAGTGCAGACTCAAGGGGCAGCTGCTTTGGGCCCCACAACAATAACTGGGCCCAGGGCAGCTGCCCTTTTGCCCTGCGTTAACGAAGGCCCTGTAGACAACAGGGTTAAAAAAAGCAAATAGACTGCACTTAGGCAGGCCATATGCGGGGCAAAATCCACTTGGTTCCCTCATCAACGCAGAGTTGATAGGGGAATCCCTCCCACAAGCCACTGTATTCTCCCAGTGGGGGGAGGGTGGTGGGGGAAGTTAGTGATTATTGCTAGCGGCTATATCAGCAGCTAGCAATAATCAAATATAAAATCTGGCAGGCTAGTTGTACCTAAGTTGATTGATCAACTTGGTACATTCAGCCTGCCCATACATGGTGAACTGGCCGAGATTCGAACAGTCTATGTCTGGCCTTAGAATGCAGTTGCTCCAGAGCTTAGTAAATGAGGGGAAGCTCTGCTGACTTCCATCATCCAATCATGTGCAAGCAAAAATGCAGTTTTTGTTTTTTATTACCTTTGCATGTGATTGGATATTCTTTGCAAAGTGAACCTTCACCTCAAGTTCTGGAGCAACTGCACTTGTACAGTCTATTTGCCATTAGTAAATCTATACAATGATATGTTCTCAGCAAATGGCCAGCATTGGCATGCGGCTCTCCAGCTATATCGACTATTAGCCAACACCTACCCAACATGGTGCATACCATATTTTTTATTGCTGGACTGCAAACATAGAGTTGGCTCAAAGTGAGAAAGTTGGAGCACAGAACATTGTCTTTGTCAGAGGTCTGTATAATTTAGGTGGGCCAAGGAAGATTCAATTATTTTTTTTAACCTAATTACAGTGATATATTTGTTCTCATGTTTGGCCATTTTTTAGCCACATCGGGCAGCAAACTCAGTACATACATAGCTGCCAACCATCCTGACATAAATTGGTCCCTAGTTATCACATTTAATCTGAACTGAAAATCTGATTCAAGCATATCAACCATCGCTGGAAAATGATGAATTACTAAAACAACCACAATTCGTCTCCTCTTGATCATAACAGATCCATATCTGACACCTGCCGGGACAACGTATGGTACATTCCCCAGCAAATCCATCACACACTGAAGAGTTCACTTCCTCCATCTGTTGTCACGTTGAAATCACACAATGTCCCTCTACATCAGGACATACTGCACAATAACACACTGCTTTATGTCATGCCTTGGTCTAACAATGGGCTGACACTAATTGATGTTTAAAGATGGTCATTTAGAGCAAGTTCTTTCTTCTACCAGTGTACCCAATTGAGAAGCATTCAGGACAACTCTTCATCCTTCACAAAGTTCCAGAATTGTGTCACTGATTGCACTCTCTAAGCCTGAGGCTTTGTAGTTTACCTTCTAAAGGAAAAAATAAATCTTTATGATAAAACACAGCTGCTTGCCTATAGAAAGTATGTTTGTTGAGTTTGCTGGTCTTGTGAAAACCATTGTAGTCATCCAATAATATTTAGGCTCTGTGCACGCATCGGTGTGCATGTTCACACTTTTTTCATGCATTGACACAAGTTGAGTTAGGGCAGTTCTTCCACTTTGAATGAACTCCTAACAAGCCATAACACATGAGAAAAAAATGTATTACAATGGCCAGTGCACCACTGGACCCAATGCAGTGCAACACAAGACACATAGCATTCATTTCTGTGTGTTGTAGTGCTCTGACGGGGAGGTGAGTTGGTTTATCCTTTATATGTGCCTTAGGGGGTTGCTATTCTGAAATAATTGCTATACACGGCACATATGCTGTTTAGCCATAACTTTATGACCACCGACAGGTAAAGTGAATAACATTGATTAGCTCATTACAATGGAATCCGAAGGTCAGGCATCAAGTAAACATGTTGTCTCTAAAGTTGATGTGTTGAAAGCAGAAAAAATAGGTATCACAATTTACTGTGCACACCTGTCAGTGTGCCCATGCTGACCCCGTGTCCACAGCCAAAAGCACCCACAATTGGTACATGAGCATCAGAACTGGACCACAGAGCAAAGGAAGAAGGTGGCCTGGTATGATGAATCATTTTCTTTTACATCATGTGGATTGGCTGGGTGCTCGTGCTTTGGGAAGAGATGGCACCAGGATGCAGTATGGGAAAAATGCAAGCCAGAGGACGCAGTGTGATGCTTTGGGCCTATTGGGAAACCTTGGGTCCTGCCATTCATTTGGATTTTACTTTGACATGTACTACCTACCTAAACATCATTGCTGACCCAGTACACCCCTTAATGGAAACGGTATTCGCTGATGGCAGGTTAATGTTCCCTGCCATACTGCAAGACTGATTTGAGGAACACAAGACTGCATGTGAGGTGTTGGCTTTGCCTTAAAACTCCCCAGATCTCAATCCAATTGAGCATCTATGGGATGTGATGGAAAAACAAGTCCGATACATGGAGGCCCCACCTCGCAACTTACAGAACTTGAAAAATCTGCTACCGACAGTCTGATGCCAGATACCACAGCATACCTTCAGGGGTCTAGTGGAGTCCTTGCCTCGACAGGACAGGGCTATTTTTTGTGGTAAAAGGGGATCTACTCAATATTAGGTGGGTGGTCATAAAGTTATGACCAATTGATGTAGACTGTGCACACAAAGGAGTGGAGCCAGCATTGTGGCTGAACTCTAGGCAGATAAAAAAGACAATATATTTGATATATATATGTTATGACGGTATGCGAGGCAAAGTGGTAGACAGACGCTACTTGTTGCCTCGTATGCGTTCATTGGGACTGGGTTAAACAGAGTCCAGTCTGGATTTTACAAGCCACCATGGCGGGGCTGGTTCCAGTCCGGAGTTTGTGGTCCACTGGAGTCCATCAGCAGGTCCCTTAAATAATCAGGAGGAGATCTCACTAGACCTCTGACCTGGAACTCAGAGGGGAATCTGAGGGAGCTCTGTGTCTGTTTGGATATTAAAAAGACAAGGTTTGCATTTTGGCTTATGTTTTGTGGGTGTCGGGGCCAGCCCCACACCGTATAGTGAGGAAACTATTCTGTTTAGTTTAGCACCGGAAGGGAAGGATTTATTTTCTGTTTTGTTTGTTTTAACCTGTAAACCTATTTTCTAAAATAAACCTGGCAAGCTGCCAGATTTGAAAGAAAGCTGCTGGTACGCTGACTATTTTCCTCAGGAAAGATGATCCCCACTATATATATATATATATATATATATATATATATATATATATACACACACACACACACATACACTATATTGTTAAAAGTATTGGGACGCCTGCCTTTACATGCGCATGATCTTTAATGGCATCCCAGTCTTAAAGTGGTTGTCTACCCTACCAAACAAAAAAAAAAAAACTGCAAGGTTAAAGGCATAATGAGCTAGTATGCACCGCATACTAGCTCATTATGAAATACTTGTCTCAGAACGAAGCTCCCGCAGGGCTGCCCAGTGCCCACAGAGGGAGCGGACATCTTCCCTGTGGAGATTCTTCCGGGGTTCGCGGCTCCGGCGCTGTGAATGGCGGGAGCCGAGAGACGGCACTTCCGAGCATGCACGTGGGAGCCTATCATTCTGGCGTACTTTCTGGCAAGGTCCGGTGCTATGAGCCGTGCCTTCGCCGGGACATTATTGCGTATGCGCCGTGATGTCAGCGGCTGCATGCAGGGTGAATATCTCCTAAACCATGTAGGTTTAGGAGATATTCATTTTACCTACAGATAAGCCTTATTATAGGCTTACCTGTAGGTAAAAATGTGTATAGAGTGTAGACAACCGCTTTAAGACACGTACACATGATGCAAAATTCGTATGGGAATTTTCGTATGACAACCGATTGTCTGAAATTCTTACCGTTGTTAGTATACTCCTATAGACAGCTGATTTGGATTTTTCAGACGACAAAAGCTGTATGTGCAGACTATAAAAAAAATTTTGTACGCCAAATCAGTGTCCGATTTGCGTATCAGTACAGTTTTCTTACGAAAAAAATCGTACGATCAAGACTACCCATGCTCAGAAACAAAAAAATACATACAAAAGGTATTCAACACATTATGTCACTTCTGACATTGAATTCGGTCGTACCACAATTTTTGTATGGTTAGTAACCTCTTCACTTTTGAGAAGAGACAAGCATTCAACAAAATACGGACGTTTGGTCGTCCAAAAATCAAAGTGTGTGTACGAGGCTTTAGTCCATAAGGTTCACTATTGAGTTGGCCCACCCTTTGCAGCGATAACAGCTTCAACTCTTCTGGGAAGGCTGTCCACAAGGTTTAGGAGTGTGTCTATGGGGATGTTTGACCATTCTTTCTGAAGTGCATTTGTGACGTCAGGCACGGATGTTGGACATGAAGGCCTGGCTCGCAGTATCCGCTCTAATTCATCCCAAAGGTGTTCTATCGGGTTGAGGTCAGGACTCTGCAGGACAGTCAAGTTCCTCCACCCCAAACTTGCTCATCCATGTCTTTATGGCCCTTGTGGACAGCCTTCCCAGAAGAGTTGATGCTGTTATAGCTGCAAAGGGTGGGCCAACCCAATATTGAACCATATGGATCAAGTCTGGGATGTCATTAAAGTTCATGTGCGTGTAAAGGCAGGCGTCCCAATATTTTTTACAATATAATGTATATTTAGAGAGCAAAAGTAAGAATCAAGTAGCCAAAAAACACCATTGTAAGAGTTCTTGTACTATATAGGATATTTCAAGTCCAAACATTTAACGAAAGAACACAGACCTTTATTCTTTGTTAGAAATTCTGTTTCTTCTGTCCTGCAAATAGCTTTGATTAAGGTCCCTGAGTGGTCTGCAACACGTAAGCCACTTATGTCTCTGCTTGCCTGGCTTCAATAAAGATGAAGTTTTAACCGGATGAAGCTTATCGAGAGCTGGCACCTTGGCTGTGGCACTTGATATTCCTCAACTTAATAGAAGGAACTGCTGTGCAGCTGCTACAGCTCTGAGTGCCATCACTGCGGTGAGTTGTCCCTCCTAATGCCTATTCCTTCCTGTGGCTTTTAGCTAGAGCTCTATCAAAAGAAATGATTACACATTTTCCAGTAAACAGGTGAAAATCAGAATGTGTAGGGTCAGTGAAGCTGTAAGAGAGTCAAATACAAAAAGAAAACAAAAACACTAAAAACAAGGTAACAGGTAGAAAACTTGATACTGGTAAAATAGTGGTGGATGAATTAGAATGTATTAAAAAGCAAAATTTTCATTTTGGATACAGAAGTGGGTCAAAGCGCAATCATGCATTTTTTCCTGTATCACACTGGCGAGATTTCCCCTTTACTTTTGTCCCATAGATACAGCATGAAGATAGACTGTCTTTTTCCTACAGTCACCATAATAAGTGTCCTCACTGGAGGAATGGTGAGAGTTATCATCAATGTGGATACAGACAGCAATAAAAACATCTCTCGAGGTGACAGATGGTTGCCTGTCACTTTGAGAAAGCAGTCCGTGGTGGTCCTCAAACATTTATGGGTAATAGTTTATTCATTAAAATCTTGAGGTTAACTGGTTGAGTGCTGGCTTTCTCTTCAAACGGTTATTGACAGTGTCAGCCTAAGCCATGCACTCCTGATTAAAGCCGGCCATAGACGGTTAAATTTATTTTCCTGCAACAAGGAAAATCACTTGATTCTCACATCAACACAGTCAGTGTTGATGAGGGAAATCCCTACTGCGGAGCTATTGTGTTCTCCTGGCAGCGGGATAGGGGGAGCCATCCCGGATGGAAAACATATAGTGAATATTACTAGCGGCTCCAGCCGCTGGTAATAATTGCATAAAAAATCCAACAGGCTGGTTGTACCAAAGTTAATCAACTGATCACCATGGGTACAATCAGCCTGCCCATACATGGTTTGAATCTCGGCCGGTCCCTGTGAACAGGCCAAGATTTGAACATTCTATGTCCGGCTTTAGGAGACAAAAGGGTGTGGTGTTGGTAGAAGTGCGAATAAGCAATAAAAACCAAACAGGGATTCTCAACCTCCATCACTCTATCCTATCCTATTTAATTTTGTATGTTCAGTCTTTGGATTTGCACATACAGTACACTGCACAGCCATGGGCATCTGCAGAATTTTTTTCAGGGGGTGCATCATTTGAAGGTCACCCATGTTCTGCCCCTTTTCAACAATGTCATTATCACATTATCACGTTTAGAGACTGCAGACATAGTACAGGAGATGGTCAGAGAATGTGGACATGATACAGGAGACGGTCAGAGACTATATACATAGTACAGGAGATGGTCAGGGACTGCAGACATGATACAGGAGATGGTCAGAGACTGCGGACATAGTACAGAAGATGGTCAGAGACTGCGGACATGGTACAGGAGACGGTCAGAGACTGCGGACATGGTACAGGAGACGGTCAGAGACTGCGGACATGGTACAGGAGACGGTCAGAGACTGCAGACATGGTACAGGAGACGGTCAGAGACTATGGACATGGTACAGGAGATGGTCAGAGACTGCGGACATGGTACAGGAGACGGTTAGAGACTGCGGACATGGTACAGGAGACGGGTCAGAGACTGCGGACATGGTACAGGAGACGGTCAGAGACTGCGGACATGGTACAGGAGACGGTCAGAGGCTGCAGACATTGTACAAGAGATGGTCAGAATACGGACATAGTACAGAATACGGTCAGAGACTGTGGACATGGTACAGGAGATGGTCAGAGACTGCAGACATGGCACAAGAGGATAATGACCTAGTGGGGAACCCCCAATCTGGTCCCTGATTCCGGGGGGGGGGGGCACTTCTCTAGAGAGCACCTGTGTTACATTAGCAGGGAGCAGCACCAAAAGGGAGTAGAGTGGCAGGTGTGTGTAAAGCACAAGAATGGCTGAACATATTTATACATCTGTTGGAAGGAAATAAAGGAAATTAATTCAACTGTTTATTTAGCTCATCTGTTATCTTACATTGCAATTTTAAAAAGAGTATCTCCAAGAAAACAAGGCAGTTAAAGAAACGCAACCTAACAAGAAATCTATTTGGTTGTCAATGGGTAGTGGTAGAGAAGCGTGGGGGAAATCAAAGCTGAGAGATCATGCTGAGAGAGGCACCCAGGTCTTCATTTCACCTCTTAATAAATGAGTCCAATTTATTTTAACATATACTGTACATTACACTTCTTTCTAGTAAGCCTCTCTGATCTTCAGTTGGGCTCTTGCACTCCCCCTTCTCATCCTCTATGCCTGATCAAAGCTGCCTCAGTGCCCTGGAAGCTTGGTGACAGGACAATAGTTCTCTTAGAGCTCTTCTTCTTCTTGAAGGCTGAAGCAGCACTTGCAAGGCCAGGTTCTGACTGGCAGCTAGCAAAAGGTAAATCTGCATATTTCAGAACATGGCTCTGCAAAGTGATGCATAATAGGAGCTTTGCATTGTACTGTGTATTATGCAATGGGGATATAGGAGGTCAGAAGAGAGCTCCACGCACAAGGCCAGTTTTCTTGGTATTAGTTTCAGTGGAAATTACATTTGCAATGAAGCTGTCATCAAGAAAAGTGGAGAATGAGCAAAAAGAGCTTTGTGCAGTGGGGGCACCTATGACCTAGGCAATGAAATGGACACTAATAGTGGAAAGTGAGCAAAATTAGCTTTTTCTAGTTGGGGGCACCAATGACATCAGCACTAATATTGCTAACACAAAAAGTGGAACATGCACAAGATTTGCTTATACAGTTAGGGTGCCATACTATATGTAACCTACATGTCCACCAATGACAAAGAAAAAAAAGTGGAAGAACTGGGGCTGACAAAAACTCAGTCTAAGGTCACAGAATCTCCATAGTCATAGTTGGCTATCCATGGGCAAACCTCCCCTACACTGTATGGCCCTATGACTGCATGTGACAGCAATACCTACAACATAATTCTCTCCCCTTCCCTGTTCACATTTGCAGAATTTAAATCAACCAATTCTAAAATCTTTAGGTGTAGTAATTAGCACTTTCTATGGCCGGAGCACCAGACAAACTCCTCAGGAGGTCATAAAGGACCCAATTAATACAACACTTGCAAAATTGGTTCTCCCTTTCACCACCCATAGCCCAAAACTGTATCTGTGTATAAGTGTTAAGTGCAGTACACACTATAAAAAATTGGGAGAATGATCGCCCAGCTTTCCTTGATGTTTCCCAGTCGAAACCAAGGATGGTACTATCTGTACAAAAAATCTAAAACCACTAAGGCTTTTTTTGTTGGACTTATTGTTTCTGATCATGTGCAGTCTTTTGTATCCAATTTTTCTTATACGAAAATAGTACACATTAAATGAAAATTGTTCGTTCTATTCACATAGGAGAAACATTTTGGAGTTTGCCCTTTCGGAAATTTTCATTTGGATAGTCTGAATAGGATGTTGACAGTTGTGTACACACTATACGAAAATCAAATGATCTTTCCTCATACAAAATTTTCTTCTGATTTTCCCATAGTGTCTACCCTCACTTTAGGAGGTAAATTACATATTCAGCTGCCTTACTATTTCCCTTTTATATCTACAAGCCTATACGCTCTTGAACTTGTCTGATGGCCCTCACTACTGTTTAAACATGGTCCCAAATATCACAATTGGATTGTACATCTTCTTTAGATTAATTAAAACTGGATAATATGTGGGTCCAACTAAATGGTCAATTCCCTTTGTATCTGACCAGGCAGGCCCTTACACTAGACAGGTGTTGGCAAATCTAAAAGGAATTGTCCTCTTGGTGTAGTACAATAGTACGATGATCACGGTGAAGAACACTAAAACAGATACTTTACATGGTGCTGATTGGCATACAACTTCTGATGCTTTACCACATTTTGGATAAATTGTATTTGTTTTTAACTGTACACTGTGATTGGGCCCCCCCGCGCAAGCAGCCCCTTCACAGTGACGGTCCCCCGCACTAAGCACCTCCACAATGGTGGTCCCCCTGCACTCTGCCCCTCCGCAGTGACAAGCTCCCCCCCGCACTCTGCCCCTCCGCAGTGACAGCCCCCTCCGCACTCTGCCCCTCCGCAGTGAGGGCCCCCACATTCATGGCCCCCTTGCACTGACAGCCCCCCCCGCACTCTGCCCCTCCACAGTGATAGCCCCCCGCACTCTGCCCCTCCACAGTGATAGCCCCCCCGCACTCAGCCCCTCCACAGTGATAGCCCCCCCACAATCTGCCCTTCCAGAGTGACAGCCCCCCCGCACTCTGCCCGTCCGCAGGGATAGCCCCCCCCGCACTCTGCGCCCCCCCGACAGTGAG
>BLSH010377561.1:497560-533736 GCA_018402905.1 Glandirana rugosa | reverse complement strand
AAACCCCCCCAATGGTGACGGTCCCCCCGCACTCACCCCTCCATTGCTTCCTCAGCTTCTCCTCCCGGCTAACCCGATCTGCCTCCTGTCCTGATTGTATATTGATTCACGAGCGTCACAAATGAGTGGGTTCACTGCGCCCCGAGCCCAACCTTGTTCAAGCCAATTACAGCCTCAGGCTCTAATTATGTGGCTTGGGAAAAAAAACGACCATAATGGACCGGCCAATCCTGATAGTGAGCTCTGTATACAACGGTTATTTTTGCACTAAGGAGATAAGGATTGCATAGAAAAGATAAAAATCAGGTTTAGCGCTCCGCTTGCTGGAATGAAATGAAAATATGAATATGCATGATTACTTACTGTATGTGCCCAATGATGATTTAAGGAAATACTTTTTTTTTAATGATAGATTTTGCCCTTACCATATTAAAAAATATATGTAAATCTAATATGTATTACCCTTTTATTTCCTAAAATATTAAGAACAAAACCTGTGCTTTTGTGTTGGCTGCTCCTTAGTGTCCCACAATAAGGAATTCAACTGCAGTCACTTTTTTTTCATTATTGGGAAGTGTAGAGGAAAGCAGAAGAGTGAATGGTTATTTCCAGCTTCAGCAGTGGGAAATACTGTATATGCTATGTTGTGGAACTGTGACCTTTCAGAAACTGTGTCCCTGCTTTAAAAATAATGATTTTATACTAGCCTTCTCTAGCCTTTACCGCCATTAGCCTTGGCCTGTACCTGACACTGAAGATTGAACACAATTTTGCATCTTGCTTTCAAGCATTTACTAGTACACCAACACACTCAATAAGTCAATAAATGCTCCTGTCATTTTGTGCAATAAGTGTTTCATGGATTTCAGGACTAAGAAGTACGACTTGTTTAATCCTTTCGCTGGCAGAGACATTTTTTTTTCAATTTTGTGCGTATATAATAAAATGCACATTTTGTAAGAGCCGGTTCACACTACAGCGACTTGGGATCTGACATGTATCGCCCCAAGTCGCTTGACATAAGAAATCCCATTGAAGTGAATGAGAGTCATCTTAATGTACACTACTGACGTCAATCTGACTTCAGAAAAGGTTCTGGTACTACTTCAAGGTGGCGTCTATCCGACTTGTGCCCATAGAATTCAATGGAATTCACCTCCAAGCCAGATCCCCATCTATATTGAAGCGACTTTACAGGAAAAAGAAAATAATTTACCCAGGTGAAAGGAATGATATCAGAAGAGCTACATTCTCTGATTGACCGCAGGCAAAGTTGCCTGGGCATGGAGGTCGCTTTAAGTCGCGTTGTAAGTCACGCTGAAGTCGCCTTGAAGTCGTGTTCAAATCACCTACAAAGTCGTGCCTGAAGTCGGCTTGCCCCTGTGTGAACCGATTCTAAATGAAAAGGTCTTTAAAACCCTAAAACATTAAATATTTTCTAAAAGCAGAGGCTCCTGTAGATTAAAATGGCAGTTGCTGCAAGTTATAGGTCATGTGACATCTGTGCTACTGTTTATCAAATTCCTAATTTTTTTGGGCAAAATATAAAACATGAGGATGTGTCGCGCAAATTGATAGCAAATATGTCAACAATGAAAAGATCAAGGACAAAATGTAAAAATAAAACTACAGTATCCAAAGATTGTCCATAGGTGATGCTTTAAAAGCCTACACAGCTCTTCAATTTAGCATTAACTTTGAATGACAGCCCTAGAATTATTGCTCTCACTCCAGGATGAATGGCGATACCCATTAAGCGTGGCATGTGCACCCAACAAACAAGCTTGCATTCATTTATGCACATGTGTCTGTGCTAGGTGCTTTAACATTTCAAGGAGATAAAATTTCTTTTATTACATTTTTTTTAAAACTTTTTTCTATCACAAGGGGATAACAAACTGTAATGCAGGTGACACGTTCTCTTCAAAGGTGACATCAGGGGTTTATTAGACCCCCAATGGCATCTCTGTACTTTGTTGAAGTTGGTCGAGAACAGACACATTACACTGTAGAAGTCATCAGGGCTGCTGTAAAACCAGGAGCAATAATATACAGCCGCCGAGAGCTTGTTTACATGGCAGCAAGGGTTACATACATTATGTAGGGTACTTATATGGATGTGATCAGCTCAATATAAATAATGTTACCAATGAGTATTAAAGTATATCTAAATCCATTTTTTTTAAATATAGACTAAAATTATTAAAACTGTCAAATTTTCTTTTTTTTTGTTTTCTTTCTGCCATCAGTGTTCCATTTGGAAGACCTCCATTTACTTCCTGTCCTATAGGCACAACAGGACGTAAGAGAACATTTCTCCAATAGTTATGGAAAAACCTTTCTGTTGTCACTGCAACAAGTGTCCCCAGTGGAAGATTCACATCAAATGCAGTTCATCACATTTAATCTGGGTGACAACAGCTACTAGGACAATCATGACGGTCAATGAGCATGTGTGCTAGTTGCATCATCAGTGGCTGCAATATAGCTGAAGGGGGAAGACCATGGCAGTGGGAGAAGTACTGGGGAAGATGAGCGTGGCAGTTGTGGATTAGGCTGGCTTCAGTTACCTTTCAGTAACCATGTCCCTGCTTTATAACTACTGTCAATTACGACTCCATTCTAGATTTCTCTGACCTCCACTGCCATTAGCCTTGGCCTGTAGTTGACACCTAACTTTTGCATCTTGCTTTCAAACACTGTCTAGTACAGCAATACAGTCAATAAATGCTTCTGTCATTCTGCGCAGCAAATGCTTCAAATAGTGTTTTTTTTCTTCTTAATTCTGAATAGAGTAGGGAAGGTTTGAAACCCCAGGGGTTAAAGCGTTAGTTCACATTTACCAAATGCCTGCCTATGCAGATAAGGGACACCTGTATACAAAAACAAACTTTGCAGCTTTGCGCAAAGTTAAATAATGTCCTTGTAATATGTGTAGGCCATTTACACACCTCCCAAAGTCTGGCTTAAAAACTCCCAGAGATAGCACCACCTTGTCCTGCCTTGTTGCTAGGATGTTACTAAGATACTCCCAGCCAATTAAAACCACCTTGCATGTGCTCCCTCTCCCCTGGCGCAGCATCTCTGAGTTCAGCAATGCTGTGACGGAGTAGATAGAGGATCACACATGTGAGGTTTGGGAGCTTGCTCATGTGGTGATGTGGGTGAGCAGTAGAGGCTGGGAGTGTCTTAGCAACATCCTAGCAACAAGGCAGGACAGGACTTTTTTTTTTTTTTTTAACAAGGCTTTAGGAGCTATGTAAATGGCCTACCGAACACCTGTAGCAAGGGCACTACCCAACTAGTCAAAGCTGCACCATTTTTAGCCACAATTGCCCCAAACCTGCATAGGCATCTTAATTCCTTGACCACAGTGAAGAAGCAATGGCTATTGTAGCCTGGCTAGGAAGAGCAGAGATCTATAATCGCTGAAACGCAGTAAAAAAAGGTAAGCTTGCCATAATATGCAAGTATGCCTTGTTGTTCAATACAGCAAATACTTCGTCCTGCACCCCCAGCCCATTCCTCTATAATGGAAACCTAAAGCATATTATGTTACTGACACATTATGATTTATTGTTAGATTATTAGCATCATGTACTTACAGATGTAGGTAAGCTGTTGTTGCTGACCTTTCCTTGTGAAATTACTAGATGCCTGGTTGTTACGCCAAACCAATGATCATTTTACACCTTTCTTTCCCGTATAAATCAAATGGTGTCAGTGAGACTTATGATGATGCCATACATGCTACTAATTGCCTATTCCAATATAAAGCTGTCCATGGGCATGCCTGACCTGGGAGATTATTAAGGAACAATAAGGGTGTGAGATATGGAGTAGCTGGTCTTGTTATACATGCATGCCCCATCCAGCCCTATTTCAGCCCAGCGAGGTCCCTGCCACCACTTGCTGTGAGTTCAAACATATGTAAAGTTAGAGCAAACCTGTCAAGAATGATGGCCATTACCTGACACAGCCAAGACTTCCATCCGGCATAGGACAACCAATACACAGTGTGAAGCAAAACCTCTGTAGCTTCACGCTCACTGGAGTTGATTTACCAACGGCAAATAGGGTGTTTACTTTGCATGGAAAGTTGCAATTTGCCTATATATTTTTCTCAGAGCTCAGTGAATAAGGAAAAGCTCTGCTGACTTCCATCATCCAATCATTTGCTAGTAAAAATTCAGTTTTTTTTTTTTTTTTGTTTTTTTTTCTTGCACGTGATTGGGTATTCTTTGCAAAAAAGAATTTTCATCACATTCATGGGACCCTTTAAAGTGTTTCATAGAACCTGAGAAAGTGGGATGATTGCAACCCATCAAATACGTTGTAATAAATCATTGAAATCCTCTGTCATCATTATCTAGAGTCCTGAATATTAATCTGTTTGAAGACAACAAAGGGCAGGAACAGTATACAATAGGGTGGGAGGGTCAACAATTTACTATTTTTTATGTAGAACATATTGCAAACTTACAAAGGAACCCATGCTTGGCTAGACCATACTGTATTTTTATTATTTTATATGAATTTGAATACATTTATGGAATTTTAACAGTGGCGTATATATAAATATATCTGGCACCTTTAAAGTCCCATATACAGTGGATTGTTTAGTTATTGGTTCATAATTTCAGGGATGGGGGTGCCCATCCGGTGATTCTGGCATTACATATGTATTTATTCCCCTGCAAAGTGAACAGTCCGTTTGCCGTTAAATGTTACTAAACCCAGGACCCTGCATTCACTATATTTGGTCTCCCACAGTGCACAGAACATGGAAATGCAATTCTTTTAGTAAATATAGACTGCTAAATACATTTTCTCATCAGCAGTATATAGCAGTCTTGTGACTTCTACTGGTTAAAGCTTATAGGAGCTGTTTTCATTCTCCTCTGACTGTCCTATCAGGCTGCAAGGCCCCTGACCCTCTGTATGGGCAGTGCTGATTGGCCCTGTACTGATCACATGCACCCTCCAAAAAAAACTCTTTAGCAATACACACCATACTGAGCATGTGCAGAGTGCCCCCAAGGATCTGTGCTATGAGATGGATTGGGGACTGTGGAAGAAGGGGAGGATCAGAGAAGACAGGATCCAACAGCCTTTTTACACAATGTACAGGATTACCCCCTTAGGTTCTACAGTAAGTATAACACACATGCTTTGTTGCATATACAGACTGATTTTACGGTTGTGGGTTTAGTAACACTTTAGGTAAATCACCAAAATTGACCTGTGTGCCTCAGGACACTCACTTTTGATGAGAGTAAAGGCCCGTACACACAATGCGAAATTCGGATGGGAATTGTTGTTCGACAGCCTATCGTCCGGAATTCTTACCATTAGTATTCTCCTTTCGACAGCCGATTTGCTTTTTTTCGTTAGACAAAAGCTGGATGTGCAGACTAGTAAATATTTATCTGTAGACAACGCCACGTCCGATTTTCGGATGGGGTGTACAGAAATCGGCACACAAAAGTCAAAAGTACAAACACGCATGTTCGGAATCAGAAAGACCCAGAAGAGTTTGATCGTGTAAACTGGCGATCGTAATGCAGAATTAACATTCGTGACACGGCAATTGAAATTATGAAATGCATCTTTTTAATGTCTTTTTAATAGGGAAATTAGCGGAAGCGCCCAAAGGGTGACGCACCAAAAATGAACTTCCTCTTTATACTCTCGTAGTACGTCACTATGTTCGCCTTTGTCGAACGAAAATTTTCGTATAGTCAGTACGCTGTACAAAATCATGGACACGCGATTTTGACAAAAATCAGAAGCGCAGTAGTATGATAATCGAATCATGTGTACGAGGCTTTAGGTGATGGGGGTGATTTTTCAAAACTAGAGAGTGCAAAATCTGGTGCAGCTGTGCATGGTAGCCAATCAGCCTGGAAGCGGATTGCTTTCTATGCAGAGCTGCACCAGATTTTGCACTCTCCAGTTTTAGTAGATCAACCCCAATGCGTTTTCCAGTTCCAGAGCACCGTTCGGATAATCACTTTTTTTTTTTTTTTTATCCCTTTCAGTATTACTTTTCTTTTATTACACATCCTCTAGATCACCCTTTTTCTAATATATTATTTCTGAATATATTAATTTAACCACTCAAAATTCCTACATTATTACCTCCTCCACATTTTTATAATATCTGACATATCATATGCATGTTAATTGTATCTCTAAAGTGCAGTGGCCTACAGCTAAGCTGTAATTGCTGTAATAATATCGAACATATATGGTTTAGGCCTCATACACATGGGCTTATCTTTAAAAATAAACAAAACGTCGGGCCCGACGCCAAGGAAAAAAAAAAAAAAAAAAAAAAATCGGCGTTTTTTCGGCGTTAGTGAGCGTGAGCGTCGGCGTCAACAGGTGTTTTTTTAAAAAAATCATCCCTCTGCTATTTTTCAACCTAAAAACGTTGGCGTCAAAAAACGCTGGAAAACGCCGGTACAATATTAGTTGGCGTTTGTTGGCGTTTTGGGGCATCGGCGTCAAAAATTGCCAAAATGTTACAGCCTCAGAACGCGATGGGCGTGGGTTCTGCTTTTAGCTCACTAACGCCGACGCCATCTACAGCTCAAAAACGCCAACGTTTTTATGGGGCCATTGACTAACATGGAGAGCTGCAAAAAAATGCCAGAAAATGCCGGCATCTAAAAATGTCCGTGTGTATGAGACCTTAAAGTAACGTCATCAAGTCTTGTGTTTATTCTATTTAGTTCACTTGATTGCACACACGTTTCATCGGTTGATACAAGTACCCTTTTCCTTTGTGCCCAGAAAGTGCATGGTCTGAACAGGGGCGTAACGATAGGGGTTGCAGGGGTTGCAATTGCAACCGGACCCCATGGTCCAGGGGGCCCATGTGCCTCCCTTGTACACCTGAATAGGAGGGATGGCGGGGGTGGCATTTAGAGGACCCAATCTCCTCCATTTTCCTCTATCCAGTTTACTTGTCTTCTGCTGTTCCCAGGGCCCCTGTGTGCTTCCCTGGTCCCCCTGGGGCCTGCTGCAGAACTTGTGAAAGGGCCCCACTGCAGTACTGTAATAAAGGGACCCACAATAGGAGTAAAGGGCCCCAGGATCAGTGGGAAGAGGGAAGGGCCCTTGCCAGGGGTCGGGGGGCCCTTCATAATTTCTTGCACCGGGGCCCTGAAGGTTCTAGTTACGCCTCTGGGTCTGAATAAAGTTTTTTTTTTTTATTGTCTAGTGTTTGTGAATTTTGTGAGACTGCACAGCATCTATGGTGTATTATATCTGTGATATGAAAGGAAGTACGAGTTGTGATAAACTGTGCAATGTGCTGAAAGGCTGTGTAGCGGTAATGGATAAATTGCCTGAAATATGTCTTCTCTAGGTCTGTGCAGATCTCTCTACATTCATACAAAAGCCTGCACTCCTACAGAAGTCTAATGCTGCAATTTATACCCTCAAATTAAAACTACATCCAAATAATACGTCAGGAATTTGCATTTAAACTCATGCACAGTGTATCTATAATTTTAATCCGGTTATTCATCTAACTTGCTAAATCTTTATAGCTACTGCTACCCGCACCTTTGGAATAGTACAGATTTTCCGTCAACGCATATGCAGGTCAGTGTGTTCTATGGTTCCAGCATTGTCCTTTCTGTGACTCCACCATAGCCTTGTCCTCAACCCTAGGCTGGACATAGATCTCAAAGAGGAACAGTTGGTGAAGCAATATCATGTGTTCCCTGACTCAACTGACAGGTATGCAACACATCCAGAAGTCTCAGATACCTGCAGTAGGAATAGGCAAAGCGGCAGAGTTTAAAGACACAAGATGCTAAAAATTTAAGTATTCGTGTTGTTTTTGTAGCATACACTTAGTTCACTTTCAACTCTGTGGCAACAAAGTAGCTCTACAAACACATATAAAGCCGGATCATCACTGGATCATCTCAAGTGATACTTGAATCAGAATCAGCGACGGAAATGATTGAGAAAAAAGTGGACCCCATAGGCCTGAAAATCAATTGCAATCAATGGTTTCTGTGTAAGCACCCCTGTCAGCCGTAAATTGTCTATCTCAACCCTCTAAATGCCACTTTTGCTGGACAGCTTGATCTGTTAAAGGAAGTTGAAAAATAACCAACTTACGGGCTGGATCATCAGATAAAACAATAAATAAAAAGAAAGTTCAAAAAAATGTAAGTTGCCACCACATCTAAGAACTGGGAAACTGTAATATAATGCATTCGTGGTTATGGTTTTAATGCTGCTTTTATTCTGTACCTGGTGTCCAACCTGTGGCACTTTGGCACTTTTTGTGCAGCTCTCATGGCACCTGCAGAAACTAGTTTGCCTATTATGTACTGTAGTGATTTATGGAAGCCTCGTGCCATACGTCTCCAGTATTAGATTGTCTCCTAAGCATGTCTCTAACAACATCTACAGCATGTTCCTAGTCTCCTGCAGCATGTCCACATTCTCTGACCATCTCTTGTATATTGTCCACATTTTCTGACTATCTCCTGTATCATGTCTGCAGTCTCTGACCATCTCTTGTATCATGTCTGCAATCTCTGACCAGTTCCTATTTAAAGTCTACAGTCTATGACCATGACCATCTCTTGTATAAATGTCTGCTTGGTCATGTGTCTACAGTTCTCTGATCATCTCTTGTATCTGGTCTGCAATCTCTGACGCTCTCCTGTATGGTGAACACAGTGTTGTATCATCCCCATAGTTTATGACTATATCCTGTTGTGTGTCTGCTGTCTCTGATAATAAATATTCACTAAATGTTATGCATGGTCCTTTGGTGATGTTGGGGGCCACACATGAGCTCCTCCACATCAACAAGTTGAACATAACTAAATTAGGTGGTAAACGCACATTCAGTAAAAATCAGGAACATGCTAAAATAGATAAACTTGTCACAAAGAAGCAATAATCAGTGTCATCAAATAATCATATTATAAATGAACTGTTAGCAAAAGCCGCTACGTGGAACTGGATACATACAAGGGTTACAAAGGGGAAAGCTGCGGCGATAATAAAGTTGTCTGGTGATAACAATATTACTGTGTACAGATCCCAATCAGACAGATACCGCTGCGTGCAGCATAATCACTGAGGCTGATTGACTCGATAAACATAGAACAGATTGAGAGGCACAAAGAGAGAAGCCTCTTGTCTTATTTCATGTGCGCACAGGAGGATCCGGGTGTCATAAATAAACTTCAAATATTATTGTGTTTACAGCAGAGTAATTGATCTCCCGGGATACACAGATATTTTATCGCTGAAGCTTTGATGCCAAAAAACAGATTTTAACGTCTTTGTCAAGTTTAATAATGTAATGTAGAGTTGGAACACAAGAGATATTTCCAGCGATGTAGCCATTAGTAGCAGAATGCAATAACATGGTAAGTGATTTAATCACAAAACTCAGTATTCTGTACTAGGACAACTATTGCTTTCATAGGTACAGGCTAATATTTCCCTTCTCTTTTGCACGTCCCAGCTCTTTGACACTTTGGAAGGAGCTATACCATTTAGGCCCATTTGCCCTGATTCTTTAATAGTTGCCTGGTCACAGGTCTTCTTCTAACACATCTTCAGTATCCATTCTACAATTTTCAGCAATCATCTTAGATAGTAGGTAGGGAGCAGCCATTTAATCATGAATCTTCTTTTTTCCTCTCAGCTGTCTGAATATAGACCAATTCCTTTTTTCGGCTCCTGAATGCTAGGAAGTCATTTGTATAGTTTTGTAAAGGATCACATCTGTGTAGTGCAAACTGCGGGTCAAAAACAGCATTGAATGTAGTGTACATATTCTGTAAAGGACAGCTATCATTGCAATGCGTGTGACTCACATCTAAATTGCTGCATATATGGGTTTGGGAGCACTCTGCCAAAGTATAACAAATACAACTGCAAATTTAAATGTAGCACCCTCTACCTAGGTGCTAGAGTAGTAGGATTTTTTGTAGCACAGGTAAATTTAAGCAGGCCTAGCTGGAAGCTAGGCCTGTTTGTTTTGACCTGTGTGGACTGGGAGTGGCCTAGAGTAGCAGCTGGTGACTCACAGGCAGCATCACTGAGACCTCCCCTTTCTTTCAATAGGCTTCTGGAGTGTTCTAGAAGGAGAAAGGAGGGGAGGAGAGGTGGAGCTATCCTGTGGTGTTTGGGGAGCCCTGACCAATGCCCAACCTGGATTGGCAGTGGGCAGGCCTCCTTAAATGCCTAGGGTCAGCCCAGCTGGGGAAGAGTTGTTAGGGTGGAAGAGCTGGAGATGGAGTACTGAGGCTGTCGGGGCTCTTGAGGGAGCTCCCCAGTCTAGGGGAGGGGGGTGCATCCAGGAGGAGAGAGAGAAAGACGGGGGACAGTGGGAGAGAGCACTGCCGGGCAAGTCTTCAGGAACAAGTGGTCGCAGTCAGGAGGGCTGGTGAGTGACATGCACAGTCAGCAAGAGGACTGGGAGTCTGCAGTCCAGAATGGGTGCAGAGCCAGAGGAGTGGACTGTGGTGTTGTGGGCAGTGGAACAAGACAGCTGCAGTCAGGAGGGCTGGCAGGGCCAGAAGAGGACTCACTGGGAGTAGTAGTCCACCAAGGGCAGCTAGCACTTAATTCTTTCATCTAATTGCTACACCATAGGGACCCGCAGTCCCTGCCCTCAAAAGGCAGTCTAAGAGGCTTGGTCAGAGCAAAAGGCTGCTTTCATTATGTGCTAGCTGCACCAGAAAATAAGCTTGTGCAGGAAGAAGAGTGTGAGGTTCTTCAAGCAAATCTGTGCAGGAGGAGATTGTAGTGTGATGTACAGAGGGTGTACATAGTGGTCCCATTCTAAGCAATTACGAAATTCTTCTGGGTATCTCATAACCCCCTACCCCCATCCAAGTTAAATCCCCTAATAAAACAACAAAACAACGCACTTGGACTGATTCCTGACTCTGGATGTCTGTGAAGAGTGTAGCTGGTTGGGCAGAGTGACAGGTGAACCATTACTTTCAGCAACCCCTACGGGGGCATGGCTACATAAACGTAACCAATGGATATAATAGAGTGATCATGCAGTTCATCAAGATGTGAGTGAGCCCTTAAACGTCATGTACACTTGGCTGTGCAGCACTGCGGTCGCGGGAAAAAGCAAAACACGGCAAAATCATGCCACGATTTTGCAGCAGTTTTGCAGCCAGCTGTCAAACCGTTCCTATCCTGAAAGTGATTCTTCCATGTTCAGGAGAGGGAGGTTGAACCTCCCCTAAACGCAGAAGCTCCTAAACAATACTATGGACACATAGGTTTTTATGGAGTTGAATTTAGGAGCTTTGGCAAAAAAAAACGCCAAAAGCTCCAAAACTCAAGTTTAGGAGCCGTAGTGTATGTATATGAAGCCTAAAGCTGGTCATACACTGAGTGAAATGCAGCAGGTTTAGCAGAGACCATCCAAATTTCGCAGTGCTGTCCTTTAATACAATCGGAAAAATGATACTTTTGTGGTATATGTGTACTATAATCTAATGGCTGAGAACACACATTTTCAGCTGTTCCCATTATTTACAGGAGCTCTTGGTAAAACACAGGATCCAAGCTTTGCCAATGAGTATCAGTAATTTAATCTGCTGATATTAATAATAATAATAAACAGGATTTATATAGCACCAACAGTTTGCTCAACACTTTACAACATTAAGGCAGACAGTACAGTTACATTTCAATACAGGAGGAATCAGAGGGCCCCACTCGTTAGAGATTAATATACAGTATATATATATATATATATATATATATTATGTGACATTATGCGAGGCGCCACAATGGACGGACGCTACTTTTTGCCTCGTATGCGATCGTTTTGAGGCGAGAGCACAACCCGGGTTTTGCCAGCTACCGTGGCAGAGCTGGTTCCGACCCGGACTTTCTGGTCCTTTCAAACCCCTCTCCACCTGCATTTAATGACCAGGAAGAGAACAGAGGAGAGCTCTATCCTGGATCTCAGAGGGAGAAAGCTGAGTGAGCTCTGTGTGCCAATATTGGACTCAAAGACAAAGTTTTGCACGGTTTTTATGCTTTGTGGGTGTCGGGGACAGCCCCACACTGTATAGAGAGGAACCGGATTGTTTAGTTTAGCGCCGGATGGTGAGGATTTGTTTTCTGTTATTTTTATGTGTTTTGAGCTTGCGAACCTATAATAATAAACCTGGCAAGCCGCCAGATTTTAAAGAAACTGACCTCCATGCTGAGTCTTTTTCTCTGAAAAGTGATCCCCACGAGCTAATCTCCCACAATATATACGCACACACATAGCTGGTGTTTATCGTATCCATCTAAAGTTTGTGGGCAGAAATGCTGCCCTATAAAATTGAAATAGGAAGAAAGGGAGAAAGGGGTGCCATGCCCAAGTAGGAAGGATAACAAACTTTCAAGATAAAAGGCCCATGCCAGAAGTTGGAGGGAAGGAACTTTAACATAGATTGATACTAAAGCTGAGAGAGACTCTGGATCAACTGTGGGTGAAGGATTGTATATGGGATTATTTGGTTGTGTATATATATATATATATATATATATATATGTGTGTGTGTAAATGTTTTTTTTTTTTTGGTTGAACTGGATGGATTTGTGTCTTTTTTCAACCTGACTAACTATGTAACTGCTGAGATCAAGAACCCATTTCCATGCATTCACCTATATACTGGAAGTCCTGTTCAATAAAGGAAATTGTGGACCAGGTATAACTGAGGTGAATGCAGCCACCTCATCTAGGCTGTGGTAAGCTGCAATCTATTAAAATGTTTTGGGTTTGGATATGCATAAGGATGCACAATAATGTGTGCATATTCCCACAAAAACAGTAGAACACCTATCACAGAAAATCCAGATACTCAACTACACTGAAATGTTCACTATAGGTACTTATTTTTCCTCTACCTTGATTAACTCTTTCTAATAATTGCAGGAGATAATTAAGCCACATCCCCGCTTCAAAATCAATTTTGACCTTACTCAAATGATCTAAGTAGATTTAGATTTTTGCTGAATTGCACTAAAGCCACCATTACAGATTGAAGACCACATATCAATTTATAAAATACCTTCTGCGACAACTCTGGTTTACATGGCAGCAGGAAACCGCTCTGAAAAAATGGTTTACTAAAAATATAATGTCTAGTAAAAAAAGATATTTTTTTAAAATGTTTATACCAATGTGCAAATGAAATGGGGCTATCCTGCTAGTGATCCTATGTGCATACACGTGTGATTAATATATGTGTATACACGCATAGACAATTTCAGTGATTGTGACATATACATAAAATCAGAATTCTCCCATTAAAGTGTTACTAAACCCATGACCCTGCATTCACTATATCTGGTCTCCCACAGAACACAGACCATGGAAATTCAATAGTTTTAGTAACTGTAAACTGCTGAATACTTTTTCTCATCAGCAGTTAGAGCAGTCTTGTGACTTCTATCAGTGTCTGGTTAAAGCTTGTAGTTTTCATTTTCCCTTGATCCCCTGTGCTGATTGGCCCTGTGCTGATCACATGCACTCTCTCAAGAAGAAAAAAACAAAAAAACTCTGTAGTAATACACACCAAACTGAGCATGTGCAGCTTGTCCCCTAATGCTCTATTCCATCAGAAGATGGGTTGGAGTCAGTTAAAGAAGAGGAAGATCAGAGAACGCAGGCTCACACAGCCTTTATACACAATGCCGAGGATTAACTCCTTAGGTTCCACAGTGAGTATAACAAGCATGCTTTTACTGCATATACAGACTAATTTTACTGTTGTGGGTTTAGTAACACTTTAAATTATTAATATTTCTCTACATATTAAAAAAATGTGTTACATGTTTCTTCAAAACTGTAAATAAAATAAACACTGTATAGATACAGTCTCTCGTGTCCTTGATTCTCCTGCCATCTCTTGTGCTCAAAAGACATTTCTGTATCAGGTAATCAGTGCCACTCAATTACCCCTGTGCTGTCAAAACTTTAACCTCCTCAGTGTGTCTTAACATGAATCATGGATCATCCCAATCTCTGGATCCTCTTATGGTTTCTTTCCACTAGGGGCTCTCTTAGTTGGATTTCCCTCTGTTAACATGTAGTGGGGGGTGCCTTTTTCTTTAAGCTCCTCTATGGTCCGGGTTAGGTCTCATCCAAGGCATGGAAACTTGTGAAAAATGCCTCCCACGGTGTGATTCTGTATAAACCTCTTAATTTATTTGGCTAAAAATAGTTGCACTTACGTTAAAATCACTGGGTTACATGCATAAAAACACAAGCTTTGGACAGCCATGGCCACCACTATCCCCTGAGAAAGTCACTTGATGGTGACGCAACGCGTAGGGCATGAGCGGAGGAACACAAGGGACCGGAAGTGACGTAAGCGGATGCGTCTGTCTGGAGCTCCTGTTTTTATACTTGTAAACAAGTGATTTTATTGTAAGTGCAACTATTTTTAGACAAATAAATTAAGAGGTTTATATAGAATCCCACTAGGAGAGGCTTTATTCACATGTTTCTATGCCTTGGGTGAGGCTTAATCCAGACCATAGAGGAGCTTCTTAAAGGAAAATGCACCCCTCTACTAGATGTTAACAGAGGGAAGTGCAACTAAGAGAGCCCCTAGTGGAGAGAAACCAGAAGAGGATCCAGAGATAGGGATGATCCATGATTCATAATAAGACACATGTAAAAAGGAGGTGAGAGTTTTGAGAGCACAGAGGTGACTGAGTGGCATTGATTACCTGATACAGAAATTTCTTTTGCGCACAAGAGATGGGAGAATCTGCATCTGTACAGTGTATATTTCATTTACGGTTTTGAAGAAATATGGAACACATTTTTCTTTAATATGTAGAGGAATATGAATAATTTATGGTGAGAATTCTAATCTACTCTATGTATAAGTCACAATCACTGAAATTGTCTATATGTGAATACACATATACTAACCACTCAGCGTGTATGCACATAGGATCACTAGCAGCACAGCATCATTTCATTCGCACATTGGTTTAATCTATAGTCGTGGCAACACGCTAGGTGTCTGCAGCAGCATTTTTGTTTTAATAGATTGATTAATAGTGTGTGAGTACCGCCTTATTTTAATTTTAAATGTTTACTTGTGGTTTTCCTTTCCATAAATTATCTTTTATTCGCTTGTAATGTGCATCTGAACTTGCTAGAAACTGTGACTACCCCAGGAACAGTCAGTTCTTTGGCACCGCCCCCTCCCTCTTTGCATGTTACTGTCCTCTCCTCTTATGGGACTGCCTAGTCACTCCTTGTGCTGGCCCAGCTCCTCCTCTCCTTCCCCTTCATAGCCTCTACTTGGCTGCTGGGGAAGGAGTAAAGTGGAATACTGTGACTTGAGTGACAGCTCTGAGTTTGCAGGGGCCGCTGACATCACATCCAACATGGCGGTGTCCAGCAGCAATCTCAGGGCTTTTGGATGTGTGCACCAGGCGGGCTTTTACAGATAAATAACATGCATTATAAACTTTACATGTGCGGGAAGATTTTTGTGTAAATGAATGGTCTGACAGCAGAGGTCTATAAAAAAATGAAAAGTAATGTTTAACCACTTCAGCCCCAGAAGGATTTACCCCCTTAATGACCAGGCCATTTTTTGCGATCCAGCACTGCGTTAGTTTAACTGACAATTGCGCGGTCGTGTGACGTTGTAACCGAACAAAATTGATGTCCTTTTTTTCCCACAAATAGAGCTTTCTTTTGATGGTATTTTATCACATCTGCGGTTTTTATTTTTTGCACTATAAACAAAAAAAGAGCAACAATTTTGAAAAAAAACAAACATATTTTTTACTTTCTGCTCAAACATATCCAATAAAAAATGTAAAAAATCCCAATTAGCGTATATTGATTGGTTTGTGCAAAAGTTATTGCATCTACAAACTATGAGATAGATTTAGGGACTCTTTCTTTTCTTTTTTTTTTTTTACTAGTAATAGCGGTGATCAGTGATTTTTAGCGGGATTGCGGCAGACAAATTGAACACTAAGGACACTTTTTGGGGACCAGTGACACTAATACAGTGATCAGTGCTAAAAAAAAATGCACTGATCACTGTATAAATGACACTGGCAGGGAAGGGGCTAAAATCAGGGGCGATCAAAGGGTTAACTGTGTTCCCTCAGTGTGTTTACTAACTGTGTCGGGGATGGGCTGACAGGAAGAACACAGAGATCGGTGTTCCTGATTACTAGGAACAGACGATCTCAGTGTACTTCCCTGTCAGAACGGGGATCTGCCTTGTTTACACAGGCAGATCCCCGTTCTGCCTCTTTGTAGAGCAATTGTGGGTGGCCGGCGGACATTGGGTCCTGTGCATTGGCTCCCCCCTCCCACCCAGGTACGTTGTTTCGCACAATAGAGCCACCCTGCCGCAGTATATATGCGGTGGGCGGTCTTTAAGTGGTTAAGGCTAGGTTGAAACTGCTGTGATACGATTTTAATTATATTTTCTATGTGATTATGTGATGCAACTTGATTGTGGTTTGCATGTTCTATGGGCCCAAAACCATGCTGGAATTGCACCAATGTAGAACAGGAACATTTTACAAAATTGCACTGTGCTGAGTTGCATTGATGTGAATGGGCACCATTGAAAACAATGGGGTTGATTTACTAAAGGCAAATCGACTGTGCACTTTGTAAAGTGCAGTCGCACTTTGCAAGAGCAGTTGCGGCAGACCTTAAATGAGCAGACGCTCAGCTGACTTCCATCATCCAATAATGTGCAAGCAAAATGCCTTTTTTGTCTTTATTTAATTCCTTGCATGTGATTAGGTATTCTTTGCAAACTCTAAGTTGCTCTCTAGTTGCCTTTAGTAAATCAACCTCATTGTGTTTCCTTCGTCATACGATTCTGTGTGATTCAAGTTACAGAGAAAGTGTGAAGAGAGCCTAAAGAATGAAAAGGATGTTTTTTTTTCTCAGCAAAAGTTTAGTAAGATTTTAAGGCTCCATTTACACGGGACACTGTTTTAACCTCCCCTTAACGTTTTATCTTGACAGCCAGAAACCGGCATCTAAAATGTTCGTTTTGCCGTTTGCGTCTAGGAGCGTTTTTGAAAAAAAATATTTATTTTTAAATGGAAACGCCTGTAAACGAAACGTTCCTAGACTCGAGTTACCGCATTTAGGCGCACTTACAAGCTGTTTGGCATTTCAAATGCCTCTGAACCCATTTTTTTTGCATTCCAAAAAAAGCCTCTAAACTCAACTGCCTGGAAATGACCTTCAACGACCCTGTGTAAATGCACTGATAAGATAACAGAGGAGAGTTCAGGGGCAGCTGAAAAAAATGCCCAAATGCCCCTAAGGCCCCTTTCACACTGAGGCGTTTTACAAGCGCTATTTAGCTAAAAAAAAAAGCGCCTCAAAAATCCCTCCCCACCCACCCCAATGTGAAAGCCGGAGTGCTTTCACATTGGGGTGGTGCGCTTGCAGGACATTACAAAAAGTCCTGCAAGCAGCATCTTTGGGGAGATACACCGCTCCTCCACCGCCCCTGCCCATTGAAAACAATGGGCAGCGCTTCCGAAGCGGCTGCACACCGCCTCGGTAGCGCGGCGTGCCGGAACTTTTAACCCCGTTTTAACCCCTTGTGGGGGGTTAAAAGTGCCCCGCACCCGCCTGCATAGCGGCGCCGTAGCGCCTCTATAACAGCGCTAAATCCCCACTGAGACTAGTGGGGATTTACCGCTACCGCCTGCCAGCCCCAGTGTGAAAGGGGCCTAAACGTCCGTTTACCAGCAGCAGTGTAAATGAGGCCTAAGAGTCGACGTTCAAATTTCTGCCTGAGCCCAGCCATGACGGTCTCCATTAAAAGTCTATAACCTGATCTTTAGAGTAATCCATAAAATAACATTTCCATCTTCTCACCTATTTTAAATTCTTGGGAAATTGTCCTGCTTCTTTCTCTGAACATTTCTGATAATATTTTCTCCTGCCCGTCTGAAGCTGTTGCTCTAGTTGCTTCTTACCTCTGCAATTCCAGCCGTATATCAGCCTGGCACCACTCATAACCCAAATCCATTGACTGTTCTTAACTTTGCCAGTTCTAAACATTTTTCTCTACCTTTCATTCTGTCCATGCCTGTATTTAACTGAGAAACCTGTCAACTCTTCCAGAGATGGGACCATATAATTCCCCTGACAGAAGCAGACAATGCATACAAAATAGTGAGGCCTACTCAATCAGAAACATCTGAAATAGGAAGAAATTAGCCATGGTTCCGTTAGCAAACACACACATACACACGCTCGTGATCAGAGGCAGAGGAGACGCACTGTTAATAATTATTACCACTGCAAGATTTCCAGCTGAATTCTCTCCTGTGGACACTAGAAAGCTACTCTGAGCCCCGCAATGCATCAGCCAATTTAGCCGGTTCTATGTTCCATTTATCAGCAGGAGGATGTCTAGAGAGATAAACCATCTCTCAAATGCTTCTCACCAGCCTCTTATTCCCCACAGAGTCTTATTGTCGGAGTATGTTAAGGAAAGGAACAGTGAGTACAAATCAAACGGGAGAATTTTCCCTCTGTTCTAGAGTGATACAGCAGAGTCATCCCTCTGTTTCCAGGGCTGGAAAGTGATTTGTTTTGCAATTTTGTTTTAAGATACCCAATGTCAACCGTCTTGCCTTTAACGGTAGTTCGCTGATCATCAAGTGAAGTTCAGGAATATAATTATCTCTTAAAGCTCATCTCCAGGTTTCCCCCCACCCCCCCACCCTCGCTTCATATAATCCATTAATAGATATTTCTATTATATTTCTGTATGAGGTTTTCCTGCTGCGTGAAATAATGGCTTGCAACATAATCGGTAAGGACTGAGGGGTCTGTACTGTGAGGACACTGAAAGAAAGGTTTAGCAGGTAGCTGTGTGTGTGGGGGGGGGGGGAGTTGACAATCATTTCCATTCTGCATTTAAACTTAATCAATCAATACTGACTTGATGACGCTAGTACTACCTGAACTGAAACTACTCATGGACTTTGAGGAGACTTGTCATCCAGCGATCCCATGTGAAAGTTGAGTTAAGGAAAAACTGAAAAGGCTTAGAGGAGCTTTCCTACAAGCTAAATGCATTGGCTACATAGGTCAGCCATTAATACACTTCTATACAATATCCTTTTTGTCCAGAGCTGAGTTTTAAAGCCCAACTTGGGGCTGGAGGAGAAGAGAATCTTTACAGTGGGGTCCCCCACACTGCAAGAGTTAAATGCTCATTTGGGGGAGAGATAAAATGCTGCAATTATTGCCTTACTCTCACTCTGGTTGGCTCCAGCACTCTCCTCCTCTCCCTACAGAACTCCGGGCAGTCCTTCAATATCATTTTGTACAATGCAGGGCTACGTGAAGGAAACAAGAGTGTGACTACAGCCAGCAGCACCTTAGAGAGAAGGCTTTGTGGGACCAGTCATGTTGTAGCATGCTGGAACAAGTAATAGGGTAACTATTACACCTTATTCCTCTACCCCTAGACAAAGCCAACATTTAACCCTTGCCATGTTAAAGGCCCCACCCTCAAGCACAGTCTTCTTGTGCGCAGGAGCTAGGCTTTAAAGTGCATCTTTAATTTCGTAGAAAACAAGCCAACAGTAAAGCTGACCTAAACTCAACAAGCACCCACCCCCCCCAAAAAAAAAACTGCAATCAGTCTATCAGTGCCCTGCTTTTGGATACAATGGAGTAAAGTTATAATGTATGCCATTTACTGCTCTCCATGTCCCTGTTGGGGAGATTTCACTTAATGTCCTGTTCTAATGAAAGTTGTCATAGGGACAGAAAGTGAGAGGAAATCTCCCAATGAAGACAGCTATCTCCTCAACTGGCACACAAAAAGCAATAAAGACTAAATGAGGATTAAAACCTTCATCAACCAATTCAAAAACACAGAAAAAACATTTTGTATGGCAATCCACGTTAAATGTGCACTGCAGATAAACATTTCTGCATTAAACTCAATGAGCAGTCAAAATCTTACCAACTGATTGGCTTGTTCTTACATTCAGGTTGTATTCTAGTAGCTCAGGTTCACTGGTATCCTATAATCAAACTGACCCGGAATCTAAGCTTGTGAAAAAGCAGATCTTTGCATTCTATACCTTCAAGTATTTTCCTCAGTAATTCTTACAGAGGAAAAATTCACACCACAGACCAGAGGCTGTGTTCTTGTCCAAAGGCCCTATGAAAAGACCATGGATCTGTCATATAAAACACAAAATCATTTTATATCATGGACACCAGCAGAAGCTGGAACACACAATGGTGGGAAGGGATAACCAAAATCTCCCAGGTGGATATGATCAAGAGTCGGGAATTGTGACGCAGAGACTTAACTGTTGAAGTATCCAAGACCTATAAGAAACCAGGGGCTGACTCTGTCCACTAGACTCTACCTTATCACAAAATATCAATTATGGGTAAACTGCCCCTTACAATATTTCCTGGATAGCATTAGCAGACCACTGACAGGTTGCCCTCTTAAGTTGCTGGAAAACACAGTTTTTTCTTAAAGATGAACTCCAGTCATTAACACTTTCATGTAAATATAGTCAATAGCCAAAAAGGATGTAAATCCACTTTGTGTGCAAGAAATTACTTTGCAAACCCAGTTATTACCATATTGATTAGCAGTGGCATCATCACAGTGTTGCACATAGCCTGTACAGAGAGTAGAGTTGTAGGAAAGGCCCAGCAGGCCTTTCCTACACTACACTACACTACAAGCTACCTGTAGACAAGTACAGGAGGGGCGGTGACAAGACCAATCAACCTGCACAAGCAGAGAGAGCAGCAGTGACCAATCTATTACAGGGAGCTCCTGAAAAGTTTCATGCTGGATTACTGCACCGATCTGGAAGAAATACACAAAGCACACCAAGATTCAATTATTAATACGCAATGCTCTTGTATTTAGACAATATTTTTTTATCCTTTAGTTCAGCTTTAAAAAGTAGTATTATGGTAATAAAGTTAAAAACTGAATCTAAGGATCATGTAAAAATGTTCTGGGATTTAAAACCCTTTCAGCGTGGGCAGCTAGACTTGCCTTTTGTGTTTCTGATAGTACAAAAATAATTTCCAGTTTGCGTTGGCAACTGACCACTATTTATATGATGGGTTTATCGCTTAAAGTCTGATATCTCTATGAATTCAATAGCTTTTCTGCACATATTGTGAATGGTTCCCACAGGCAACTCGGGTCAGAACAGGTCAAGGATAATCTTTGTTTGCCCGTTCACGTAAGAGGAAAAACTAATCAATGACATGATTGAGAGACGAAGACTAAAGAATTCATCTTCTCCGGGGATTCTGGGGAAAAATATACAGACTTGTGTTTCTCCTTTCCTTTGAAAAGAAAAGAGGTTGAGACAGCAATAAGGAGACATGACCCTCAGATTGCTATGAGACTAAATGGCTGAACTAAGAAAGTCATGGACAAACTGCCTGACGATAGCCATGGAGATGGATATCCTGACAGTTATACTTCTTTGGTGTCTGCTATTGACCTTAACCAAGGTCATAGCTTTTCAGTCAAGTTTCACAAACAAAAGAGTTAAAGCCCAACTCAAGCCACAGTTTTTCTAGCCTTGGACAGAGGAGGCTAGGGTTAAAACCATTATTACAGTGCCTTGCGAAAGTATTCGGCCCCCTTGAACTCTGCAAACTTTTGCCACATTTCAGGCTTCAAACATAAAGATATAAAACTGTAATTTTTTGTGAAGAATCAACAACAAGTGGGACACAATCATGAAGTGGAACAAAATTTATTGGATATTTCAAACTTTTTTAACAAATAAAAAACTGAAAAATTGGGCGTGCAAAATTATTCAGCCCCTTTACTTTCAGTGCAGCAAACTCTCTCCAGAAGTTCAGTGAGGATCTCTGAATGATCCAATGTTGACCTCAATGACTAATGATGATAAATAGAATCCACCTGTGTGTAATCAAGTCTCCGTATAAATGCACCTTCTTTCCACTTCATGATTGTGTCCCACTTGTTGTTGATTCTTCAGAAAAATTTTTTGTATTCAAATCCGGCTTTAAACTTCTCCACAACAGTATCTCGGACCTGCCTGGTGTGTTCCTTGTTCTTCATGATGCTCTCTGCGCTTTAAACGGACCTCTGAGACTATCACAGTGCAGGTGCATTTATACGGAGACTTGATTACACACAGGTGGATTCTATTTATCATCATTAGTCATTGAGGTCAACATTGGATCATTCAGAGATCCTCACTGAACTTCTGGAGAGAGTTTGCTGCACTGAAAGTAAAGGGGCTGAATAATTTTGCACGCCCAATTTTTCATTTTTTTATTTGTCAAAAAAGTTTGAAATATCCAATAAATTTCGTTCCACTTCATGATTATGTTCCACTTGTTGATTCTTCACAAAAAATTACAGTTTTATATCTTTATGTTTGAAGCCTGAAATGTGGCAAAAAGTTGCAAAGTTCAAAGGGGGCCGAATACTTTCGCAAGGCACTGTACATTTTTATTGCCGTACATCTATCACATCATGCCAAGGGGTGCTACCCAGAAAAAGGCGTGAGGGGAACCTCTTTGTTCTGAGTTAGCGTTAAAACCACTGATTAGCTTAGCACAAGAGCTTGGAAGAAACATTATATTGTCAATAGTAAGTGAGCATATACCACACTAACATGAGGTTGCTGGACATCCCCTTCCAAAACCATGGGCAATAATATGGCGTTTTCACCTCTCATCACCCCCTTTAAGCCTCAATTTTCCTGGGAGCACAGATAGAAATACGATTTAAATGCTTTGCTTCAAGATCTCTAATCACTTCCTGTCTTGGCAATAGAAATTGAGGGCAATCTCTCCATGTAAAACACCCAGACACCAATAAAAACCTAGCAGAGATTCTTTCCACTTTTCCCAAACAATATTTTGCACATTGTTTTTTCTTTCTCAGACAATGGGTACAGGTACCCCCCCTTCTGAGTCACTCCTTGTGTCTGCCCCCTACCCACCTCCGAGCACTATCCTTAGTGCTGCCCCTTTTAGAGAATGCAGAACCAAGTATCATTTTGTGGTGTTAAGTAATTTGTATTGAATTTGTTCATAATAAGAAAAGCAGTAAAATAGATCCCCTGCTGCCAGCAACAACAGATGCCCCCAGCAAAAATATACCCCTCTGCAAGAAAAAATACCAGCAAGAAAAGATCCAACCCAACAACAGACACCCATCAGCAATAATAGACCTGCCAGCAGCCACCATCAATAGACCATCCAGCAACAACAGACTTTCTCAACAATAGTTCTCTCCCAGCAACAACTGACCCACCCTCCCCTCCCCACCAGTAACAATAGACATCCCTAGCAAAAATAGCCCCCCCCCCAACAATAGATCCCCCAGCAGCCATCATTAATATACCCTCAAGCACACCCCAGCACCCATTGCCATTACATGCATTCTGTGTGGGAGATGCTGAAACTGTATACCTCCCAAGTAGTTGGGCGGGACAAACATGCTCACATTTATTTTGTTATGCTTGTATACAAGAAAGCAAACTTCTGGGAGGTTTTAAGTAATGAACGTCCATCAAGCTGCAAATTCAACTAAATATGCTGTCAGAGCATACCATTTACCTTTACATTCAAACTTCTAGGGCTGCCCAGAGCACCCCTAATTTGAATATGCAGCCTTCAGCTATTAATAGGTTTTATTATAGAGCTTGAGCTTTCGCTATTATAGAGTTGAAACCTCCATGGGACTATAACAGCCTCTTCAGGGAAGGCTTTAACCTAGAACTTGGAGTGAGTCTGGGGGATGTTGTGCCTATTCACCCAAAAGAGCATTTTGAGGTCAGCTATTGAAGTTGGAAAAGAAGACCTGGCTCACAAGCAGTGAGGTCCAGGCACTGTACGAGTCGCTTGACTTCCTCCGCACCAAACTCACCAAACCATGTCTTAATGGACTTTGCTTTGTGCACAGGGTCACAGTCATGCTGTAACAGAGAAGAACCTTCCCCAAAATGTTCCTACAAGACTAAAGGCACAAAATTGTCCAAAATGTATTTGTATACTGTAGTATTAGCAGTATCCTTAACTGGAAACACTTGAAGTCAATAACTTTGAGGGGTCTTCATATACTTTTGGCCACACAGCATAGCATTTTTAGAAGGCAGGTTTAGTGATGGAAGCTTCTATTAAACCAGTATTAAACCAAAATACAAACATATTTTATATGGCAGCTTACCAATTCGTAGATGCAATGGCTGTATTAGTTTCCATTTTAGACTTTCTCTCTTTTATTTTAATCTGGTGATCCAGCCAGCAAGTATGTTGCTTTTCAAAAGCACAAGTTCTCCAGCAGAAATGTGTCAGTTTACATGGATGAGACCAAACACTGGCAGGGGTGATTAAAATTATCTGTTTTTATTTATTCATGCAAAACCTTTACACCAAAAGGAAAAAAAATGGTTTGCTGTAACTGATTATAAGGTGTGATCTGGAGTTTGGCTTCAGTTTGTTAGTGTAATTAAGTCTGCTAATAAAAAGCACCAACGTTGGTCATACTTCTCCTATGGATGACAAGAGTGTAGTTCATTCTGCACTCTTGTGACCCATTTTTAGCCAACATTTGGCTAAAGCTGTCTTAACAGAGGGCTTAACAATGTCGGCTGACGTCATTCAGCTGGCCCAGGCTCAGGAAAGATCCTGACCATATGGTTGGGATCAACCAAGATTCATGGACCGGCACATGGCTCAGCCTCTCAGCCATGCACTGAGCACCTGAGCCAACCCCTCCTGCCCCCTCCACAGCTCAGAGCTCCAGTGAGCGCTGCATGGGTGAGCAGAGAGCCGCTGACTGACAGTCATGCTTCTCTGCTCTGAGAGCGGAGGGGAAGAACTAAGCAATCAGCAGTGTTTGATCGCTCAGTTCTCACTGCAGAGCCAGCGGGGGACAGGTGCAGCATCAGATCAATGCTGCAATCACCTAGACGAATATAAATGTTACTGGCCAGATCACCAGGTGAAAACAGAGGGGAGAAAGCCAAAGAAAAGAAAATGTATGCAGCCACCGCATGATTAATAATCTGCAATATAATACATTTTTTTGTTTAATACAGCTTTAAAGTCTGGTAACCATTCAGGCTGGAGAAACGTTGCTATCTTTTGCTAGGTTATGTAGCATTTCTTTAATTCGATCTGGTCCAGGGCCTTATTTTTTTCAAGTGCTAACTTTTTACGATGTCTTCATATACTACCAAATACAAATTGTCTGCTCAGGTGAAGGAGGGTCTTGCAATCAGAAGATAGCACCCTACTTATTGCATAGTCCTGATGCTTGGTGGAAGGAGGTGGTCAGTTGCCCTAAAGGATATTTGCAGTTGTAGAAATGCTGCTTACATGGGCTGTATTACTGGGAGGCGTCTTACAGAACAGTATACTTTTCAGCATAAAGAAATATAAGCTCTTCCTATTTCCCGCTGTGCATCTCTTCAGATGGGTAGACAGACTGTAGCAGCTGCTCTTTGTACTCAGTGTATTTTTAGCATCAGAGTTTGAAGCAGACTCTTCAGATCATACAGCTAATAGCAGAAAGATAAAGGATCCAAGCAGTAGCAGAGTGTGTGTGTCTGTCAGAGCTGAAAGACTATTTATAGGGTCAGCTGTGGACTTCCAAGAACAGCAGCTGACCACCTACCGAGCTGTCAGATTGAGGTGCGATCCAGCAACCAAAATATCAAACTACACAGCTTGAAATGACGCTGAGTAGATATAGGCTATAGGAAATATAAAGCAAAGCCAACTACCCGGACTCGTCATCTAGAACTGAAGGTAGAATAGGTGCCGGGTCAGAGATGAAAAGCAGCCATAGTCAATTATCCATTGGCAGGAGAGGACAGACACCTGATGCGGGCAGTTTAAGCTTGCATGAGTGTATATTAGTTATGAATACACGACAGCCCTGGCCTACCAATCATGGGGAAGGAGGATCAAGCAGACAGGTTTGAAAACCATGTCCAACCAACACTCTTGCCTCCAAGTAAATTGCCATAGAGAGTATCTAGCCACTTCATAAATGTGCAACTGACAAAGCATCCATGTTCATGAGACAGCAAGTTAGGAAATGAGCATCATGGCTGTAAGAACATTCATACACATCCATCCACCTGGAAAAGAACAAAGAGGAGAGGGTGCACCAGCCTAGTGCATTATCCCAAAGGCCTTTATTGTTAAAAATAAGCAGGTGACTACTTACAAACAAAGCTCATCAAAGTGATAGACCTGTTCTGACCACTCCTTATGCTCCTGTGACTTAGGAGGACATCTTCCTGAGTCCAACTGGCTTCCCTAGGATAAAGCTCTGGGGAAGTGGGCCAAAACCTCTGAGGAAGAGGGTTTACCCTCGAAACGTGCAAGTCAGTTGGATCAAGGAAGACGTCCTACCCAAGCCACAGGAGCATAGAGTACAGTGAGACTTGAACAAGTCTATCACTTTGATGAGCACTGTTTACCTCTGTTTGTAAGTAGTCAGTTTCTTATTTTTAACAATAAAATGTTATTGGGATAATGCACTAGGCTGGTGCATCCTCTCTTTGCTCTTTTCCAGTACTTTGTTGGGACTTTTCCCAGTTCTGAGAGGGCTGCAAGGTGTGGTGTGCTTACTTCTAGTGCCTGGAAATAGATACATAGGAAGATTTCATGTCAGACCCCAACATTCAAGCAAAGGAGGTATATTACTGTGTTGACATACATTCACATTTCTTGGTCTGGAGAAAGTAGGGACCCAGGGTGTCTTAGAACATGTATCTTAGGCAAAAAGTTGCAGCTATAAAGAGGCTGGGCACAGCTTTTCACTATCTTTGACCTCTTATCACATACTCACTTTTTTTTTCTTTGTAACACACTTTACTGGCTTACCCCTCTCCCTATTCCCCAAGTTTTCTGTAATGCTGGTCTCTAAGGCGTGTAACAGAGTATGGAGCCAGAACAACTTACTTTACCAGTTTAAGCCACAACCCAAGCCTCTCTTAAATCTGCAAACTTTTACATTCCAAATAAGTCACAGGATTACTCGAGAGGCAGGCTGTGCATTAAGCTGTGATAAGATGTCCTTATTTATCATACCGAATGTTCCCATCTATGCTGGTAAAATAAAATACACCAGCATCAGCATATTCAGGGCCTGCATAACCCACAGCTGATTGAAGACGTCTGAATGCTGCTACAACAACACACTGACAAATCGCTTGCAGCGTCCCTGCATAGATAATTAAAACATTAAAAATACATCAGGGTTCCTTTGGAAATCTGTGGAGTGAATTTTTCCTATTCGCTGAACAACAAGGGACTCCTGGCAAGGGATTGGGCAGGGGGGGGGGGGGATGTGAAACATGTAGGTTTGAGGCTAAAGTGAAAGTTCATTTTTTTAAAGGGAATGTGCAGTGCATTTATAATAAGCACATATCTGTGGTACTATAGTGTTTACCTTAAAAGTAATTTGTGCAGCAAGTTTTACATGCTTGTGCACAGAGTACCATACCAAATACAGGGATTTCTAGATTAACCACTAGAGGGAGCAAACACTCATTTTGCAATCACTCTACAGATTTTTTTTAACCACTTTTGCAATAAGATATCTGCCAAATAAGAGGTTTTTTTTCTAAAGGAAAACAGAATCACTTAAAGTGACATCAAAAATGGTTAATACATCTAGCTGATTTTTTTCACAGGTATAGTTAGAAAAACTAATTGGAAGGATTATACATTGCCTTTAAATTTAGTGAATTCCAAAAAAAAATCAGAAGTATGTAGGCAGCAAGGGGTTAAAACAGCATTGTCTTCTCTCAAAGTGTCTTAGACACTCCAAAGGTGATCTGTCTGTAGGAAGTTGTCTCCATCCGCTCTCACAAGGGGTTACTACCATGAAGGTAAATTATGGAGCTGGAATGTCTGTGCCCTCCATTATTTGGCACTGTAATGACTGCAGCAATGGGATTTGGTTGGTGATTCAACTGGTCAGCACCCACACTAAAAACTGGATTTTTGCCATACTGTAAAAATCCTTTCCTTGGTTCATTAGGGGACATAGGAAGATATTCAGTGATTTTCAGTTTTGTAGCTCACAAAACAAATTGCTAAATAGGTCCACAATTAACCAGAAGTTAACAGAGGATACTCATGAGAGCTCATAGGGCCACCAGGAGATCCTTTAGACCTGAACATATACCTACTAAAATGTTTTTTTTTTGCAACCACGAACAGTACTGTGTAGGTGAAAGCCCTGCCAATCTGATACAAAAAAAATATATATCTGTTGCTGAAAATCCCAACGCATGCTCAGTGGAGCGCGCTTTGAGCCAATAGGCTTGAATGAGGAGTTTCCAAACTCCACCTGGAAATAGTGGAATAAGAGACAGCCTATCCCTTAGAAATGGTAAAAAGCGCATCAGTCAGTCTAAAGGAGCCAGCGGCTGCAATATAAACTCAAGCTTCTCACCATATCCAAACAATGGAGAGAAAACTCCTTGTGATGTTAAGGAACAAGTTAGAGAGGGAGTACAACGTCCTTGTTAAGGTGAAAGAATGAAACCACCTTAGGTTAAAAAAAAAAAAAAAATAGGGCTTGGGCATCAATATACCCTTGTCCTTGTGTAACACTAGAAAGGGTTTTTACAGGCTAATGCAATATATAACCCTTGCCAGGTCATAGTTCAGGGCAAGATATTGATCAAGCCCAGACTAGAGAAAAGACAGCATTCATCCCATTGAGAATTTCCTAGGATGGAATTTCCTAGCCTCACACTATGCAAAATAAGCTTTCCAGTATGATGTTAGACTATGAGAGGTGAATTTCCTGGCTTTCAGAAGCACAGGGATAACAGAATTGGGTAGGCCCCTATCCTTCAGGACAGCAAGGCAGATAAAGCCACGAACTGTGAATCAGGATGGTAAACTGAATCTTGGGACATGAAATCAGGCCAATGTGGAAGGGCTTATGGAAAGTCTGCCAGGATTTGAGGTGGTCTAAACAAAGACGTGCACACAGGGTGTGCCAGGTGTGCCTGGGCACACCCTAATCTGGGGCTAAACAAATCGTCGATCACAATCTATCCTTCAATCAGGGGCAGGTGACGGGTAGACTGCAAATCTTCCTTGCCGCCCCCTGGGAAAAAAAATATTGTAAAAAAATAATAAAAATTAAAATAATAAGAATAAAAAGCTTCTGACACCATTCCCTGCTCTACTGACACAGCCCCCTGCCCTACTGACACCATCCAATGTCCTTTCAACACCAACTTCTGCCCTACTGACACTCTACAATGCCCTACTGAGACTGTATACATACACACACACACACACACACGCATTTGTGTGTTGAGCTTTGGGGTGCACACCCTAATGCAGTGGTTCTCAACTCCGGTCCTCGGGACCCACTAACAGGCCAGATTTTAAGTATTACCTTGGGGAGATGCAGACTAGAATACTGCAGTCACTGAGCAGCAAATGATATCACCTGTTATGTGTTTCAGTTATCCTGCAAACCTGGCCTGTTAGTGGGTCCCGAGGACCGGAGTTGAGAACCACTGCCCTAATGCAATGGGTTGCACACACCTATGGGTCCAAGTACCACATCCGCCAGGGCCAGTTTGGTGCTATGAGTTTTTTGACCGTGTGCAAAGACTAATGAAAGTTATATTAAAAAAAAAAAAAATTTATATATATGTATATATATACATACATATATACACACACACACACACACAGCACGGTATGTGTATATATGTGTGATCAGATCATCCCCTGCAGCCATTACCTTTTGTACCACCTCCCCCTCCCTTTAGATTGTAAGCTCCACGAGCAGGGCCTCCTATTCCTTCTGTATGGAACTGTATTGTAATTGTACTTTGTCCCTTCTTTATTGTAAAGCGTGGCGCAAACTGTTGGCCCTATATAAATCCTGTATAATAATAATAATGTGTGTGTACACAAACCTTTTTCTTGGTACCAGATAATGGAAAAGTAATTAGCAGCTAACCTTTCCAGTAGCATTAAACCCATAAACAAAACAAATTATATTGCAGCTTACCTATCCTTAAATTTGGTGGCTGCATTTTCTTTTTGTGCATTTTTTCCCCTGTATTTTCACCTGGTGATCCGGCCAGTAAGTCTGTTATTCTTCTAACTTCCATTCCAAGCTGACCAGCAAAAGTGACAGTTGGAGGGATGAGACAAACCATTAATCACTGCCAGGGGTGCTTACAAACGGTCAGCTTTCATTCATTTCTGTAAAACCTTAACACCAAAAAGAAAAGAAAACTGCTGCTGTATATGCTTGTAAAACGTTAGCCAGAATTCAACTTCACTTGGTTAATCAATTCAGTCTAAATCTAGCACTAACCACTACCCAAATTGACAATGCTGCTGCCCAAGGGTGTCTCCGTTGCTCCTCCATCCAGAATGGAGACACCCTAAGACAGGACGTGCATTTTACTGGCAGGATCATCCGGTGAAAATAAAAGGAATCAAAATATAAGACGACAACTAAAGCAGCCACTGCATTTAAAGAGTAGTAAGCAGCAATATAGTACATTTTTATTTTGGGGTTTAACGCTGCTTTAACTTGTCATTTTAAGCACTTGCTGACTGTCAACCGCAGTTTGACGGCGGCAAGGTGGCTTGTTATCACAAACCGCCACCATATGACAGAGGCTGCGAGATTGCGCACTTTGTTCCGGGGGAGCCAGGGAGTCGGTAGGGTGGACCCTATCTCCGCCGGCTACCCGCGATGGCTCCCCCGCAGTGAAAGAACGGAGGTCCGTGTATGTAGACACGGATCTCCGTTCTGACAGAGGGGGAAGGGCTGTGATCACAGGCTTCCTGTATATGGGAGCTGTGATCACTCCCCTCCCCCAGCCAGCCCCCACACGGTTAGAACACGCCCAGGGAACACAGTTAACCCTTAGAGCACCCCATCCAGGTTAACCCCTTCATTGCCAATGACATTTACACAGTAATCAATGCATTTTCATAGCATTGATCGCTGTATAAATGCCAATGGTCCAAAAACAAGTGTCAAAATGGTCCGACATGTCCGCCGCAATATCGCAGTACCGCTAAAAATCGCAGATCGCCGCCATTACTAGTAAAAAATAAAACAAAAATAAAAACCCCAGAAATGAATTCTCATCATCCGTAAACGTGGCAACTTTTGCGCAAACCAATCAATAGACGCCGATTGTGATTTTTTTACCAAAAATATGAGGAGGATTATAAATCGGCCAAAACCGATGAAAAAATTAGTTTTTTTTATATATTTTTTTGGATTTGTATTTTTAGCAAAAAGTAAGAAATTTGTGTTTTTTTGCAAAATTGACGCTCTTCTTGTGTTTATAGCGGCGATCACAAATGATGCAGAGGGGATCAAATACCACCAAAAGAAAGCTTTATTTGTGGGGGAAAAAGGACATAAATTTTGTTTGGGTACAACGTCGCACACCCGCGCAATTGTCAGTTAAACGATGCAGTGCGGAATCGCAAAAAGTGCTCTGGTCCTAAAGGGGGAAATCCTTCCGGGGCTGAAGTGGTTAAGAGTCTGTGCTAAACAGCAAATTATTCTGGCTTCCCAATTTCAATGAACTGCAGGTTTGTACACAAGCTTAAAGGATTTTTATTTTTTGCGGCGTTAGTCAGGGAAGACGTAGCTGGGACACAAGAGGCAAACAGTCCAAAATGGCAGCGCAGAGAAGACGAGCCAGCTAAAGAGGACAAGATGGAGTCTGAGTGGAGCGCGGCAGCTTATGAAAGAGAATAAAACATGAGGTAAGGGGAAAACTAGGGCAGACATGGAACACAAATATGATATGAGAGATTACTGGTGACATTGAACACAAAGTACACACATCGTCCACTGACACAGATGCCGGATACCAGTAAATGACGTATTGCCAATATTCCTTTCATCTGCTGACCTATAATGTTTCTCTATCACACAACCACTTTCCCGGCCTCCAGGGGGATGCTTTTACCTCAGAGTCAGCATTTCCACTCGGAGACAGTGATGCTGATAACTAGCGAGTGTTTATGCTGCATCTCTGCCAAACTAATATCATCTCTTTATTATTATGGTTTCCGTTACCATTCTCCAGAATAGATAGATTCTTTTTATAGCTCTGTGCACACGCAGTAAAGCCAGCCACTGAGAAGTGCCAAATAAACACCAATAATCTTTTGTGCATTTGTACGTGATTATGTTTTCTTTGCTTTGCGGAAAAAAAATCTCTCTTTTTTTTAGGTATACAATTATACTGAATTGTTTTTAAGTAAATATGAAATATTTTATATATTATGCAATCTTCTATCTAGCCAGCAGGTGGAGCTTTAATCCACTTTTCATATCAATGGGACCTGTCAGTGTCATTGTTCTGTGGTCCTAGGTTGATGGGAAAATGCGGTGTGCTTTCCATTTGCCTTGGAGATTAGTTTGAGACACTTCTATGATCATTAGAGGTCCCACCAGACTGAATCACTGAGCTTCAACTTAAAGCGGAGCTCCACCCAAAAGGGGAAGATCTGTTTGTCTGCCTCCTTCCCCCCTCGGGTGCCACATTTGGCACCTTGGGGGGGGGGGGGAGCGGGTACCTAGTTTTGACAAGTACCCGCTCCCACTTCGCTGGAAGTTCAGCCCTCGCCACAGCCAGCCCATTGAAAAAGTGCAGCGCGATTCATGTATGCGTAGTGGGAAAGCAGCTCTGGCAACGCAAGGCTTCACTGCCGGTTTCCCTTACCCAAGATGGCGGCGCCAGCACCCGAGAGCCAATTTAAGAATCGGTTTGGGTGAGGACACAACGGGATCCCTGGACAGGTAAGTGGCCTATTAGTAAAAGTCAGCAGCTACAGTATTTGTAGCTGCTGACTTAATTTTTTGGTGGAGGGGCTGGAGCTCCTCTAAGTTTGCATTCCTATTGACTTGTATGATGAGAGAAGCAGTTCTGAACTAAAAAGAAGTCCTTCCACACAGGCTGTTCTGTTTCAAATGGTGATTTATGATTTGACATACTTCCATGGACCCATTTTTTCCAGACAGTATGGTCACCTGCTAACTTTGCACCATCCACAGGCAGCCTAACTCTTCAATAAAACACAGAAGTTGAATCCAACATAATTTTACTTCAGCTAATTGCAGTACTTTTCTACTCTTTTGAAGTAAGACAATGACTTTGCTAAACCCTGTGTCACCAGGAGTTAAGTATTATACTGCTGGCAATGAGGATATTCCTGCCTACAGGTATATTGAAGTAGATTCCCCTAGTGCCAAGCTTAACTGGAGATCGGAAATGTGGGAAAGAATTGCTTTATGGGGATTGTGGTGTGCCAGTGAGGATTATCATCAGACTATGCTGCATAAGGACTTCATTTCCCATCAGGCTGTGCTGCATTGGCTCCTGGGAGGAACAGTGCCTCATGGGAGAGTCTATTTAAGAAGAGGGTATGGCCTGGTGGCGGTGATCGATCAGCAAGACCCTGTGTGTCCTGACAGCGGAGTTGCGGCTTGCGGCCTACTCACAAAGACCTTCAGGTCTGCATCTTTACAGCATTCCTGCGGATGATCTGTGAGACTGGCCCTGCTATCAGCGGAGTTTGTTCCTGAAACCTGTGGGCATCTGTAGCGATCAATTGGGGAGAACTACAAAGAGGAAGGCAGTGGAGGCCGATTCCAGGAGCAGAGAGCGGAGTGTCATCATCATCTACAGCCTCATCATCATCACCTAAGTAGTGGGATCCTCTTCTGCAGTCATTGTTCCTGGTGGGTGAGTGGGCCCAGGCCCACCTATAGAGTACTGATCTTATATAATCCTATCTCTCATACTGAGTGTTGGCAGAGATTTGAGCACTATCACAGAACTGGAAGAAGCTGGAGTATAACTACTTAAGTGTACTGGATTGCTGTTAGTTGCAAGTTTATCACAAAGTCAGTGATCACTGTGAAGGTCTTTTTATCTGCTGCAGTAAAGTTGTTCATCTCATCTTTGTGCCCTATTTGGAGAACCAAATACAGTTGCTCTCTAGGTACCTAGCATCCAAATTAAAGAGCTGACAGAAGATGCACTAAACTTTGACTGAGGATTTGTTACAATTTCAGCTATTTCCCCCGCCCCCACTTAATATGGTTGCTAACATCATGTCATATTGAATTCTCCTAAGAACTCTCATTCATAGAGCAGGTGGAATTTATATGAACCTATTATATATTTCCTTGAGTTTTACCAGTTAATTTATAATTCCCTGAGTTGTACCAGTTCATCTATATTGCATTGAGTGGTACCAGTTTATCTACAGTCCACTGATTTACACTAGTTTATCTACAATCCACTAAATGATATCAGTTATCTATTTCCAACTGAGTTGCACCAGTCCTCCTACAGCTAAATTGATATTAGTGGACCTTCAGGTATTCTGGTTATGTTCAAGTGGATGGGTTGGGAATGTTGATTTTATTTTTAATTCTCAGGGAGTGAATAGAAGAGAGTGGTGTGACGCATATTAGTCATTCTGTGGCTCTCCTGTACTCACTCATATTGAAAGATTTATTCACACTATTGATAGATTGATGTTTGTGTTTTTGTAAAAATTATTGCTAATCATTTGCGATTGTAATACACCATATGTTGATTCTGAGTTCTGCTTTAATATAGCAGAATTTTGAGTAAATACTTTAATTACTCAGCATTGTATGATTTCTTTCACTGGGGAATTTAATTATCAAGCGACCCTCAAGGGGGCAGCGCTACACCTGTCTCTGCAAATAGCTAAACACAAACAGCGGCAACACAAATGAAATGGGGAGGGTCTAACTCAGACTAAACTAGGGTTGTCCCGATACCACTTTTTTAAGACTGAGTACAAGTACCAATACTTTTTTTCAAGTACTCACCGATACCGATTACCGATAATTTTTTTAAGGTCATGTGACAGTGGCACGAATATTTTATTTTATTTTTTACAATTTTATTTTTTTATTATTTTTTACAATTTATTTACCTATTTATTTATTTTACAATGCTTTCTTTTTTTTTTTGGGGGGGGGGGGGGAGTGGACGATGTCAGTGTGTTTTTTTATTTTATTTTTTATTATTTTTACAATTTAACCTTTTCATCTTCAATGAATGGAGAGGAGACAGCGGCTTCTCTACAATCATAAAGTGAAGCATCGTAAGCACAGTTTACGATGCTCAGTGACATATATGAATGGACAGTCAGTGATCACGGACTGTCCATTCAGAAAAGGAAAGAGCCGATAAATTACACATTTACCGGCTCTTTCCTCCGCTCTCCATCCTGACAGATAGAGTACAAGGGGGACTGGAGGAGGATACAGGGACAGTCAAGGGGGGTGATCAGTGCAGCGCTGGAGGGGGATTTACAATCACTGATCTCCCGACTCCCTGTATACATTTCATTGTAGCAGCTGAAAGCCGCGGGAGGAGAAGCGGCTGTCAGTTGCTTTAATGAAATATATACAGGGAGTCGGGAGATCAGTGATTGTAAATCCCCCTCCAGCGCTGCACTGATCATCCCCTGCTTGCCCAAGTATCGGAGGAGGCATCGGAGCATTTTGCCCGAGTACAAGTACTCGGGCAAATGCTCAGTATCGGCCCCGATACCGATACTAGTATCCGTATCGGGACAACCCTAGACTAAACCAACTAGCACTAAACATGAGGGTATACAGAGGAAGATACCAAAACCACAGTCAGCAAGTTGTAGTTGCCCAAAAACCGCCACTGGATGTCGGCATACTACAGGAAAAAGGATAACCTCATGCAGTTCAATTCAAGAAAAAAAAATACATGAAAGTGGGGCAGAACACAGGCACTTCGGAAAGACATTACATTTCCCACATGTCCAAGTCACCCAAAATGTAACCCCTCTCTCTGTCTCGCACAGTAAGGCTAGGTTCACACTGCTCCGATCACAGAGATTGCATATGATTTCGCACCGCACTGCAGTGTGAACCATATGCGATCTCTGTGCGATGCAAAATCAGCCATAGAGATTGTATGGCTGAATTCGCATCGCAATCGGAAATGTAAAACCCACTGAACCTGTACACCCTTTACATTACAGAAAGGCTTCACGGACACAAGACGGGGTGAAA